>BSBK01002268.1:542500-1016934 GCA_027943335.1 Chamaecyparis obtusa
CTGCCTAAGACAACACTACAGCCTTCCTTATATAGGCAATTTTCCATCGCCTGGGAAGGTTCCAGAATTTTAGCCAATAAGGCCGACCAAACTTAGAATTATTTTATTTTATAATTTATTACATCAAAGTCGGCTCAAAATAACTTTTGAAACCCAAACAATTTTTTTGAAGGAAAATCATTTTCCGCTATTTCAGGTGACCCAACTTCCGGAGACCATAAGTCATCACCCGTTGACCCGATTGACTATTATGACCCCATTTCGGAAAGGGCGCGAGGAGCTCTACAACATTTGAATCAAGCAAGTTTTATTTGATAGAAAATTTGACCTCATCTGGGGCCTCTAAAGCCTTCAAAATTGAGTTCAAAGTTTTTGTACCTTGTTTCCAATACCGAAAATTTTCAATATCTTCAAAACTAGACTTGATCCAGTAATGAAACTTTACTGGCAGGCTGATATGACCAAAATGAACCTCCAGAGAAGAAAATGGAGCATTCTGAGCCCGAATAGAAAACTTACTAAAAATAGTAACTTTTCAAAAATAGCAGCTTTGCATAAGATAGCCCTTATTGAAAATAAAACCAAAAATATTTTTGGGTGATGCAAGATTACTCTTACACCCAGGATGCTCCTGCATTAGACACCCGGGGTAATTTGAGAAGTGACCCTGTCACGACTCAGGTGTGTAGAGGAAAACCAAGATGGTTAACCTCCTCCTTTGTCAGCCATGATGAATTTTCAACAGGTCATCCTTTCCATTTGACTAGATATTCCTCATATGTCCTATTCCTTGTGCTTCTGCCATCATGACTATCCAGTATGTCCTCAATCTCCTTGATAGTTGAATTGGTTGCTGGAATACTCCATTGTGCTGCTGTGATCTTGTCTTCAACACCTCCTTCATGATACTCTGTCAAATTTGAAATGTTAAATACTAGTGAAATATTTAGCTCAGTAGGCAACTCGACCTCATATGCATTTCCTGAATCATGCTTTTTCAGTATCTTACATGGCCCAAACTTCTTCATTTTCAGCTTCTTATATGTACCAACTAGAAATCACTCCTTCCGCAAATGAACCATGACTTCATCTCCAACCTAAAATTCCTTATGCCTCTATTTCTCATCTTCCTTAGCCTTATACTAGGCATTCATCTTGGTAATATGCTTCCTCACTTCCTCATGGATGTTCTTCAAGTGTTTTGCAAAATCCTCAGCTTCAGCACTACTTATTTCTCCTTTATCTATCTTTCTCAACTCAGATGCATTTCTGGGACTACCATATACAATCTGTGGATGATGTGATGAACTAAACTTCAAATCTATCTTCAACTCTTCACTTTCTGCTGGTGTTACTCTATGTGCTGCCTTGTTTGGCAAACTGGCTCCTAGAATCAAGTTCATTTGATGACTGATCTTTCTTACTGGTGGTAATCCCTCAGGCACATTATCGGATACAATATCCTGAAACTCATTCAATAATTCTACAACTTCTATAGGTACATCTTCTACTTCCTCTTTCCTAGCCTTTGGAATTAAGGTAAAACACATATGCTCATGCTGCATACCATCTAAGAAATTTCCTCTATCAACAAAAGTTATTCTTGCATTACCACATATCTTTTCTTTGGTCTCCTTCAATGGCTTTAGCTTATGTCACACTCCATCCTTTGTCAGGGAATAGGTATTCACACGACCATAGTGTACAACACATCTATCAAACTGCCACGACCTACCCAAAAACATGTGACATGCATCCATAGCTATGATATCACATAGTACCTCATCATGGTACCCGCCAATCTTGAACTTCACTAGGCACTGTTCACTGACCATGACCTTGTGGTTATCTTGCACCCAGGCAACCCGATACGGATGTGGATGTTTCTACCTCTTGAGCTTCAACTTTGTCACCATCTCTTCTGACACCAAATTGTCAGTACTGCCACTATCAATAATCACATCACAACACTTACCCTCACACTTGCACCTGGTGTGAAATAGGCTCCTCCTTTGTTCAGGTTCATTCTCACCACTCAGCAGGACTCTTCTATTAATCAACATTTCTCCTCTTTCAGCATCTTCAGAATGTGATGATCTGGCATCTTTATCTACATGTGCAACTATGGCCTAGCCTTCATTTCTCCTATCTGTCCTTCCTTGGTGTTGAGGACATTCAAATGCCCTATGACCTTCTTCCCCACAGTGAAAACATGTTCAACAGAAGTCTCCTCTTCCAGATCTTTGTCCTCTTCCTCTTCCTCCTTGATCTTTATTATTCTAATCATAGAAATGATTGAAATTATCTCCTCTTTGATTCTGACTGTTATTGGCCTCATCTTACTTTTTCAGATCTTCATTTCGACCTCAATATGACCATCCACCATATCTTCCATCACAATCTCTTCCACTTTGTCTGCTCTCAAACTTCTTGTTCAGATTTTCCTCTACTTTTAGGGAAAACTGGTATGCCTCTTCAATACCATTCATTCAAACCAGATTCAATTCTTCCTGAATACTCGACCTTAACCCATTAAGGTAACGGGCAACCTTCTCCTTATCAGCTTTTGCATGACCTATTCTGATGAAGATTCAATAGAACTCCTTCATATACTCCTGAACAGATCTTCCTACTTGCTTCAAACTTTGCATCTTCTTCAATAGGTCAAGCTCATAATCAAAAGGAATGAGCTGTCGCTTTAATTTGTCCACCATTCGATCCCATCTTGTGATTTTATCCTTCCCTCTTCTATTTCGCTCCAATTGAATCTCTTGCCACCAGATCTTCGCATGACCTTTCAGTTTGGCCTTTGCAAATTTGACCCTATCAGGATCCTCAATATCTTCATACTTGAAATATTATTCACATTCATTGATCCAGTCGATCAACTCTTCTGGGTTAAGATTTCCAGAAAATGTCGAAACCTCAATCTTAGGTCTTTTCCCGATCTTTGAAATGGCCTAAAAAAGTCTTTCTTCCTCTAGGTTCACAACTTTGACTTCTCCTTCTTGATCTTCTTCTTCGACTTCATCCTCATTTTCTTCTTTGACATTAAGATTCATTCCTCTACGAATCTCTTCTTGCAATGCTCGCACTTGTCTCTGGAGTGCTCTAACCTTAGGTGTTACAACACCAGATCTTCCACCATGATCCCTTCATGGAGGCATTTTTGCGATGAGCGCTAAAACCCTAACCACGGTCCTAGTGCAAATTGCCTCACAGTCGGTGATCTGTTTACACAAAAACCCTAACCCACGGTCCTGGTGCAAACTGCCTCACAATCGACGATCTGCTTACACACTCAGGAACTCCTACTCTGATACAACTTGATGAAGGGTGCTCCCCTTAATACCACAAACACATAACATAAACAGAGAAACAACAACAATATGCAAGAATAGAAAATGGGCTTCTTATTATCTCCACAAATGTGGAATTACAAACTTTCAGAATTACAATATGCAAAGCCACATGGGCATTCCCTTACAATATTCTATAGGACAAAGCCTTGAATCAATACCTAGATCTACTACCTAGAACTGCTTGAACTACGTAAGACAACACTACAACCTTCCTTATATAGGCAATTTTCCACCGCCTGGGAAGGTTCCAAAATTTTAGCCAATAAGGCCGACCAAACTTAGAATTATTTTATTTTACAATTTATTACATCAAAGTCAGCTCAAAATAACTTTTGAAACCCAAATAGAAATTTTGAAGGAAAATCATTTTTCGCCATTTCAGGTGACCCAACTTCTGGAGACCATAAGTCATCACACGTTGACCCGATTGACTATTATGACCCCATTTAAGAAAGGGTGCGAGGAGCTCTACAACGCATGAATCAAGAAAGCTTCATTCAGCCAAAAATTCGACCTCATCCGGGGCCTCTAAAGCCTTCAAAATTGAGTTCAAAGTTTCTGTACCCTGTTTCCATTATCGAAAATTTTCAATATCTTCAAAACTAGACTTGATCCAGCAATGAAACTTTACTAGTAGGCTGATATGACCAAAATGAACCTCCAGAGAAGAAAATGGACCATTCTGAGCCCAAACAGAAAACTTACTGAAAATAGTAACTTTCCAAAAATAGCAGCTCTGCACAAGATAACCCTTATTGAAAACAAAACCAGAAATATTTTTGGGTGATGCAAGATTACTCTTACACCCAAGATGCTCCTGCATCAATTTGACAATATTTTATGGGCAGTGGTGACATGATCTCATAGCACATGATGGATCATTGATATGTCACATGAGCTCTGAGAAATTCCCCTCCAAAGACATTTGCCTTTCGTGCTTAGTGCACCTTAAGGGACACTTCACTCCGGAGTGGTCCTGAATGTTTGATTGACTTGGTAAGTGAAATGAGGTCATTTGTAGTATTTACCCAGCCAACCAGAGCTATTGGTGCAGATGGTTTGAGGCCATTATGAATCATTTGAAAGATATGCACATTTTCATCTTTCAACTAAGTCACATTGCAAGTTTGGAAATGATCGAGATTGGGTTTCCAATTTCAAACGATGTTGAATATCCAAAAAATAGCGATAGGATTTTATGTACGATGAAAACACAATCATGTAGCACCTGATGGATCATTGATACATTACACAAGCTCTGAGAAATGCCCCTCCAAATATCACTACCTTTTGTGCTTAGTGCACCTTAAGGGACACTTTTCTCTAGAGTGGTCTGGAACATTTGAGTGACTTGGTGAGAGAAACAATGTCATTCCTATCATTTACCCAGCCAATCAAAGCTATTGGAACAGACGATCTGAGGTCAGAACAAAACATTTGGAAGATATACAATTTTGCAACTTTCAACTAAGTCACATTGCAAGTTTTGGCAACGACCGAGATTGGGTTGTCAATTTAAAACAAGGTCAAATGTCCCAAAACTATGATAGGATTTTGTGGGAAGAGGGGACATGATTACATAGAACCTAATGGATTGTTGATACATTTCATGATATCTGAGAAACACCCCTCCAAATATTGTCACATTTCATGCCAAGTGCACCTTAAGGGACACTTCACTTCAGAGTGGTTCATAATGTTTGATCGACTTGGTGAGTGAAACAAGGTTTTTCCTATCATTTTATTGAATAAATGGAGCTATTGGCATAGGTGGTTTGAGGCTATGAAAAAATGTTTGAAATATATGCATAGTTATAACTTTCAATTGAGTCATGTTTCAAGTTCTAGCAATGATCGAGATTGGTTTGCCAATTTCAAATGAGGTCGAATCTCACAAAACCATGATAGGATTTTGTGGGAAAAGGAAAAATTATCTCATAACACCTGATGGATTGTTGATATATGGCAAGAGCTATGAGAAGTGCCCCTCCAAAATTCTTTGCCTTTCGTACTTAGTGCACCTTAAGGGACACTTCTCTCCAGAGTGGTACTGAACGTTCGAGCGACTTGGAGAGAAGAACAAGGTCATTTATAGCATTTACTTGGCCAATAAAAGATATTGGCACAAATGGTTCAAGTCTAGGATGAATTTTTTCAAAGATTTACATAGTTGTAACTTTCAACTAAGTAACATTGCAAGTTTTGGCAATGACCGAGATTGGGTTGCCAATTTCAAATGAGGTTGAACCTCCCAAAACCATGATAGGATTTTCTGGGCAGAGACGAAATGATCTTGTAGCACATGATGGATTTTTGATACATTTCACAATTTCCAAGAAATGCCCCTCCAAAGTTTTTTTTCCTTCTGTGCTTAGTGCACCTTAAGAGACACTTCACTCTAGAGTGGTCCAAAATGTTCGAGTGACTTGGCGAGAGAAAAAAGGTTGTTCCAAGTATTTACCTAGCCAATCAGATCTATTCGTGTAGATGGTTTGAGACCATAATGAACCATTTGAAAGATATTCATAGTTGCAACTTTCAACTGAGTCACATTGCAAGTTCTAGCAACAATTGAGATTGGGTTGCCAATTTCAAGTGAGGTGGAATCTCCCAAAATCGTGATAGGCTTTTGTGGGAAGTAGTGAAAAAATCTTGTAGAACCTAATATATCATTGATATGTTGTATGATCTCTAAGAAAATACCCTCCAAATATTTCTATCTTTTGTGCTTAGTGTACCTTAAGGGAAAGTTTTCTCCGAAGTGGTTTGAAATGTTAGAGTGACTTAACGAGTGAAATGAGGTCATTCCCAACATTTACCTGACCAAAAAAAGATATTAGAATAGATGGTTCGAGGCCACAATGAACCATTTGAAATATATGCATATTTGAAACTTTCAACTAAGTCACATTGCAAGTTTTGGTAATGATCGAGATTGGGTTGCCAATTTCAAAAGAGGTCAAATCTCCCAAAACCGTGATAGGCTTTTGTGGGAAAAAACAACACGATCCTATAGCACCTAACGATTTTTTGATACATCGCACAAGCTTTGAGAAATTCCCCTCCAAATATCATTATCTTTCATTCTTAATGCACCTTAAGGGACACTTCAATCTTGAGTGGTCCATAACATTCAAGTGACTTGATGAGAGAAACAAGGTTGTTCGTAGCATTTACCTAGCCAACTAGAGCTATTGGCGCAAACGGTTTAAGGCCACAATGAATTGTTTGAGCAATTTTTCATCAATTTGTTCTAAAACACCATATAGTGGGTCTGCGATTTGTTGTACATCTCTCAAATGGATATCTAAATCTATTTTTATTTGTGGTACAATCCCACTTTGTATGAATTTATGGATGATTCTTGAGGGGTCATACATGTTGGTTGAGTTTATTGGACATTTTTTAGTGTTTAGGAGTCATGTAGGGTAAAAAAATGGTGTAGGAGCACCAAAGGCCCTTTGAGGCAACCATGAACCTATGAGGTCTTTTGGGATGAATTCATGAAATAAGGCCATTTTATTTATTTTTATGATTGAATAAGGTCATTAAATCTATTGATTCAAAATTGTAAGGTCTTTGTGCCATTTTGTCATGTGTAGACCAACTAGGTCCTAAGTGGGTCAACACCTCCAAAAGTATCCAAATGAGGTGAAAATGATTTAATTTATATTTTTATGTCATATTTGACATGTTTGTGAAGTTTTAGGTTGATATGAAGTCAATTGCATGGTAAATGACAAAATTGTAAAAATTGCAAAAAGTTGTTATGACAACATTTGCACTTTTTGCAAAAAATGTAATTCTTGTCCTCCAACATCCAACTGATTCAAAAGCTGGTTCAAGATAGTTGGAGAGGTTGGTTATGTATTTTTTTAAACCTTCCTTGGGTTGAGGACAGAGAGGTTGGTGGGTTTTTTTGAAGAAAAAAGAAGATTGAATAAATAATTCACTATTTTCCTCTCAAAATTCTAATTTTCATGAGTTGTAGAGCTTTTTACTTCTCTGTACATAATAATTATGGTAAAAAAGTCATATGAATTGAAATATTTTTTATCTACTTTCTAATTCTTTAATTTTGAAGAATTTTCATGTTGATTTGAGAAAGTTATCCTATTTTTTGTGACTGGTGGTCTATACCCTTACTAGGGTAACTAGCGACTCATAAAAATTGCATAACTTTTGTTCCCATAGTGGAAAAGGGTTGAAAAATAGTGTATTGACCCATTACAATGTAAATTAAATTATTCCAAGGTTTCAATTTGAGATGTCAAATTATCCATTCAAATTGATGATGCCCTAGCACTGGTAACAACATAAAATCAATGTTTTCTAGTTTTCTTCACATTTTTTTGTTGTTGTAGTAATTGGTCCGACCCCATACTATAATTTGATGCTCTAAAATCTATATGGATGGAAATATATATGAACCCACTTTCATTTTAATTTTGTTTTTCATGTTTTCATTAAGTTTTGACAAAGTTTTAGCAATTTTATTCTAGGAAGGTCTGAAATCCTCCATAACTAGGGCTTGTTTTAAGAAATGCTCTTAACTTGGCATTTCAATGTTAGAAAAATTTGATTCTTTGTGGAATTCTAGGTTTTAGGTTTACCTTTAAGATTATTTTAGTTTTAGAGTGAATGGAATTTATGGCTAAGATAAATTTGATGCCCTAGCACTGTCTATACCAAAAAAATCATTGTTTTCCTATGGTTGTGAGTGAAAATGGCCAGTACTGGGTGATTTTAAGTGGTTTAGGCACTATATATAGGTGGAATATGTAGTTTGGAGGAAAATGAGGCATTTTCTAATCATTGGTTCAATTTGGAGGTCTTTTTTGAGGGTATTCTCTTTGTAAATGAGACCTAATTGCCCCCTAAAAAGTGTGATTAGTCAAAAGTTGACCAATCTATGCCAAATGACCCAATATAAATTTTTTCATATGTTCAAAACCATCCAAAGGGATATTTTAAAAAGGTATTTTTTTGGTCCATGGTCAAGGGTTAGGAAGTTATGGTAAAACCCTCTGAATAGGACTACAAGGCCTAATTGGTGTCTACAAAGCAAGTAGTATAGAATGTGGTGTTGGGTTTGTATGATTGGTTCATTTGGATTGTTTGGATTCCTTTGATATTTTATATGACCCTATTGAGTGTTCTCCAAGCACATGTTGAAGTTTGGTACCTATAGCCTCTTTTAGTCTCAATGCATAGTGTTCCCTCCATCCACTTGTGACTGAGTATTGGTGAACTTCTCAATGTACCTTTTGTCTACATGGTTCTAATGTTAGTCTAATGTGTTTCATCTATCCTTGGTTATTTGCATTAGTGTTGAAAAGGTTGTCTCCTATAAACACCCAGGTTAGGCTACTAGGCCTAGTTGGCATACCTATAACAGATGATATCAAATGATGTGTTGGATTTGTAAAGGTGATTGTTTTGTGCTATTTGGAGTCTTTACATACTGTATAGGGAACCTTTGAGTTTCTTCAATCAGTTCTTGGGCACGGTTCCAAGTTTCTCTCTTTTGGTCCAAAACCAAGGTGTCCCCCTCTAGCCAATTATGAATGGGTTTGTGAAACTCTTAGTGCACCTTTTGTCTTATTGGATTCCAATGTTTGTTTGGTCACTTTCATATGTCCTCATGCCTTTGCATAAAAAAATTCAAAAGACACATAAAGTTTCAAAAGATGCAAAAATGCAAAAATCAGCAAATTAGACACAAATATTCATCTTTGTATAAATTAATGATATTAATGTAACTTTGATTTTTATAAATATACAGGTTTTTTTTTGTTTTTTGGATAGGCAAAAGGCTAGATTCGAATAATTTTTTTAATAATGAAAAACCTATTTACAGATAATCTCACTGGGGGCACCGGTACGAAAGAGTTGAGAGGAAAAAACCTTCGATCTTTCCACAAAAAATATAAGAGAAATATAGTCATTAAAGCTTACAAACTTCCCATTATGCATATGAGGTAATGGGCATTGGAAAATTACACTCCACCCAATGTGGTTGATGGAATTTCTTCCTATACAAATATATATGTTATATGTACATGCATTCATATAAATTTGACATTACATAATTTTGTATTGACATTCAGTCGAATGAACCAACAGGATCTTCCCTACCCTTTATTTTCTCAAGTATTACATCGTGTTCTAACTCACTAACCTTCCAAAGAGTCTTATTGTGTGGCTTACCTCCATATCTGATCAAATAAACATTTGATGCAAAAAGAAGGTTGAAATAATGAAGAATCCTCATGTGTGTCTCCCAGTCCTTGAATAACCATAACCTATGGTTCTTCATACGATACTGTCTAAGCCATGTACCAGTTACAATCACTTCTCCTATATGGAATTATAATTCTTCACCATCTATAATTGAGTGATCCAATTTATTTTTTGCCTCAACCCAATGAGACTAATAATAATATGTCCCTTCGTCATTGTCTTCAAATGCAATAACAAAAAAAATATGGCCTGCAATGATAGAATCATAATGAGGAGATTAATTTATAGAATAGGTAGGATAAGTACTAAATTTGACATTATTTTTTACATGGAAATTTTACCTAGTTGCACTAGATCAAACAAGCGGTCAAAATCAATGGATTAATCCATTTGTGTCAATTGTAGTGCTACTAGGGGACGATATGAATCAAGTGCCCAATAAAATATCACATATACCATTCGTCAACCCACTCCTTTAACTCGCACTCATCCCAATCTTCATCTACACATGATGAACAAAAGCACAACATTAGTTGTGTGTGGATACTCCATTAACTTGTGTTAGAGTTTCTAAAAGAATGTAGGTCACTCAATCTTGTCATTGTACAATAATCCTCATACGGTGCAATTTTAGTTTCATCTATCAACCAAAAAAATCTATGAACCATAGAATCACCTTCATTACCTAGACCCATTGTAGCATTACACCACTGGATGACTCATCTCACATATGACAATTTTTCTTGCTCTTTGTACTTTAATTCTTTACATGCTAAGGCTCTTTTGATACATGTTCCTACACCATCATGATCAACTTCTATGAAATTCCACATATATTGAAAACCAATGATCTTATGCATCCTTCTCAACCAATAAAACACATGATAATTCTTTAATTGCAATGTACAATTGTCTGTCCATATGATGTGCCAATGATATGATATTCCTCTGTTAGCCAAATCACCATAAAATAGATGAAAGAAGCCATGTAAAAACTCTGTAGAATGTGAGTGATCATCACTGATGTAAAAATGATACTCCCTCAATATCCTTCTATTCTCCTTTGTACTGTCAGGTAAATGCATGAATGCTATATGAACAAATATAACAATCTGTTGAGAGATGTAATACTTTGCATGCACCTTGTTTTGTGTTTGCAGTGTGAAGTTCTCTATGAAGTCCATAAATGAAACAATTTTATCAAGTGGGAATGTGTCCTTGCATGACTTGAATTGCAAATCCAACCAGCGAGCTCTATGTTTCTACCTTGCATACTCATAAACAATTTTTTCATGAAAAATGTCCATGAAATGATACACTGGAATCTTTTCAATTACTAAATCACATCTTTTAGCCTCTTTTCTCATCTTTTAGATTATATGGCACGGTCTTATATTTTCAAAATTCCACTATTTCATTCCTTATTGCATGTGTACTCTCCATATGTTGACAAATTGGAAAATGTTGCAAACCACCGTAATTTATGCATGTACCATCCAAGCATGAGAGTTTGTAAAATTGTTGACCATCCACTCTTTCACATAAAATAGTAGATTTTAAGTCCCTTAAAGATCTAGGTGGGTCCTTTATTTTATAGTTCTGCAAAATATTATTAGAATGGAAATCTACACATATACGTCGATAAACATCATAATGGTTAGAAAATTCAATATGTACCCTACAACAAAAAAATGTGCGTGTGTGGTTTATTTTGACATAAAAAGGTTTATCCATTTCCAAATATCTGTGACAAACTTTAATTTGAGGATACATACCTATAAATTTTGCAAAGAATTATGTCTGATTTGAATCCAAAAAATGTTTTGGATGTGGATCATGGATTCGACTACCAATCCTTTCAACATCTCTTTTATTAGGAGATACTCGTGTGTTATTCTTCCAAAAATATTCAATCAAGGATTTTAAAGCTTCAACAATTGCTTTATATTTTTATGGTAGTCTACTGGAAAATGCCCATAACTCATTTCTATTTGGATCTTCCACTCTTTGACGACAACCCATGGCTCTCATTAAAGACTTTCTACTTATTTCAATGACTTTCTTATCTTTCTAATGGTTCAATATTTCTTCATTTGAGTGCTTACTATTGTTGATGTAAGTACATGTCTTGTGACATTACTATCTTTTGTGTGTGATGTAGAACCCACACTCTCATATGCAATCATTAAACTCTTTACAATGAGTTTTCACTTGACTCATCCATCATTCTTAGCCCAATAATCTTCATGATGGGCCTAAATTTCACATTTCTCATCATTTCAACAAATAGTTGACATATTCCTGTCACATTTAAATTATCAAAAAAGAATCTCTAAATGTGGTTAGCATATCTTTGACAAGTACACTTGGGAAACTTGTCATGCATTGGTTTCAAAATATTAGTATCAATATCAATCAAATATTTTGGCTTTCTATACAAAATTCTAGGAGATATTCTCGATTGTTGAGTGGGCTCAACATTAGGAACATCAACAACATTAGGGATGGATTGTGTACCTTCAATCGAAGATGATGTACCTTGAAATTGAGATATGAAAGATAGAACCTCACCAAATTGATATGTTTATGGTGTGCCTTAAACATGACATGATGGTGCACCTACACCTTTGAATATATAGAATGGTGTGCCTTCAACATGATACAATGGTGTTCCTACACCTTTTGATGTAGAGAATGGTGTTCCTTCAACATGATACAATGTTGTGCATACACCTTGATATGTAGACAATGACATGCCTTCAACATGATATGATGGTGTACCTACACCTTAGATAGTAGAGTATGGTGTGTCTTAAATATGATACGATGGTGTGCCTCCAACATGGGAAGATCACATTCCTTCAACTTGGGATCTCATAGATGATGTGCCCATTTCTTCGTAATTCAATTGTCATGTTGCATGCAAGTTTATCATCTATTTCTTTTTGTTTCTAATTCCAATTATCTCTTACTTTCTATAGATGTTTCATGTTCCTCATCCGAAGGAAAATGTTCTTGTATGGTGTACAATTTTCTTTGTTCATGAAGTTGTCTCATTCTTTCCTTTTTCTTCTCTTTCTCTACTTCATGCTCTTCTAGTGTTAGAATCTTTGTTCATTTCCTTGGCATAATGATGAATTCTAAATGTGTGTATAAGTAAGTTAAAGAAGATTTGACAACTTCTATTTATGTCCAATCCACCTTCCCAATTGGAATATTTCATTACAATTTTCAAATTACTTTGAAACTCTCTAAAGTTTTGAGCTTTGACACATATTCCTTCTAATTCAAACTTGAATTGTAAAAAAAAAATCTATTACAATAAGTAAAATTATGAAAATAAAAAGTCCATATTATATCAATTATAAAAAAAGACTCCTTATTCATAGTTCACATGTAAAAAATGAAAAACTTACCTCAAATGATCAATTTTGCTGAAGAATCATTGACTTTCGCACTTCTATGTTGATTTTTTAACAAAAAGGTGGTGGAAAATTTATAGAATAAGTTTTTTGCGAACCATGAAAAGTGTATGTTTATTAGATAATGGGAAGAAACTAGATAGAATTCAGAAAAAAGTGGATCTACGAGTTCCTTTCCTTTTTACCATTTTTAGTATCTTACATAGGGCGTACGTCGTATGTAAGAATATGAGAGAGAGAGAGAGAGATGTTGTATTTGAAATAAGTGACTACCAAGGGTTTGTATTGCAAAATTGTAAGAGTTTGTTACACCTTTTATAATGATATTGTTGTGTCAAGTTAGGCTCCAATGCATGGCACACCCATTACATAATTCATAATCCTTGGGAATTCATAAAAATAAAAAGATTTATTTCCATATAGTCCATGACTAATGCACTTGTTGTTTCCTAATAGATTATTATAGGGGCTTCTACCTATTATGATATCAAAACCTCTAATTGAGTTAATCATTTCATCAAGTCATTCTGTTGTCAGATTCTTCACATCTCCCACCTCAATCAGTTGATCCTTTTGATGTGTTTTTTCCCACCAACTTCTAGGGATAAGTCTATTTTGTTTGTAAATTTCTGTAGATACAACATAATTGAGTGGTATACCCAAATGATGTAAAGCAAATTTTGCACTCCCAATTCCAGAGAATAGAGAAAAGAATTATCCCCTTTGGATAAATAGGCTTCAAAATAGAAAGATGGTATCCTACTATTTCTATCTAGAAATAATTTCCAAGGGAGCACATACGCCCAATCCTAGAAGAAGAGCCATGTGTGTGGCCCACATCATATCCTAACACACACAACATTTCACAAGGTTCTAGTCGAGCTAGCTGATCTAGACAAACCCATACAAAGTTCCAGTTTTTACATTATGAAAGTACAATATCCCACCCTTCAAGGGTGGGTTCTCCATTAGAAAGCTTGAAAATATCCCTAATTATATCACATCATGGAATCATTTCTATTATTGTTTTTATGAAGTTTAGTTTAGTTCTTTTATCGTATAATGGCTAATAACTCTGATATTCAAGAAATGCTTATTAAATTGTCATGGGTGACAACTCAATCTCGGTGTGTGTGTGTGTGTGTGTGTGTGTGTGTGTGTGAGAGAGAGAGAGAGAGAGAGAGAGAGAGAGAGAGAGAGAGAGAGAGAGAGAGAGAGAGAGAGAGAGAGAGAGAGAGAGAGAGAGAGAGAGAGAGAGAGAGAGAGATGGGTTATAACCTGGGTCCTAGGACACATTAATGTGTTATAGGACCCCTTAACAACCCTAGGGATCCCTAAGATGTAGGGAGAGGGATCCTAAAGAGTCCTAAGGGGTCCTAGGACATATTAATGTGTTGTAGGACCCATTAAGACCCCGTAAATGTGTCTTTTGTATTATTTGACTGGGGATGATGCAAAATGATAGTTACCTATTCTTTTTGGTCTCCATGATACCATCCCAAAAGGTTTATTCTTTGTAACTCTTACGTGCTATTCTTCCATTGTTCTTGTAGTTCTACTACCTTTGGGAGATGATGACATTTTATTTTGGTCATATGATCACACTAACCCCATAGTTAGTACATCCCCTTCACACTCTCTTTTTTCATGTGCTTATCTCCCTTTATTTGTCCTTTCTTGGAGGCATTTCATAGTGGAAATTTTTCTTGTGGATACACGCATGTTATATTAAAGCCACTCTAGTTAAGGTGTTTGCAATCACTTTAACATGGGGGCATACACTTTTCTCTATGTTTCAAATTTTGCACACACACACTATGATTTGATGTAATATCTCTTTTGTAGATGACCTAGGAGACAATTCTTTCCTTGTTTTTTGTCCCTTTTCTTGGATCCCTTAATGGAAATAAACTTTCCTTAAAGAAGGATCCTCCCTCTTTGATCCCTAAGGAGACAATGCTTTCCTTAGGCCTGATCACATTCTTTTGATCCCTAAGGAGATGATTTTTTCCTTAGGCCTAATAGTCTTAATTTGATCCCTAAGGAGACCATTATTTTCTTAGGCCTGATCATTCTATTGATGGATGGACCCCTTAATGGAGACAATGCTTTCCTTAAGGCCTGATCCTTGTTGATGGGTTGACTAGCATATCACATCTTGCTAGAAAATTTGATTCCATAGTTTGTAGTGCTTTCCTTTTGTGTGGCTCACAATAGGACAATCTCTTACTAGGCTAGTGATTTCACCCTTTCTCTCTCTTTCAATTGATGCCTCTCAACTCTTGGTTTTGGATTTGATGAATACTTAAGTCACTTGGGGGCTTGATGTTTCTTTGTCTCCTTGACCATGGCGAGATCATTCATATGCATTTGGTCTACTTTACCATGAGCATGAGTTTGTCTCATACTTCCTCTAAAGTGGGGGCTAAATGTATCATCCTAAAAAGTTAACACCCATAATTAGAGGCTATAGGACCTATTTGACCCCATTTTGGTGATTTTCATGTCTAAATGATAGTTATGCTTGATCCCAACAATCTTTAATTTCTCTCTCCGCATTCTATCATACTCTCCTAGATCCTGACAAATTTCAAGGTAATTTTACCTAGACCAAGTTGAAATCTTGACATAGTCTTGGGTTTTTGAAGCCAAATTTGGCCTCGGGCCTTGACAAAAATTGAATCCTGAAATGAGTATAAAAGGACATCAAATCATATCAATTTAAGAACAATAACACAATACAATATTGATAAAACACATGAGTTGACTTCAAGAGAAAGTGCATGCTACTAGACAATCAAGTTGTGCAATTAAAGTGGTGGATTCAAGATTTGAATACAAGCATCCAATTCAAGACCTCCAAGTTTTAATTTATTTAAGATCCATTCAAGAAAAGGTAATCTTCTCTCATTGATGTAAATTTTTCTCCCATGATGGACAAGTAGAGGAATTCACAAGCAAGCAAGAAGATCCATACATCCATTCTTATTTTATCTCCTCCATTTGAGGTTATCAAGCATACATTCATTCAATATCCAAGATTGCATTTGTGAAGGCATCCTTGATTCTACATTCATTTCAAGATCAACACATTCAAGCATCTTCATGAATTTAAGTGATTACTATATCCATTCATGAGGGTTTTTCATGCAAGGTGAATCTAACATTTATCTTGTTTACATTACTTTCCTTTATGAAATTTCAATATCATTTAAAGGTTATTTCCTATATAGGGGTTTGACCAAGGAAAACACCTTTCCACAACCTTTTCCCCTTCTTTTTTGTGCACATGAACAATTTCTAAAGTTGCAAATCTGGATCAGAAGCTTCAGACACAGTCACAGGCCCACATAAATTTTCATCATATTTGGAGCTACTAGGACTAAGTCAAGATCCCAACATAGAATTACACTCTTTGGATGAAAATTGCAAAGTGGATAGTTTTAGGCATCAGGTTCTTAGATAAAAAATTATAGCTGATTCGAACATCTCGATGACAGTCAAATTTAGATCTTAAGGTCAATCTTCCTCTTCCTATTTCAAGGTGAGTTCATTCCTCCAATTTTATTCTTGCACTTAATTTTATAGATCAGATCTGATATCATACATTGTCATTTGTCATTGCATTTATCATAATATTAATTTTATCAATCCCTTCATAAACATCAATCAATTAACAAAGGAACAAAATATCCCCCAAAATAAAGAAAACTCATCCTTGAATCTCGATCTTGCATTAGCATCCCTTAATCCTTTTGGGGTTGTGCTAATTAGATTTATTTAAGGTTGAGCTCTTTGGGATAATCCTAATGTTATAATAAACCTTGGTGAGTGATCTTCATTCCTAGCATTGCTCACCATTTTATATTATACAATTATAATTCACCACAATTTTTGATTGATGAGAGGAGAGATAAGACTTAAATGAAGATAGATAAATATGGATCTCCTTCCTTGATAGCCAAATCATTTATTTTTCCTCCAATGGGGGAAAGAAGCTAGATCTATGAAAGAGAACACCTTGATTTCTTAAGAATAATTAATAATAATTCTTGAACTCAATGGCTCTTAATTGATTGATTTTATTCCTTGCACTTGATAGCTTGATCACGATAATGGATAATGGTTGCACTTAAAAATAGATCATGGATACCAAAATAAGGAGAGATAGGGGGTTTATATACATCTCACATCATTTCAGGGATTGTGAATTATGCAATCCAACCATGGGACTGGATTCCCCACCCCCCCTCCCCAAGACCCTAACATGGGCTCTAGGCTAAATTTGGGCCCCATTCACCTAGGACATGTTGCTAATGGTAACATGTACCTAAGAGAATGATCCCATATTTGATTTGGGTGCCATAGATATTGGGTATGTGCACAATTTCTGAGTATGACTCATTTTGGGGTTGGGACAGATCATGAAAGCCAAAAATAAGTATATGGGGCCTAGGTGAGGCAATGAATTATGAGATTGGAAGAAAAAGAGCAAAACACACCTAGAAATAATCTGGCCAACCTTGAGTTTAAACAAGATTGAAAAGAATGGATCACCCATATTTGAATTTTGGTATCCTTTAAGTGCCATACGAGGTCCTCCCATAGAAATTACAATAAAGTAGGTACAAAATAATCCTTAAATTATACACAAATTAGGTTCTTACAATTTAGGATGGTACACTATTTTATATACTTATAAAATCAACTTATTAATTGATTTCACTTTATAATTACTTGTGTATACTAACATTCATGATTATGGGATATATCTATAATCATTTTAAAAACTATAAATTTTTTCATAGCCACATATTTGGGTATATTTATATTAGTAATTTCACATCTAGAATTATATACTTTATTGTATGAAGGTCATAATGCCTCTTTAGATTACATTTCACCTTAATTCTTTCCTATGTGATTCATTTAATGATTGTGTACTTATTGGCAATACTAATTAGAAGAGATCCAAATCTTGATGATAGAGAATACAACATATTAGACAATATATGTAGATACATGTTAGTCTTATTTTTAAACTTGGAAAATTTCAAAATTTTATAATTTTAAACTACACGTGGGGTAGTTATAAGTTTCAAAGGTCTTTGATCATCCTCAAATGTTGAGCCTCTTGTCATTTCAAGTAAAATTATTATAAATCATGATGAATACCTTAAATATAAATGTTGTAGCATGAGAATAATCAGATGAATCATTAAATTCAAAAATCTATGAGGGGTTGTATAAAATCCTTTTATGAGAATGCTTTTGATAGTATTATAAGTAATGTAGTCAGATTTCCAAATGGCCTAGTTCATAAATTTTGAGATGTGATAGCTTACATTTTTTTATAAGTTGACCCTAAAAAATATTTCAATCAAGCTACTAATGACTCATGATGTTCTCATTTTTATGGATTTTTCTCAAAATGCTAGTCTAACCATCCCAATGAATTTTCGTAGAAAAAGACTTAATGGTTCAAAAAGTTATCAATGTCTTAGTCATTTGAGCCCTTTTTTGTGAAGGCACGAATGCATCATCTCTTCCCATGCTTGTTGACATCAATAAGGCATGCTAATAGTATGGCGAGCCTTGATTGCACTATATGCATGTGATAAAATCATTATAAGGAGTGTAATAAACTCTTAATTGAATGCACATGGAAAGTCTAAAGCTAGGATCTAGTACCTTTGCAAATATGATAATTATGAGTTATGCACATGAAAAGTCAAAAAGAAGAATCCAATCCATCAAATTCTTAAAGTACTCAAGAATCAGTCAAATTTTTTATTAGAAAATTATTTAATTTTATAAAAATTATATGGATTCAAGTTGATGCCTTCAGATTATAAAGAGATAAAACTCACTCGCAGGCTACAAGAAAATCAAGTTTTTTGATGGCCACCTCATTCAATGGTAAGTTTTTGTTACTTGTTTACCGACATTCCAAAGAACTTACTTAAGTTTTTCAAACAACAATAAGAGAATGGATATGCAATTTAATGTTTAATCGATCATTTTATAAAGTTCTCCAAGCATCTCAAAAGGCTGATAGCAAAGAAGCTCCCACATACCATGAAGATATATTGATAAATCAAATTAGTGAGTTTAGCAACTTCCCAAAGTCACTATAATCAGCGAAACCATTGTAAACTTCACTTGTTACTGACTTCGCATGATTGTTAAAGTTCTTATAAACTCTGATACATTGAATGTGGAGGATTTGTTTTGTCAAAAAGATCGCGCACTTTCCAAAAATACCAATAAGATCAATATTATTAGCAATTGGAGTTTTGTTCACAAATTATGGTGTAGTGCCAAATCATCGATGAAACTCCGCAATTTAAGTTTGATGTGAAACTTAGATTAATTGAAAACAAAGCTAATGGATTATATTAGAACAGATACACCATGCATTATATATGTTATTTTTGGAGAGTTGGCTTAGTTTACAAAAATGTTGATGCGTTATGATACTTTTTACTTTGAGAAAAAGAGTTATCCCATCTCTCTATGTCATTGCTTATTTACAATTTGTGCTTAAATTTAAATAGTAGGAGTGTTCTCATATAAATTTTTTAGGGAAATAAAAGATCGAAATCTTTTTCTATTTTAGTGGAGCAACAACTACATAAAAATAAAATTTATTAAGGGAAATAATAGATTGGAATCTTTTCCATGTTTTTTTCTCCTTTCTATTTGTCTAAAATTTTGCTTCCAACTTTTATTTGCAATAAATATTGTTAATTTTTTAATTTAAAAATATTATTTTAAATAGTGCTTTAAAATAAACATAATTTCTCTATCCATGAGACCATCAACTTCACAAATTGTTTCTAAAAATGTTAAGCTGTGACTGCTAGCCAAAATAGCTTAACAACCACATAAGAACCTACCCTTAGTTACCAAAACCATTTTCAAACTCCTCCTTTTCTAAACCAATGCAAAAGTTTTCATTAATGCATCAACATTCATTAGCAGACAAAAGAGAACAATTTTTTTAATTTCCAACATGTCATGACAATATGTAAACATGCAATGGATTTGGTGAATCAATTTTAAAAACTTCAAAGCAGATGAAACAAGAAGTGTAAAGCCAATTCTATGACCTTTTCTCGAATCTTCTTCATTTGTGCTAATAAAGGAGGTTTGAAATAATGTATGGACACCTATGGGAACATAAAGGAACATAGGACTTTTGTTAAATATTGTATTTGCAGCTGCGTATATAGACTTGCATGCAAAATGTGGAATCAAATGTCTACTAAATCAAATGCACGAAATAAAAAGAAGCATACGAATGGATAAAGAGTCGTATAAATCTCTGTGAGCGGAAGAAAAATGCCGAAAGACAGAATGTAACCAATATTTTGTATGATCTTTACCCATGATATGTCGCCACCTGTGCAGTCACAACAGTCACAAAGGAAGAATAGAAGCAGAGGTAAGGAATCTGAGTCATATAATTCTTCTAATCTGACGTTGGATAAGAATAAAATGGTTCAGGCATCCTAAAATTCTGGAGTTGACACCACACACGATCACCAAGAGATATCACATCAGTAGGGCCACATAATTCTCCCGTATTTAAAAATTGTAATACGAGTTAATCCATTCTTTTGGTTCATTGATCAATATGGAGATATGTCTTTCTGCCCAGATATTTTTTTAAAATGATTTGGAATTGACTATACACTTTTGTTCAGTTTTTCTACGAAAATTTAAGTTTGTTTCACTTCCTCTAATTTAATTCGTTATTCCTATTATAGCTGTAATTTAATTCGTTATTCCTATTATAGCTGTAAGAGGTTAGGCCCCGTTTGTTTGCGGAATTGGAATTTGAGTAAAAAATTGATTATTTTAAAATCAGGTTTTGATATTCCGGTTTTGTATATTCGGAAGATGTTTTGGACCGTTTGGTTGACCCGGAAGATGGATGAGACAATCCATCTTCTGCATTTGGTTGCCATTTTCGAAATTGGAATTGGAAGTAAGAAATTCTTATTTATGTGTTTGGTTTGCAATTTCAAATTGGAATTGGAATTACATTATCCATTTTCTGTGTTTGGTTCTACATTTTGAATTGGAATTAGAATTTAATTTTTAATTTAATATTTTATTATTTTGGTCCATTTTTTATGTATAGTTTTTTTATATTAATTTATATTTTTATGTAGTAAATCATAAACAAAATTTAATATATTTTTTTCAATTTTGTGAACAATAAACTTAACTTTTTTCAATAATTTTATACATTTATTATTTTGGTCCATTCTTTATGTATAGTTTTTTTTATATTAATTTATATTTTTATGTAGTAAATCATAAATAAAATTTAATATATTTTTTTCAATATTGTGAACAGTAAACTTAACTTTTTTCAATAATTTTATACATTATCATAAACAATATTATAACAAAAAAATAATTATAACATTGCTCGATATCACATCAAAATATAAATAAGTCATCTAGTCCACATATATATCTATCTCTGCATAATGATCCAACAAATCATCCCACAAATGATCAAACTAAATAGTACGATTGTTGCACAAAGTAAACATCGTAAAAACAAGATTTCGGCTTTATAGGCAGCCTCCGCTTTTCCCATAGTTTTCTCAAGTGTTTTGCAATTCTTGCACTCGTCATCTACAATAGGTGTGTGTGTAGAACGTGCTGATGATGTAGACAACGACGAGGTGTCATTGGCCCATCGAAAGTACTCGCATCCACCGCCATCCTACAATACAAATCTAAGTTAGTCTTGCTATAATGACTAATATTTATTCTTTGTAAACATTTAAATATTGTGCAATTAACAACCTTTTTTTTATTTTTGCAACTCCAAAATTTACGGTCTGGATTATCCTTTGTGTGTGACATCCTCAACACACAACGCAATCCATCACCGTAGTCACACATAGGAACATTCCTCATAGCCATCAGCATTGTATCAAGCAAAAATTTGTTCATTCATACTAATTTTGTTCGCTATAACAACATGATTATATTCTATGAGTACAAATTGAAAAAGTTATACAAAAAATATAATGACACAACTATAGCATCAAATATAACAATATCCATGAACTGATTGGTGGTGTGAAAACACATTGTTAAATAAGAAAACACAAGTAGATCCACGGTTTACGCCCTTATGCCCCACATTCGATGATCAATCTTGCATCTACAAAGTAAACATGAGAGAAAAATTAAAACTTGTTTATTTTTAAATGGAATACACCAAGGAGTACCATCAGAAATATTGACCGTTTACAAACACGAACAGTAAACAATCATCAGATAGCTCATTTTTTTATCAGCATATGTGGATATTTTTTTGATCAATGTTTGAAATACCTTCTAGATTTGATTCGTCTTTTTATTCGTCTTTTTATTTGGTGAATCAAATGCACGAGATGTTATCTTGAGAGTATGAAATCAAATGCCTACTAAATATGCACGAAATGGATTTGTTTAAATAGATTTAAGAAAATCTTGAAGCAGAAGTATTATAAGCCAATACGTGCTAGACTAATTGTTTGACAAAACTCCTTGAAGAAATTTCATATCATTTAATGAAATGATTTCTAGTTGCAGTGGTAGAAATAATGTTATTTGATAAGCATTATAAACTTTCAAGAAAATGCAATTCGTAGTTTTAAACTGAACTACACAACTACCCACATCCTTTATGCCTGTGATAACATGAGAGCTTTGAAATAATTAGTGGAATCCGTCAAAGCTTGAAGAATCATATATTTTTGTCAGATATTATAGTTGGAGATTCAATTGGTATGAATAAAGTCAAGTTCTGTCTGTTAAAAAAATGGAGCTTTGGGAAAGAATGAGGACATTCATCAAAGTTTAAAAGAGAAAGTTATTTTTTCAAAGTTGCAATTGCCACAATCAGCATGTATGGGAATGAAGAAAAGACACGAGGACTATTGGAGAAAATGCTTCAAAGAATGCGATCTCATTGAATACCATGACTGCAAGATATATATTGATTTGTGAAAAAGACTTCATAATTTGTCAAGAAAATAAAATTGGGAGGCTTAAAGTCAAATTCTTTGACTACGTACCCGTAGTCTTGTCAATTGAGCAACTATGGGACTTGGAAATAATGTGTGGAGGAATTTTGTTGGATGTTGTAGTTTCTTCCCCGCCATAAAATAGAGTTTTGGAGCAGATTAGGAACATCTATCAAAGCTCGTGGTATGCAATATGAAAGCATAGAAAACCATGATATACAATTCCCCTTACACTTTATATACATGCAAGTATGCAAGATTTTAATTCATGGCAGTTTTTAGATACTTCAATCACATCAATGCCTCTCATCACATTGCACTTTTAGTTGGTCATCATGTGCATATGGTATCTTTACCATCTTCATGTGCCTTGGAGAAATTAAAAAACTTGATTGTAATGAATGATGTTGAGAAGGCCACAAACATTATGAATTTATATTCTCTTAAAGTAGAGTGAATTCTTATTGATTTTCCAAATGAGTGGTTGCTCACAAGGGTTATAAGGGTGAACACATATGAATCATTATAGTTAATTATAGTAAAATGGATGGAGAATCATTAAAAAATTCTACAACATTATTGTAGCTATATCATCCTAAATTGTAAGCACCTATGTGCTCTACAATTTAATGATTATATAGCACCTATGTGATCAACAATTTAATGATTATTTAGCACCTGTTTTACTGTATTTATATTATAGATCACATTCTAGAACTTCATAATTGCACTTGATGCATACCTAATTCAAATATGGATATTCTAATCCCTTTAAAATTGTGCAAGATTAGGGTAGGACCTTATTTTTAGGTGTCCTCTATTTTCCCTCCAATCATAAAATTCATTTAATCTCCTAGGCCCTATATCACTTTTTTCTGGCCTTAGAATTTATCCCGACATCGTAATCAACTGACTGTCTAGATCTAGTACCTGTGGACATACTATGACCCACCAACTAGATTTTAGCCAATTCCAAGTGGGCCAAGTTGATTGGTCAATTTGTCCTCGTGATCTTGTGCCCAAATTTGGGTTTGGGGTCTATCATGAAGCATGTGCGAGGTTTCTAGATCTATAGTTAGTCATCTTAATTCTATCTCCTGATTTTACTATGAAAAAAACCCTCATACCTCGTTTGGACAAATGAAATCAATTTCAAGGTGAAAGCCCCAATTTAATGACAACACACATTTACAAGGTGGAAGCCCCAATTTGGTGACATCTTTTGAAGTGAGATTTTTCTATATCTATCTACATTAAGCATTTACATTCTCTTTCAAGTATTCAAGACATTCAATACATTATCTATATCATCATGGAGTTACAAATAGATCATGAGGATGGCTAGAAGTGCTCTTTCCATTTATGGTTGGCTATGATTTCCTTGTTATTTTCATATCTATGCATTGGTGCTTCATATTTATATTTTTATTGCATGCATTAAATCATACATTGATTACATTTATAATCTAGGGCTTTACTCTATCACACATAGGGTTAGATCTAGGTATTTTCTTATGCATTCAGCTCATTAGCAATTTAGACATATTCTAGATTCACAAGCACTACACATTTTATCTATCCTAACAACTACACATGGAGGTGGGAATCAACAAAATGGGGGGTTGACCAAGGCAAACCACTATATAGCCACAAAAACATTATTTCTCATATCTGTAGGTTCATATAGTTCATACTCAGCTACAAATTTAGAGACATCTTCCAGGCACAGATACACAATCACACAAAAAGTTTGACCATAAAAGAATAGGAACAAGTTGAGAAGTCAACTTGTCCCTAGGTAAAAGTTGAGAACTGACTTGTCACTCCCAATTTTATGAGAAATTTTAGGAGTAGGCAGCTACATGTCTCAGATTTCCAAATCGAGAGTTACAACAGAATCTGAGGTTTTGATGATTGTCAAATTCAGATTCAAAGTACCATTTTCCCATTCCATTTCCAGGTGCACTTGTTCTTATTTTTATCTTCTTGTACTACTCTCATAGATATGATCTGTCATTTACATTCACATTTATTTGTTATTATCTATTAGGAATCCCACAAAAGAACCTTTCAAGGCATAGATCTTGCATTGGCATCCTTACTCCCATGGTTGTGCCAATCAGATTCTATCTTGAGATGGAGGTTTTGTATTTCAATGTATACTAGAATATGGGGTGTAGTACCCCTATAGTATTACATCCCATTTTCCATTATACATTTTTGTGAATCCATCCCTCGTATGCATTACACCCTTTGTTTTGGATAGTTAGATCTTCAATTTTTCAATTCTAAAAACAAAAAATAATTATGATTTGGTGTTTAGATTTTATTTTTATGTATTTTTTTAGTCTAGGATCCACTTTTTATGCATTTAACTTTGGTGTGGTTATAAAAATTTACTATTTGTGTGCATTTAAAAATCATAAAAAGAAAAAAAAGTTATCTGTTTCTTTCTCTAGTTGCATTGCATTCATATTTTGAGAAAATACAAAAGAAATTGCACTCATAGATAGTTTATAACATGTTTTATTTCTTTATTCAAGAGTTTAGAGCCTTTGATTATTCATTTAGTTGTTACAATATTGAGGCCCTTAATGAGTTGTACAATAGTGAAGATTTGGCTATGTTAGATGAAGCCTTTGATGAATTCATCCCTCCTCAATCTTCCTCTACATCTCCTAAATAGACCCTTTTCCCAAAGTTGCTTAGTTTTCTTCCTTTGAGTAGCTATATTTGCAATATTGACAAACACAAGATGATTTTTCATCCTTCTCAAGATGAATCTATAGAACCAACAAATCTGTGATAATAGTTAAAGGATGTACTCAATCAAATTATTCCCAAACCCCTAACAAGCCTATGGTCACTGTTAAAGGATATTTAATCAAAAAATTTATTTTCAAACTTTGAATAAACCAATCATAATTGTAAATGGAAAATCTCGAAGTCTTTTGGAGTTTATTAAAGATGTGGTGGCTCACACTAATCTAGTTGTTCCTACTTCTCTTCCACCTTCTTAGCCTATGCTTTCTCCTACACAATGTTATCTCCTAATCTTGGAAAGGAGTATGATTTAATAGAGCAACTACATGTTACTCCTACCAATATTTCTGTTTGGGAACTCCTTCAAAATTCTCCTACATACTATGAAGTATTGTAAAAATATTTAAATACTCTTCCAACTCCACCACCTTCATAGAATAACATCACTTCCTTTTTAGAATGTATGCATGCTACTTCCCAACTCAAATTGTATTTACTCAAGATGACTTACCTTTAAAAAAAGTTCAAGATCAATATGATGCTCTTATGGTAGTTTTCCTTATCAATGGTAATCTCATTCGCATGATCTTAATTGATACTGGGTCTAGATTAAATGTTTATATAGCATTGTCATGTTGCATGAAATCAAAGGTGACACTTCAACCAGTAAGCCTAACTTTATTCATATTCATGGATTTGATAATGTTTCTAAGCTCAAATATTGGGTATTATCATATTACCTATTAAAGTAGGTCTAGTTATTTTACCCACTCCTATTAATTTTATGCTTGGACCTCTTAATTATAATATTCTTTTGGGATTACCTTGGTTGCATTCTATGCATGTTGTTCCTTCAACTCTCCATCATAAAGTCAAGTGTATCTACAAAAATTCAATGTACATGCACTTGTCGCAGATGATAGACCAAATAGTTATTTGCACACTGAACCAAACAATAAATATGTGTCTATTAAAGAACAACAAGCGTCCCAACCTAAGGATGATCCTTATCCTCCTAGTTTCAATGTGTGTAAACATCTCCAGAAATGCACGTTGGCGATGCCATGAGCATCAACATGAGCTCATATTTGTCTGAGCTCCATTGTATGCTATCATTCTTCTATCCTTTGATAAGCCAAAAATGTTGTTACCACTAAACCTGGTAGTTTATCTATTTGGGAATTTGGTGATGCACCTCCACCACCATTAATGAGTGGTGAAGCATAAGAAACAAGGACTACATGTCTATGTGATGCTACAATAGTGAGCATGAGCTTGTACGCTCTTTGAGTCTCTCTCTTATGTGCTTGATTGTATGAACTGATGTGGTGGGTATAGGGTGTTTTCATCAAACATGGTGGCATTATGTAATTAGAGATTGGAGCTTATTGTGGGATATTTGATTGGTTCTTTCTCATACATATGAGGATTTATTGCTATGTACATGAGAGTTTATATGGATTTAAGGTTATGGCCTTGTCTTTACATATGTTTGGACTTGTTTAAGTTTATAACCCCATTATCACTGAGATATAAAATTAGATGTGAATATATTAAATTTATATTAGCAATTCTTCCTTATATTTGCAAAGCCTAAGGCTAAACACTTTAGGACTTAATGCATACTGTTATCTCTCTTCTCATAGGAGTCACATGGAGGCCTTTCTCATTGTTGAGAACAACACATGACATTGTGCAAAAATACTATTCCTTATGCTAACCAAATAACGTGGATTATATTCTCTAATTTTTTTATTTATGATGATTTGATTTGGAAGCCAAACTAGCCTAGAAGAATTGAGGAAGTAATAGGTACAATAAGTATATAGATACTAAGACATGAGTTGGTAATGAGTGTTAATTAATGTTGAGTATGTCTAGCTATAAATATATATTCAAACATGTTGATGTAATATTTGTGGGAGTAAATTTTGTTCTTATTTTCTAATTGTTAATTTATGATATGAAACATATGCTTAGCTATTTAGATGAATGATCAAAGGTATACTCATTGTTTGTAATCCTTGGTATGTTTTGTGAATTCATTTACGAATAGAATAAAGAAATGAAAGAGGAACTTGGAAATAGTATGCTATCATATTAATGACTTGTGGTTTCCAAATATTACCATAAATTTTCTTAGTTATCCTTCATGTAATTCCTTTAGTAAATATCATAATATTTAATGGACATAAGGAATAAAATATGTGACATATTCTTAATACGCTCATAATTTTATGATGTGAATTTTCCTTTACAACCCTTGTAGCTATGTGGAATTGTATAGATTATCATACTTGTGAGATTATATGGCTTTTACTTTATAGATATTTGCATGGATGAAGATTGTGTTGGATATTTCTAATGCATTAGGGAAATGGTTGATACATTTAATATGTTTAATCACTACGTTGAGTGATGTTGGAGCTGTTGTTGTTGCCATTATTATTTTTTCACTGATGTCAACATATATTTCTATGAAGAGTACAAGCTACTAATGACAGTGTACAGACACTGTACATATGTTTTAGAAAGTGCGAAGACAGATGAGAGTACAAGAAGATGTTGTGATCTTATATCCAAGATTGCATCATGTAATGTTTCATATTGAATGAGTTACAGATGTTTTGGTGAGGACTGGTTACTGGACAGTGATAGTGGAAGTTGACAGAGTAAGCCTCTATGTTTCTGGTATATCTTATAGAAGATATGGTTTTCCTGTATGCGCTTAAGAGATGAAAGACAAGGTACTAAAGAATGTTTGTTGGTCAGCGCAAGGTACATAAATCTAAATGACATCAGCTATGGCATGTGATTTGGAGAAGACTTATTTTGGAGATGACTTCATAAGTATAGTGCACGTTTTGCTTAGCAAAATGTAAGTTAAGGATGTCGGTCCTTAATTGTTGTAATGTAATCATTGTATACTTGTTTTAGATACCATGTGTATCTTAGCAAGATTTTATGGAAATATTTATGTAATTAGGAAAGCCTAAATGGTTGACCTGATCATGTAGAATGTAATAGGGTATATATGTAAGATCTTTTCTTTGGAAAAGATATGGTGAGAATATATGTGATGTAAAAGGGATTGGAACAACTGCGAGCTTGTGTCTACTGGATGTAGAGCAGAGGATTACTGGTGAACTTCATTGGAATTGATCAAGCAAAGATAGTTGCTGATGGTCAATTCAAAAGATTGTGTATGTCTCCATATACACTTGTTGTGAACAGTGAGTTTTGAACGTGGATTTAACCCTCTTTAGGCAGTGAGCCCACCCTTCTTTCTTGACTCATAATAGGTTCTGTCTTCTAACAAGGACTGTGTACTGTAATGTTTTAATAAGATCCTAATAGGGCTACATCTTCTAACAATGATACTATACTCTTAGTACATCATTTGTGGGTGCTAATTTCCACTGGGATTTTTACCTTTAACAGGGTTTCCCTGAGACCAAAATATTGTGTTGTTATGTTGGCATTCATTGTGTTCATTGGATCTGATATTTCTGCTATTCAAATTTTAAAGTTTAATAATATATCATACAACTGATTCACCCTCCTCTTAGTTGTATTGTGGACTGTTATTCCTAACAATTGGTATCAGAGCTACTGGTCCTTAGAGAGAAAGCTTAACAAATTGAGATGATCTTGGATATGACATTCTATAGGAAGGATAGTCCAAAATTTGATCCTGAAAAACTTTAACAGTTGGAAGAATAAGATGCAAAATCATTTGTTTTGTTTAGGTATTGACTACTAGTTGATTACAAAGAAAAAGGTGGCTATGAAGTCTGAGAATGACTTACCATCAGCTACTGAAGATGAGAAGAATATATTCTCACTTCACATTGTTGCAAGGGAAGCATTTATCAACACACTCTCTGAAGGAGAATTTATTGAAGTTAAAGACTTGGATTCGACATACCAAATTTGGAAAAGATTAAAAGTACTATATGAAGGAGACAAGTATACCAATCAAGAAAAGTTACAAAACTAGAAAACAAAGATGGAGAAGCTAAAAATGAATGAGGATGGAAGCATTAGGGATTATGTCCAAAGGGTTACAAAAGTTGTAGTTAGAATTAGAAACTGTGGAGGCACCTATCATGAAAAAGAAGTTGTTGTGAAGATCTTTAGATTATTGACACCTTACAAGTTTAAGGCTATATCTATTCAAGAGACTATCCCTCTGACTCTGAACTTTAGTAGAGAGATGTTTATTGCAAAGATAACTACCTTTGAAGCTGCTGAATTGGGAGATTCTGTACCTAAAGTTGAATATGCATTTAAAGCATCTACACACAAGAAGATAATGTCTGCACTTATGAGCACCAATAGTGAGAACCTAAAGGAAGAGCTCGGTGAATATGCTGAGGAATGGGAATAGATACAAGTAGAGGAAAGAAAGATGGATGAACTTGTTGCATTGATTTCTAGAAGAGAAAAGAGAGGTAATGGTAAATTTGAAGGCAAATTACCTTTGAAATGTTTTTCATGCAATAAGGTAGGTCATTTTGCATCTAGATGTCCTACAAGAGTTCGTAAGTACAAACCTAAGTTTTTCAAATCTAAGTAATATTCAAAGGATAAGGAATGTTATTATGCTAGTGAAGGAATTTCTAATGATGACGATTTAGATTATGAGGAGATTGGATTTTTTTCTATTAAATATGAACTAGTACATGAGGGAAAAGCTTTAGTATCTCATGTTGATAAGAAATCTAAATGGATCATATACAGTAGTTGTTCACATCATATGACTGGAGATAAAAACAAGTTTGTTAAATTAGTAAAGTATGACGGTGATGTTGAGAGGTTTGGAGATAATCTTCCTAAACCTATCATTGGAGTAGGATCTATTAATTTGGATTGAAAAAATAATACTGATAATATACTACTTGTTGATGGACTTAAGCATAACTTATCGAGTGTTGGATAGTTGATGGACAAAGAGTTTCAGTTACAATTCAATGATGGTAAATGTTTTATTATAAGTAAGGTAGGAAATTTGATTGCAACCGGTACTAAATCTAGAGGTAATGTATTTGAATTAAATACATCTAGAGCCTCTTGTTTTGTTGCAAAGGTAGATGACATTTGGTTATAGAACAAAAGGTTTTGTCATGTTAACTTTGACAATATTGTGAAGGCAAGTTGACTAAAGCAGTAAGAGATCTATTGAAGATTGTGAAACCATCTAACATTGTATGCAGAGAATGTGTTATGAGAAAATAGACTAGAAGCAGTTACAAAAGCAAAGCATATACATCAAAAGAAAAGTTGGATCTGGTACATACAGACCTATGTGGACCTACAAGGAAAAAATCATACTATAGTGAAAGGTATTTCATACTTTTTGTTGATGACTTTTCTAGAATGATGTGGGTTACTTACTTAAAAGAGAAATCATAAGCATTTGATAAATTCAAGATATTCAAGGCAAAAGTAGAGAATGAATTAGGTTTAAAGATAAAATGTTTAAGATTAGACAAAAGTGGAGAGTTTACTTCAAACTTATTCAATTCATAATGCAAAGAGCATGGAATACAAAGATAGACATCTGCTCCTAGGACTCCACAACAAAATGAGTTTTCAGAAACAAAATGAATGAAGAAGGAGTTGTAGTAAGAAAACAACAAGATTGGTATGTAAAGGCTATTCACAACAAGAAGGTATAGAATTTGAAGAGAAATTTTTTTCTGTTGCTAGAATAGCAGCTGGAAGATTATTCTTGGCTTATGCTGCACACAAAAAATTCAAGGTGTATCAGATGGATGTGAAATCTACATTCCTAAATGGGGATCTTGAAGAAGAAGTGTATATAGAACAACCTAATGGATTTCCTTTATGAGAAGATAGGGACATGGTATGCAAGTTGAAGAAAGTTATGTATGGGCTAAAGCAAGCTCCAAGAGTTTGGTATGCAAGGTTAGACAAGTACTTACTTTGGCTTGGATTAAGAAAAGGTAATGCTGATAGTAATTTGTATTTAAGAACTAGTGAAGATGGGGTTTTAATAATAGAAGTGTTTGTCGATGATATTATCTTTAGAGGCAATGATGATCTATGTGAGAAATTTTCTAAAGAAATGGAAAATGAATTTGAGATGTCCAATGTAGGCGAAATGAAATTATTTCTTGGACTACAAATAAATTAGAGCAAAGATGACATTTTTATTTCTCAAACTAAATATCTTAAAGAAATGTTGAAAAAGTTTGGAATGGAAGACTGCAAACCAATTAGTACACTCATGGTGTCTAGTAACAAGTTGATAGTTGATGATGAATCAAAGAGTGTTTTTAGACTAAGTACATATCAATGGTTCGAGGATTATAATATTTGACTCACACCATACTAGATATTGCTAATGATGTTGGGATTGTGGCTAGATATTAGGCAAAACCCAAAGAGATACACCTAGCTACTATGAAAAGGATACTAAGATATCTGAAAGGAATAATACACTATGGCTTATGGTATGAAAGAAATAATAGTTTTGAACTTCATGCTTATACTGATGCTGATTGGGTAGGAAACATTGATGACAGAAAGATACTAGCGGTGGTGCATTTTTCCTTGGGAAAAAGTTGGTTTCATGGCTAAGTAAGAAGCAAGACTGTATAGCTCAATCTACTGCAGAATCAGAGTATGTTGTTGTTGCTATAAATTATACTCAAATTATTTGGATGAAACAAATGTTGAAAGACATTGGAATAACTTTTGATGAGCCTGTGGTTATCCATTGTGATAACACCAGTACAATGAATATGTGAAAGAGTCTGGTGACGCACTCTAAAACTAAACATATTTCTATCAAATATCACTCTTGAGAGACAAGGTGGTGGAGAAGGAAATAAAGTTAGAATATATTAGTACAAAGGAAAAAATTGTAGACATCTTTAAAAAGCCATTGCCAAAAGATACCTTTGAATATCTTAGAGGTATGCTTGGGGTTCAGGCCCCTCCTAGTTAGAATTAAATGATGCATGGATGCATCAGTCTAGAGGTTTTCATAGTGTTGGTACTCTCAAATTTGGCTCAAATTTGGAGTGACCAATTCACAATTTTCTAAAGGCAAGCGTATGTCTGGTTGAATGGTTGAAAAATTAATGTGAATATGGAAGACAAATTGAGAAGCCCAAGTTGACATATGAGGGAGAATCTTCTTCAAAGTTCAGAACCAAATACCATGGGATCCCACAGAATAAATTTTGAATCAATAGACTTTGTACAAACATGGATTTGCAGAAGATAGAAAAAGAGCCATATTGTGAGGGACATAACTTTTTATTCAATCGTTGGATCAAGCTCATTTTTAGATATGTTGTCACAAACCTAGTTATCTAAATTCTCACTAAAGAGATTTTACAAATTCATCTTGGTTAGTGAGATACAATCATTTGAGTGCGGCACTGTCAAAACTACCCCAAAAATTTTCATAGCATTTATCCCACATTCGCCCCAGATTGTGAAAATATAATGTTTATATGCAACTCTCCAAACATATGAAATAAATCAAAGTGTTGGAAGCTATGCTTGCCTAGGCTTGTGCATCCACCTCAGTTTCCATGCCAGTGGGCCCAAAATTTCTTTTGCAGAAGGGACACGTGTCACTTAGTCTCCAAGTCTCACAAGTCTCCAAATCTCTAGATGATTATTCAGAGACTTAGAGACTTAGTCTCCAAATCTCTAGATGATCATTCAGAGACTTAGAGACTTAGTCTCCAAATCTCCATATGAGGTTAGTCTCCAAGTCTCCAAATGATTATGAGACTTGGAGACTACTCTCCAAATCTCTAGATAAGATTAGTCTCCAAGTCTCCAAATGATTATGAGACTTGGAGACTAGTCTCCAGATCTCCAAATGAGCTAGTCTCTAGATCTCCAAATGAGTTAGTCTCCAAATCTCTAAATGAGTTAGTCTCCAAATCTCCAGATGTGGATTCAGAGATCTAGAGACTAAAGGCAGTCTCCAAATCTCATAAAGAAATATAAAGAGAAGAAATCATTATGAGACTTGAAGACTAGTCTCCAAATCTCGAGATGCGGATTTAGAGATCTAGAGACTAAAGACAGTCTCCAAATCTCATAAAGAAACATAAAGAGAAGAAATCATTATGAGACTTGGAGACTAATCTCCAAATCTCCAAATGCGGATTTAGAGATCTAGAGAGTAAAGGCAGTCTCCAAATCTCATAAAGAAATATAAAGAGAAGAAATGATTATGAGACTTGGAGACTAGTCTCCAAATCTCCAGATGACTATTCAGAGATCTAGAGACTAAAGGGATTTCTCCAAGTCTCTAAAAGAAACCATGGTCAAAGAAATAATTTAGAGACTTAGAGATTCATGTAGTCTTTAGATCTCCAGATGGATTGGGGTTAAAGATGGGTTAGTCTGAGTAGCGAATGAGAAGATGACAAGTGGCAAGTTCTGGTGGCATGTGTAGATTTTAAAGTTATAAAAGATTTAAAAAATCATAAAGTTCAAATATTGGAGAAATTTTAAAATTTTTCATGATAGAGCTGCTTATGGGAAAATGTCTGGGAAATCCATTTTTTGTCCAAATATGGCAGTATAATATGTTTTCAGAAACACCAAAAGATGATGGATGCAATGATGGTGGTTAGAATCAGTTTAGATCAAGTTGCTAAGAGCAGTAAAGGCTTTTAAATCCGCGACCAGATTTTGGGGAGACTTTTTTTTCCAAAATTGATTGATTTTGCAGATCTGGCAAGGGAATGAATCAGAATTGCATGGTGATAGGAAAAGAGGGTACAGAGGATTAAATTTCAAGGAGGAACAAAGGACAAATTAATCAAATTTCCAGTAGATGAGCAAATTTTATGGAAAAAAGGACAGATGTTATCAGATTTTGGAGGTGCTCGAGAAGATCATATTTTCAGAGAAGCAAGAAGAGTAAATGAGATTAGATTGCAGAATGGACAAGAGTTGGTCAAGTACAAATTTTAGGGTTTCTTCTTCTTCTTCTTTTTATTCTCTTCTCTTCTCAGTTGTAAGGGTTCTTGGTTCCTGTTCCTTTTTGGTTCCAGTTCCTGTGGTTGCTTCGTTGTGAGCAGACCCCTAAATGGTGAATATTGAATATCTTGTCGTAGAGCAAATTTCCCAGTCCTGTGTCTAAATTCCAAAAATTTCAAGCTTTGTATGTAATAGATAGGCTTATTCTCAATGAAATACACTATAATTTCTATCTTGCCTTGTTGCTGTCTCCTTGCTCTGTGTTCTACTCTTGTATGTTTTAATTTGTGAGGCATTTGAAAATATACTAGCTACTAGGTAGTCTGTCTAATTTTTTGTGAGTTTCTCTTAAGGAGAGGATTAAATTTTATAAATAGTTTCAGAGAGTAAACATATGTGTTAGGATTTGATGATAACACCATAAGATTGACATGATAGTTTGTAAGGCATCCTACTGTGTTTCTTTGAAATCTTCCTGTGCATTTATATTCAGACTCTTTTGCCCAATGGAATAGGCACTGGTTGGATGTTTTTTATACAATCATCTTTTTTTCATCAAACACAAAATATCATTACCAGTTCTTTTCATTTTCTTTAGTTCATGCATATTGTGAAAGGACTGTATCCTGGTGATATAGTTTAGATTGTTGATTCCTTGGAGAGAGAATTAGAGGTTAACCTTCCTTGAGTTGAACTCATAAAAAGAAGAAGGATTTATATCCTTATTTCCATTGTCAATGCTGTTACATTTATAGTTTCTATTGTCAAGCACTGTATCAGGAGATTCCCAGCTGTCTATATAGTGATCTTTTGTTGAAGTGATCTGAAGCCTAAATAGCATGACAGTGAAGACCAAATCCACTAATCAAAAGCTTACTTGAAATATAGTAACCTATTCATAGGCAATACCCACCTTAGTCCTATGGAGCTCGAAGCAGAAGGAGGATCTTATCCAATCCTCATCAATTAGGCTTTTCTTGCAAGCTTGGAGTCCTTTTAAACTGAGAATCAAGCCCATAATTTGCCAAGTTTGATCCTACAAGAGAAATCTCTAACAAATTGGCAACTCTACTGGGGATATGTTAAAGTGAAGATAGAATAACATGGGTACGAGTAGAGCTAGACTCCTAGCCAGCTTATTCATTTATCTAGTGGTTTCCATTAAGGTGTATAAGAGTTAGTTTTTAAAATTTTCAAATCATCTCACCAAGTTGTGAGTGGTGGCTCTGAAGTTCTTTGTTTGATCAATGCATAATGACATATTTTCAGTCCTGATAAAAAACATGTGTACCCTGTTGAAGTTGATATGTTGGTGGAGAAAGAGATCTCATTTTATGGCAAATCTTTTCCTCTGCAAAGAGGTGGTGGCTATGCAAAGTTGAAGATTGATTTGGAGGTGACTTCAGATCAAATATTTTTGTAGCTACTCCAATACATCCAGGTATTTAAAATTTTTTAAATGCTTTCCTTATCAAGTGATCAAAGCACTAAGGAAAAAGGAAATAAGGTGTGAAAAGAGGTCCCTATGTCGCGGCCTATAGAATAATGGGCCAACATTCAACATTGCCCTACTATTCTAAAGGGGTGCCCTCAATGATGGATGATATGTCCAGTGAGAGATCACCATGCATGAGACCGATTCATCACCTAGTTATATAGGTAGGGGGTGATCCATAAAACCACCCCCTAGCTATCTATAGTAAGGGCCCTAACTGGATCTATGGCTAATGGTGTTGTACCACCTAGAAACTGAATGAATCAAATCTAGCCGAATGGAATGCCTAAATAAACTATAGGGGATGAATGCCGAATCTAAGAACCACACGGAACAGCCCTATCTATATAACTGGGTAGCTGCTCCCTCCAACATATCCATGAGCGCATATCTCCCTATAGGTCTCTACCCCTATCCTTCCTATGCGGGTAGCACCTCTTCTAAACCATATGGCCATGAAGCGGGATATGACCAACGCTAACATAATATCGATATGCCCAATTGATCAAAAAAGATGCTCATGAAGGTTAACCCACATCTGAATGCCCTACTATTCTAAAGGGTAGATGTGGGCCGCCATTGATATTTGAGGGAATGCCCTACCTTTCTATAGTGGGGCAATGACCCCTTCAAATAATAGGGCTTAAGGGAATAGCTTAAATGAATAGAATAGCTTCTCACTAGCACTGACCTGCCCCGTACCTATATGACTTGGTATGCTTATTCAAAACTTGCCTTGATCGATCAATTCATCTAAATTTGTGCTATTGGGCCCTAACCAGGGGGATGAGGGGCCCTACGGGGCTAACGGAGTTCCAGTTTTTGATATGCTTTCATACCCCACCCCTATAGATGTTCACCTGGTCACCCTACTATTCTAAGGGGGGAGAGTTCTTTCTGGATGAAGCTATTAACATCAATATGCTATTGAATTTATTCTAATCAATATTTCAATTATTATGGATATTGAATCCTATAGAGAGGATGGGTCAACCCATATATCTCTCTATCTCAGGTGATTGGATAATCGGTCAGGGGAATGAATGTTAGAAGGATGTTTCATTTTAGAAGGAAGGTTCAAGTTCTTCATCGGCCCGATGGGTAAATGAAATGAACTCGACTACCCCAAAAATAGATGCGGGGGCCCCCCTGGGCTTGCTCGCTCACCCGATGAATTGCTTTGAGTCGCATGATGAAGGCCGGGTCGACTGCTGATCTGAGGCCTCTGCTACTGGAACTGGCTATGGAGCCACACCGATGATGGATCTGAATATGAAAGGGATATTGGACAGGGTGCTCCTGGCACCCATATAATTGTAGGGCTCGATCTGGAATTGCAACTGCTGGTGGATGAACAACAGGCTCAGGGTTAATGCCTTGATCTCTTCGGAACAATCGAGGAAGAGCGGGTGGGTGGGAGAAAAGAAAGTTGGGTGGGCCCTACTATTCTATGGTGGGGGATATAGATTGGTTGGGATTGAATTCTTATATATATCTTAATCTGAGCTGATTAATTAACCCTTCTCTTGCCTTTCGATCCAAAGCCTTTATCTATCCCTTCATTCAAGCCATTTATTCATCCTCTTGGGGCTGGGAATGATGAGTGGTATTTCCTTTCTTCCCCACCTGACCGAGGATATTGAAATTGATGGATGTGCTCCTTTCCTCTCTATCTGGGCATGAAATAAAAGTTGATGATGGTGCAATAATCTGAAAGGGGGCAACCCTTACATGCCCTATAAATTGCCCATTTTTTTCTAGGCGAGGGTAGGGGTAGGGAGTGAAGGCGGGTATATTTGATGACAAATCCTTATTCATATCACCCATAGCCCTACCTATCTATGGGAGGTGCTCAGCTTAGTCTTATACATAATATGCCTATAGAGCAAACCATGTTACATAGAAATGGATGAGCCCATAGGGTTAAAAGGTGGGAGGAATAGTTTAATAGGTTAGGGCAGTTGTTTACCCTTACCATAATAGTAGTAGTCCAAGGCTTTGTATGCTCCTGATGCACATCTTCATGAGGTGCTTTAGTGCCTGTAGTGTGTTGTATAGCATCATCCACCTCAAAGACATAGTTATATGCATCACTATCATTTAGGGGACCTACGTGCAGATTCTTGCACATAATGCAAGTGTGAGGCACACAAACATGTGAGCTCATGGAGGATGTGGAAGGTCTAGAAGCATCAGCATGAGGAGGCAGCAATGTCATGCTCTGCATAACTAGTAGATCACTCAAGGTGTGAATGGCTCGAATAGTTTGTGAGTTGGCCTTAGCAATAATATCAGGGTGTTGCATTGTAGGAGGTGGTTAAATCTCAAGAGGGGGGACATATGTGTAGGATTTCACCCGATGTACCCATGGCCTATCATGAGGAGCACCTAAGCCCACACCTTGGTTCGGTCTCATACTCCAATTATTTACCTTGTGACCGAGCACAAATTCAACATACAATTTTTTTATGAAATAGAATGGGACATCCAAATTACTATGAGGTGGTCTATCAAAAACCATCCACCAGTGGTCCCAAAAGTTGTCACGTATTGCATCATTTGTGCACCATTTAATTGACAATGGGTTTTTTAGGGTTCACTTTTAAACCCATTTTGGGATCCATAAAAAGATCACATATGTTGTGTTTTGTTATGTTTAGGTTCATAACTTGATCATAGTCAAGCTCGTCATCAAACTAGGCATGCATAGAATCGCGCCAAAGAAGTCCAACATTATGTTGCTCTATAAGTTTCTCCATGTTTTCAATAATGGAGTTCAACATTGAAAACATAGGGTGCAATGTGGGGATATTGACATATGTGGTTTGATATCCTCTAAGATGATTTAGATTGTCTCCTATGAGATCCTCTAAATGTTGAGAGTTTGAGACTAGTTAGTCTTTTGAAAGTGGGGGATTGTTTGGAGGTGGTTATGGATTATTTGCAGGATCATTGGGAGGGTTTTCTAATTGATTTGAGTCCATGTCTGATTACAATTAAAACCCAAATAGACAATTATAATCAATTTAAAAAAAAAACAATAAAAAATCTCATTTAAACCCTAGTTTTTATATTAAAAAAAACTAAAAATTTGAATTAAAAAATAATACAAACTTAAAAATTTAACTTACCTATTGATGTTGAGATAATCAGATATGAGAATCAATCAAATATCTGAAACCCAGAGTCATGTTCAATATTTTCACAATGAAAATGTTGAACGTAGCCGTAGGCTAGAAATATAATTTTCTAGTGAAAATTAGATATCTAATATAAAATTGACTATCTGATTAGGCTTGTGTTTTGGATTTTGGCTTGGCTAGGTTTATTGACACCTGAGCCTACTAAAAAGTCAATAAACTTTTTAGTGCACTTTTGGACGAGTGAAAAGTTCATTTTTTCACATCACCACTTTTTGGCATACCATGATCCTGCACATACCCTCCTTCAAGTCTAGCAACGGGTGCAAAAGTCTCTCCATAGTCAATTCCTTCTTCTTGTGCATGACCTTTGCATACTATTGTTGCTTTATTTCTTGTGACATCTCCATTCTCATTCAATTTTCTTCTGAATATCTATTTGGTTCCAATCACATTCTTATCTTTTGGTCTTGGTACCAATGTCCATGTCTTATTTTTCTATATTTTCTCAATCTCTTCATTCATTTCCTTAATCCATTCATAATTTTCCAATGCATCTCTAACTATTTTAGGCTCAAATTCATAAAATAAACATGTGTTGTTTCTCAACATACTTCAATTCATCATTCATGCTCTTTTATCTCCAATTATCTGATCTTGTGGATGGTATCTCCTCACATATCTTTCAAGTACATGTTCATTTCTATGTTCTTCAATGTGTTCTCCACTTGTTGTATGATCATTATCTTCATTGTTAACAGTTTGTTGATTCTCGATTTCTAAAGGTTGTTGTTTGGTAGCATTACCTTGTTGCTCGATAACGCCAAACTGTTGCTCAGGTAGATTTTTAGGTTCCTCAATGTAAACAAATCTACTATAGTCTTTTGGTTCCTTTTTTATTTCTTCATCATTATTTTCTACAAACTCATCAACTCTCATATTTTCACTTCCAATCATCTTTTTAGTAGCCTTATTCAAACATTTATAAACCTTGCTTTTAGTAGAATATCCTAAAAATATTCCTTCATCAACTTTTTACTCAAATTTCCCATTTCTATCATCTTTTAGAATGTAACATCTACTTCCAAATATTTTGAAATAACTCACATTAGGTGTGTAACCATACCATAATTCATAAAGTGTCTTATTTGATTATTTCTTTAGTTGAACTCGGTTCAATGTGTAAACAATGATACTAACAACTTCTCTCCAGTACATCTGTGCAACATCTTTTTCAATCATTAGTGCTCTAGCACAATCAAAAATTGATATATTTCTTCTTTTAGCAATATCATTCTGCTGTGGTGTTCTCGATGTAGATACTTGTCTCTTAATTCCATGCTCATTACAAAAATTAATGAACTCGTCAGAAATAAATTCACCACCTCTATCTAACCTTAAGCATTTTAGTTCTTTACCACTTTCTTTTTTCACTTTTGCTTTATACCACTTAAAGATTTTGAAAGCTTCAAAATTTTCTTTTAAGAACATGACAGTCATCATTCTAGAGAATTCATTAGCAAACAAGATAAAATATCTATCTCCATAATAACTCTGAGTTCTCATAGGATCACACAAGTCATATGAACTAACGCCAAAATAGCATTAGATGAATAGTGTTTTCTCTTAAAACTAGATTTTGACATCTTTCCCATTTGACATTGTTTTCATATTACATGGTCAGGTTTAGATATGCTCTGTAGACCTCTAACTCTTCTTTTCTTACCGATCTTAACCATGTTGTCAAAATTCGCATGACATAACCTCTTGTGCTACAACCATACATCTTCATTTTTGGCCAATAAACAAGAAGTTTTAGTATTGTCAAGATAGAATAAGTTACCTTTTGATTGTTCACCAGTACCGACTAATTTTCCAATCTCATCATAGATTTTCATCTTTCTATTCTCAAATGCAACACGATGACTTGTATTGTTCAGTTGTGCTACACTCAACATACTATAATTAAGTCCTTTAAGCCAATATGCATTATCACATCTAATCTTATTATTCAACAATATAGACCCTTTACCTTTCACTAGACAAGGTGTATCATTTCCCCTATTCACAGATCCACCATTATAATATTCAAGGTATTCAAATTTTTCTTCATCACAAGTCATATGATGTGTACAACCACTATCTATAATCCAAATATCGTTCTTACTAACTTTATAAATAAGTGATGTTTCAACATACCTTTCTTCTTCTTCAGAGTCTTCTTTCAAAGCCACAAATACCATTTCTATGTCTTCATCAGTCTCAGTGTCAATGTCATCATCATCATCTTCAACAAGGTAACATGTCTTCTTGCCTTTATGATGGGGAGTACTATCTCTCAAGAGAACTCTTACTCTTCCTAAGACCTATTCTTTGGTCTTATTAGGGTATGCCTCACTACTCTACTCAGAGATCACTTATAGGATCCCTATCTCGTTATAGAACTCACCACCAACTTCAAACACTCAACTATGCTTCTCAATTCAACTATGCACTCATGGGCTCAATTTGGCCACTATGCTGCCAAATTTCCCTTGGGACTAGAAATAGGTGTCCTTGCTATTCTTTGTTTGTCTTCAATCCATTTTAATTCCTTTGAATGGATTCTTCTTTGGATTTTCCATCAAGTTCTTAGTTTTCAAGATTTTAGGCCTTGTAGCCCTTTTAGCCAATTAGGCCTCCCAAAATTAGTGTTCTTGATATACTTCACAACTTCTCCAAGTAGACCCCCAAACTATTTAGGGGTTCTCTCTAAAGACTTCCTAGGCTTCAAGATTTCCTATGTTTTTGACCTCCAAAGTGTATGTACATAGGTCTATCACCAAACACCTATTTGTAAGGGTCTCTAGGGCATGTAGCACTGTTTGGTTTCTTTAATATCAAAAGGTGCTTTAATGGTCTCCTATGAACTCCTCCTTGCATACACATGACTATGACACATGCCCCTACTCTTCTACACCTTTGATTGGCACACTCCAATCCATTTAGAAATCCCACTTGCTTCTGTTTTATGTAAGAACCTAGCCAGAATACCTCTGCACTCTCCTAGGGATTGATGGAAAAAATAGCTCTCTTGAAAAAAAAACTACATAGACCATATTTAAAATATATAAAAGGTCCCCTAATTGATTCCAAGAGGCCCTATAATTTCAACTACGAGAATTCAAGTGGGGTGCATATTTACAAGACTGGCTCTGAACCAGGTAGTGAACTAGTGAAACACAAGAATTTTACAAAATGATAACCAGACATGCTAAAAAACTAAAATAATGCCATATAGAGTAATTAAATATCACAAATTAAAGCCTCAATGCATTATTTCAATCCTTTCAATCCATTCAATGACTGGATGAAGTCTCTATTACAAAAAACATAGTCAATTCTTGTGCTTTCCAAGACACAGTCCATACAATGTCACTTCCAATAGATAGATTAGGGTTTTTCTGACCTTATATATCCTATTCCCACATGTTTCGACCCTTAGGTTGGGCTTAGAACATCATTAAAGCTATATCCTATTTTTTAGGAAATGTTGTCATGACAACTTTGCAAAGTTGCAAAGTTGTCATGAGCAACTTTTACAACTTTTTGCTCATTTGACAATCCACTATCCTAACTTGCATATCTCAATCCAAAATCAACTCCTTGGATTCCAAAACACTTAAAAACATCAAAAACATAAATTCCACTCCATTTTGGAGTCTTGGTCAAACTTTGACCCTTTGTTGACTTTCCTAAGACTTTGACACTAGAGCCTAATTGAACATACAAATCACAAGACTCTAATTACTCTTAACTCAACACACACCAAATCAACCTTAGGAATTTATAATTAGTCCTTATTACCTTGGTGGTTATCTAGAACCACATACAAGCCAAAATTTGAAAAGATCTTACAAAAGACCTTAAGGTGTTCCTGCACCATTCTCCCCCTGCAACAAGGAAGTTAAGGAACCTATAGTGTTAAGAACTCCTAACTGATGCCATGTTTCTTGAAGTCACTCTCTATAATCTAGGTAGCCTCTGACTCTAGTTTTTGTCTCCATTTCACTAGGTGCTCCATGTATTTCATGTGCCTAGTCTTCTTCTTCACCCTTGAATCTAGAATCTTGTCAACCTGTGGTTTGATCTGATTAGATACCTTGAGTTCTTCCACATCCTTAATCACCTCAATACTATAATTTTCATTATTTCATCTCTGTTCCTTTGTATTTCATCAATTCTTTCACATTAAAGATAGGAGAAATGAACATCTCCTTGGGTAGCTCCACCTTGTAGGCATTTGGGCCATATTTAGCCAACACTTTGCATGGCCCAATTATTTTCATCTGTAGATTACTTGTTACACCCTCTGTAGTCTAGTCTTGTTCAATAATAGCATCACCAAATAACCTACCTCAAATTATAGGTCTTGTCTCCCTTTATCTCTCTTAGCTTTCAACTTTTTATTGGCCTCCATTAATCTCTTCTTTACTTACTCATGTAGCTCTCTCATTGATTGAGAAAAATCATCAGCATGACCATTGATCCCTTCATATCCCTTCAAGTCTCTAAGCTCAAGAACTCCTCTTGGATGTAATCCATACACCACTTCAAATGGACTCCTTCACGTAGTCCTATTTGTACTATCATTATAAGCAAATTATGTTAAAGGAATGACTTGTTCCCATCCTTGTCCATACTCCTTAGTCAAACATCTCAGCAAGTTACCAAGTACCCTATTAATTACCTATGTTTTTCCATCTGTTTAATGATGATATGTAGAGCTATGAGACAAGTTGGTTCCTAGCCTCCTCCAAAGGGTCTTCCAGAAGTGTCCCATGAACTTCACATCTCTGTCTACAACTATGCTTATTGGCAACCCATGTATCCTTACTATCTCCTTGAAGAAAAGGTGAGAAATATGATTGGCATCATGATTGGTTTTACAAGGGATAAAATGGCTCATCTTATTGAATCTATCCACTACCATAAATACACCATCCAAACCAGTTGGTTTCCTAGGCAATCCTGCTATAAAATCCATGCTTATGCACTCCCAAGGTCTATTTGAGATGGGAAATGGTTGGTAGAGACCTGCATTTGATGATGTCCTATTTTCCTTTTGACACACTCCACATTTCTCAACATACCTTCTTATATATGTCTGCATTTTAAGCCACCAATAGAATCTCTCCACTAAGTCTAGGGTCTTGTTTAACCCAAAGTGTCCACTCAAACTACCATTTTACTTCTCTTGGATGAGGTTCTCCCTCATGGAACCTCTTGGAACACATAACTACTTGCCCTTAAATAGTAAACCATTTTGCAATGTATAGTCAACATATTCACTATGAAAATGATTATCAAATTTAGTACATACCTTGTGGATCTCTGAGAAATTTGCATCTCCTTTATAGACATCTTTGAAATCTTCAACTCCAATGCTCTACAACTGTATCTCTTGGATAGTGAGTAGCCTCTTAATAAGGGCATCTGCAACCTTATTATTAACCCCCTTTTTTTTCTTGATTGTAAAAGTATATGACTGTACAAACTCCATCCATTTGATATGCCTCAAACTAAGTTTCTCTTGAGTATTGATGTAACTTAGTGCTTGGTTATCAATGAAAACCACAAACTCCTTAGGCAATAGGTAGTGCCTCCACTTCTTAAGGGCTTGTATTGAAGCATATAGCTCTAATTCATAGGATAATACCTAGACTTTGCCTCATTTAGCCTCTCACTAAAGAATGCAATTGGCATTCCTTCTCTGCTTAGGACTGCACCCACTGCTATGTTACTTGCATCACATTCCACTATTAATAGTTTGCCAAAAATTGGTAAAACCAGTATTGGTTGGGTAGCTACTTCCTTCTTAAATCTCTCAAACCCCTCATTGGCTTCTTTGGTCGATACAAACTTTGTCTTAAGTCCTCCTTTGATGGTTTCAAGGACTGGTGCATAGATTTCACTAAATCTTCTAATAAACTTCCTATAGAATTGGGCTAACCCATGGAAGCTTCTGAATTCAATCCCTATCTTAGGAGTAGGCCAATTGATAATGGATTCAACCTTACTCTTATCCATCTTCAAGTCACCTTGAGACACTAAAAATCCTAGGTAGACTAGTTCTTGTTTGATAAACTCACTCTTTTCAAGGTTTACGGTGAGCTTCTCCTCTTGAAGTTTCTTCAATACAAGTTCTAGATGCTTCATGTGTTCCTCTATTTTTCTAAAGATGAGAATATCATCTAGATAGACTACCACAAAGACTCCTATATAGTCCTTTATAACCTCATTCATCACCCTCATAAAGGTACTAGGTACATTTGTAATCCCAAATGGCATTACCAACAACTCATATAACCCCTATGTGGTCTTAAAGGCTAACTTCCACTCATCTCCCTCTTTCATCCTAATTTGATAGTATCCACTTTTTAAATCAATCTTGGAGAATTATTTAGCACCCTCTAAGAAATCCATTAAATCTTCTATTCTAGGAATAGGGAATCTATATCTAATAGTGATCCTATTTATCTCCCTAGAATCAGTGCACATTCTCCACTTACCTCCCTTATTAGGAGCCAACACCACTGGGATAGTACATGGGCTTATGCTCTTTCTGATCAACCCTTGGTCCAATAGCTCTTGAACTTGCCTTGCTATTTCTTTATTCTACTCTGGTGTCATCTTGTTGGTAGCCTTGTCAGACAATGTTTCTCTTGGCACAAAGTCTATCTGATGATTGATTGGCCTCTTAGGTGGTAGTGTGGTTGGTGCACCTTCACAAATATTGTCCTTGAACTAGTCTAGCAGTTGCTTTAATTCTACTGGCATAGGTGACTGATTAGGTGACTCCTCCTCCTTTGGCTTAAACATGATAGCATATCCAACTTCTTCCCCTTCCTTCATGTCTTGTAGGAACTCTTTTCCACTCATTAGGAGTGTATTGGATTCTATCTTCTCCACTGCATCTTCTTCTATTAAAGACTGAATCTTGTAAGTTCCTCCATTCTTCTTGAATGAGTACTTGTTCTCCTTGCCATAGTGTATTACCTCCCTATCATATTGCCATGGTCTACCAAGAAATAGATAGCATGCATCCATTGGTAACACATCACAAAGCATTCTTTCTTGATACTTGCCTATGGTGAACTCAACCCATACTTGTTCATTGACCAATATACTTTGCCCCTTATTCAACCAAGTGACATTATAGGGACATGCATGAGGTATCTTGGTGAGATTCAAATTCTATACTACCTCCTCTAAAATGACATTATTAGTAGATCCTGAATTAATTATGACCCTACATACTTTGCCTAATATCTTACACTTGACCCTAAAAAGAGCCCTCCTTTGTTTGTGTTCATCCTTTGTAGGTTATTTGATCAAGATCCTTCTCAACATGAGATTGTCTTCTTTCTCAAAATCTAAACTCACCTCTGAGTGTTTAGTATAGTCCTCCTCTTTTACATATGCAATCTAATTCTCACCTTGTGAAGATGAGGGCTTATCAAGACACCTATATGTAGGGTGACCCAATTGCCCACAATTGTAACTCTTCATGGAAGAAAAATGAGAGCTTCTTCCAAAGCCACCTAATCTACCTCTTCCACCATTATAAGAACTTCTACCTTTGTATCCTCCTCTAATATTTGTCTCATGGGATTGTTCACCAAACTTAGAATCTCCTTGGCCTCTGGTCTCATTTCTCCTTCCACTAGAACCTTCTCTATTTCCACCTCTAGAGTCTCAGCCTCTTCCTCTACCTCTAGTATTTGTATCTTATTTATTTTTCAAAATTTCCTCCACTTTGATATACATCTGATAACAACTATGGAGAGTAGTAAGTGTAAAGAGACTCAAATCTTCTTGTATGTTCCATCTAAGGCCATTTAGATACCTATTATCATTATAAAATTTTTTCCAACTTCATGCTAAAACTTTTGAAAAAATCCAGTTTATAGACCTGATGGAAAGGTTTTGTGGTGAAAACCCTAGGTTTGGTGGGAGCCCTAGCTGGTCTTTAAGCCTTGTTCTAAATTCACATTAACTTTTTGCTCACTAACTCCCCAAATACCCATGTGCTAAATTTCCCCCTTTAGCAATGACCACTTTACATGTTATGTCATTAGGTTATCCGACATGCCCCTTTTAATAATTCTTTCAAAGCCTAAGTCTTAAGTAGATTCTTCAATAGTATGTCACCCTTTAAAACTTGTGGTTGTCGTTGAACCGCAAGACTGCTTGTTGTCAGAATGTTTGACATGCGCTTTAGCGACGAAGTGCCATCTGTCTAGGTGGGCTCGTCAATAAGGGTGTGCTAGAAATTAAACAACGGATTAATCCTACAACTATCATTATACCATTGGACTGAGTTGATAGCCTTTTAACCATTGCACTTTAGCGACAAGCGTCCGATCAAAGCTTCACTGACAGCGGCAGGTTCTGGCTTGTCAATCTCCATGGCATTTCTCTTAGGTCGACATCTGTCTTTGGTGATGTAGTGAATTTGGGGTCAAAATTTTCAAAAGATAAAGCACAGATTAATCTTACGGCTGTCGCTATATCGTTGGGGAAAGATGTCAAGATTTTAAGCTTGCGCTTTAGCGATAGCTCTCAGATTCTCTTTAAAGGAAGAAGTTTGTAGTGAGCCCTGGGGTGCCAGGTCACACTAATGTGTTCATGTTCTATTGGTTGGAATGAGTTATGATGTGGTAGTTGTCAGGATTTTTTGTGCCGAGAAAGAAAAGAGGAGAGGTCCACTTGCCAGTTTTTGCAACGTGGCATTTCTTAATTTGGCAAAGGGCTTGTAAGGGAAGTTGTGGGGCCAAAGTTTATTAAAATTTTGAGGGTCATCCGATTAAATAACATCAACGGTTGTCATTATATCTTGGTCTAATTTTCCTGACAGTTTTGGGTTAGCACTTTAGCGACAAGGTGACACTTGTCCGCTCCAAGCAAAGTAAAGTTTTTTCTTTTCCCACATGGTTAAAATGAAATGTTCTCATTGGTCAAGAACTGATTTGGGGAAAAGTAGCACAGGCTTACGCTACTTAACTTGTTAATTGTCGAATGTGCCTAAAGGGAAATTGATGAAGGGAGCTCCCCTTAATACCACAAACACATAATAGAAATAGAGAAACAACAACAATATGCAAGAACAAAAAATTGGCTTCTTATTATCTCCACAAATGTGGAATTACAAACTTTCAGAATTACAATATGCAAAGCCACATGGGCATTCCCTTACAATATTTTGTAGGACAAAGCCTCAAATTATTACCCAGATCTACCACCTAGAACTGTCCTGAACTGCCTAAGACAACACTACAGACCTTTCTTATATAGGCAATTTCCACCGCCTGAGAAGGTTCTAGAAATTTAGCCCTTTAGGCCGACTAGACATAGAATTATTTTATTTTCACAATTTTTACAATAGGGTCGGCTCAAAAGAAATACAAAATATGATTTTAGGTAACCCAAATTCCAGAGGCCATAACTTTCTAACCGTAACTCCATTTTTCTATTGTAACCACTTTTCGGAAATGCCATGATGAGATCTGTAGCACTTGACACGCACTAGCGCTAGTCAACCGGGGGTCAACCGCAATTTGGAGCCTCTAAGACCTTCAAAATTGACCTAAAAGATTTTGTACCCAAAAACCTCAATAACTTCACCAATACTGATGATGTGGCAATGAAACTCAACTAGTAGGCTGAAATGACTGAGATGAACCTCCAACTGTGAAATCAGAACATTCTAAGATCATATGACCAACTTACTAAAAATATTAAGTTTCCATAAATAGTAGCTCTGCACAAGGTAGCCCTTATTGAAAACAAAGCCAAAAATATTTTTGGGTGATGCAAGATTGCTCTTACACCCAGGATGCTCCTGCATCAGAAACAAAATCAACGGACTGAATTCAAATTTCTACTCTATGACATTTTTCACGTCCTGTGAGTGCTAAGGCCACCAACTTTCAGTAATGGCAGATTTATTGAGCTGTGTGCGGATGGATTGTAAATGGTTGGAAAAATTATATATCAAAATTTGATCATTGTTTCTCTTTACCACTCTCATAAGTTTCTTGGCGAACTGGATTTTCCTCTGGAGTGATTTCAAGCGAAGTTCTCTCAAGTGCCCGATAGGTCAAATTTTTTTGAATTCAGGAGTTGTTTGAAGTCTGTAAAGAAATTATAAGAGGAATTGTGTTGCTAGTTGATAAGTATTTAGGGTTTCCTTGGGTTTTATATATTGTTCTAAGAAGCCCTAGTTTCAAAATGCCACCAAAAAGGAACCTGTTTGATAAGATAGAATACAAGGATAGGGGTGTCTTTGAAGATCTGATGCAACTACTCCCGCATTTAGATAATGGGGCGGCTAGACTTAAGGAATTGTTCCCAAGAAACCCTAGCGATTCAATAGATGAGGCACTCCATGACAGAGGAAATTGGATGAGAGATGCTAGGGTGGGTAAGGATCATAATGGTCTTATTTTATTCAGGTTAGCCTACTCACAAAGAAATTCTTGTGCCCCCCTTAGCAATATTTGGCAATTTGATATAGGGAAGTTGGTAGTCTCCAGAGTATTCATTGATGTAGAATTGCTGATCCAAATTGCCAAGTGTTACGATCCTATGACAAAATTTGTCAAGGACATAAATGGGAAAGACCTGATCAGCATCATAGATGATGAGATCGGGGAGGTTTTTTCATTAAATGACCCTTTTGTGGGATTGGAAAAGATAGATTTTGCTGAGTTTACAGAAGTATATGAAGCACAAAAGGATTATTTAGGAACAGGGCCTCTAAGGGAATTTTTGGAAGAAATTGGATCAATGTGTGTTGTTAGTGCAAGCACACCGGAGCCTTTTAGGTTGGACTTTTTCAGTAAGAGAGCACAGGGTTTGTATAAGTCTTTAAATTTAATCTTAGGGCATGATGAGGCCACTCATATGCCAGTACCATATATGTTTATGATGGTACAATCACTACACCCTCAATTGGCATTGATTTTTGACTTTGCATCTTATTTGGCTGATCTAATCCATGAGGGATTAATGGGAATCAAGAACATGAAGGTTAGTAGGCCTTTTGGGTGGTATTCAATGCTTATGCATATGTTCTTGCACAGGGGTGAGCAATTTTTTAGCTCAACAGTCAACATTGTGAAGGAAAGAAATGGAGAAACCCTTCCAGTACAATTGTGGACTATAGCCCTGTCATGGGACAAAGTTGATGCTAGTTACACTACATTTGACAGGGATTTTGCTTCAAGACTTAGGACTCTATTATTTTTTGACAATCCAAGGGTCCCAAGAGAGTTGTTAAGGTTAATCAGACCAAAGGAGTACTGTCAAGACATCACCATAGTCCAATATTTTGGGGATATAATTTTATATCTAGTTTCCACAGTTTTCAAAGTATATGGTTGCAAAGTGGCACCATACATTTTACCCTATTAGGTCCCATTGAAATTAGGATATGCTAAAATTTTGAGGCAAATTGGTGACTTGCAAGAAACTACTCTCGCTGGTAAGGGAAGGGGAACTTTCTTCCCAGACATTACTATAGCACATCAGTATGTCATAACTAAAGGAGGATGGGTGCATTTGAAGCAAGTTTTACGGCCCTATAGAATGTCAACGACCACCATCAGATGTGTAGACACAGAAGGTTTCTTATCAGGAATGTTCAAAGACAAGGTAAGGTGTGCTCTCATAGAACACCAATTTAATTTTCCTGAAGATATAATAAGAAATGAGTTTGACCTTCAAACTCAGGAAATTAAGAAGGAAAAGTCGATCATCTACAAAAAGACTGTAGATTTCATTAGGAATTTTGATAAGGCTTATGACCCACTGAAGGGATTTGAACCCTGGGCTAGGAAAGCATATGCCCTTATGGAACATTTTGAAGGGGTCATGCATGCAATGAATGAAAAGAAAGTCATGGTCAGTAAGGCAGAGCCTGAAAGGGCCAAACAAATTTTGAGTCAACCAAGGTACATGAAATTGACTCCTAAGGGAACATACACTGTGCAAAAAAGAAGTGGTTATAGTGTCCTTTTACTGACACAATAGAGAGGTGAGGATATTCCTTCCACCTCAAGAGGAAAAAGACCCATAGATGATCTGGTGATGTAGGCATCCTCTCCTAAGAGGCAGAGACAAGAAGAATCAAGGCCAAGAGAGAATGTCTATTCTCCTTCTCATTCCCCTATCCAATTAGATGAACATGGGGTAGCAGAATAGTTAGTTCAGATGACTAGTGAGGGAAACATTTTTGTTTCCAATGATGAGTTGCAAGAAGGAATACCAGAGGCACCTAAGGAGGTGGCCATGGATCTTATTGTTGCTGAATTTGAGGGTAGACAGATGGACCCTATTTTGAAACAAGCCAGTGATTCATTTCTTGCTGATGAAAAATTTGTCAAGACTAGGGCATTCTCACAATTTTTATGGAGAATGAAAATAAATCAATTTAGGGAGATTTGTGAAAAGAAAAAGGAAGAATTCCCTGATAGGGATATCACAGAGATTGAAAATGAGACCAAGGTAGAAATGATGAAGCAGTTTGAAAAGGTTACTCTTGAGGAGGGAAGGGCTATGGTCCATATTGCAGGAGTGTTGATTCTACCAGAGTGGGATATTGTTGATGCAATAATCTTTGATCAAGTCAGGAAAAGCAAGGTGAAGACTCTTGCTATACCAGAACAGGCTCAACAAGCTACTAGGGGAACTTCTTTTTTAGAGGATCATGCAACCTTGGTGATGTGGTCCCTTAAGAGGGAGGAAGACAAAGGGAAAAGAGAGGCTCTTTCTATAGGGTATGTAGGGAATCTACTGGTACAAAGAGTAGGTGAGACTTCTAGAATAGAAGCTTCAAACCTAATTTTGGAGACTGCCAAGTTTAATGCTAAAGTGGCAGAGAAGGATGCCCAAGAAAAAGAGGAGCTTAGGCTCAAATTTGAAATTGTCCTCAAGTCTTATAATGAGCTCAAGATGGAGCTAATCCAAAGGGATAAGTTAATTGTTGAGCTATCAGGACCACAAGATCATAGGTCACCACAACTAATGATAGCTGAAAAGCCTACAGTGGCTTCATCCTCAAGCCTAATTGTTGAGTTTCCACCATCCCCCTACCCAGAGACAAGTATGGATGCAAGGGTTAGTTGGGAAAAGAAAAGATTGATTGAGGAAGCTCGTAAATTGAGAGAAATAAGGGTACAATTGGAGAAGGAAAAGGATGAACATGTGAAAGCCACAATTTTGGAAAACCAGAAGTATGAAGAAAAAATGACAGATGCAATGATGCAATTTGCATATGATTTAAAACCCTCAATTTTCTATAATCATGTCAGCAAGTTACATGCTTTATTTGTAGCTTTGAATAAGGAGAAGACTGAGATGTCACTAGTTTTGAGGAAGTGGATTGAGAGGTCTCCAAATGAGAAGCTATTTTGTATGTTATCAAAAGGCCAAGAGGACCCTGATCCACTTATTAAGCCAGTGCATCAAGCTGTGAAGAAAATAGTGCAGTATGGCATTATTTTGGATAATTTCATTAGAAAATCAAGTATGTTGAAAGTTGAGCTGATGCTTTCAAATTATGAACTGATACCTACCATTCTCATAGAAAAGGGAGAATTTAAAGAATTGTATCAGTGGAGAGAAGAGATGGATGTACTCTTGTCAGGGAGGGTGACTGGTGTCCTAAGTGACACCTATTCTTTTAGCATCACCATCAAATTATTAATAAATGCAAAATCAATGTTTGATCTTATTCAACATAAGTTCAGTCAAATAGAGAATGAATGGGAACAATTATCTAGTAAGAAGGCTAAGTTTGCAAATTTTGAGTTCCCAAGTGAAGAGGGGTACAATAAATGGAGGTATTAGTATATACCTCATGTTGCAAAAGTAGATACTCTGCCAGCCTTTTGAAATAAGTAAGAGTTACTTTTGAGAAATTAGGGTTGTTGAGATGCAGAAAGGCATTTATTACAAGATTGACTATGAGATATTGCAATCAGATTTGTTGAAAGAATTTGAGGACAGCATTGAAGACATAAAGCAAGGTGGCTCATCTACAAATATCTCACATGTTTGATCAATCTATTTATTGTAAACCTAATAAGGTTGTTGTAAAGGTTTTAGGTTAGGAATTTTGTAAACCCTAGAATGATCAGTAGCTTGTTGCATCTCCATAGATAAAGGATTTTCCACGATCATTCTAGGAATTAAGAGTTTAGGAGTTGAAAAGATAAATTTTTTGAAACCCTAGCCCTTAGTCGAGGATTGTAATATATTGTATTATTTTTCATCAAGCAATAGAGAAGAGGTATAGGTTGCTGCTGCTATTTTGCAAGCTTATTGTTCAGAATATGATGTATACAATGTTCAAGGTTATGCTTAATACAAATCTCAAATCTTTGTTTCTCCTTTCAGTTTATTCTATAAATCTTTAAGTCTTTCTGAGATTTATATGTATGTATTTAGCTTTGAGTTCTGATCTAGGATAGGATTAAATACTGCTCAGGGTGAGATACATGTTTACTAAATTCATTTTGAGGATTTTCTATAAGCAGGAAAGAGTTGAGGTGTTTGTATTTATGTTCAAAGACCATTTATTCTCCAAATACCTTTGTATTCATTCTATCTTTTGATATTTTGCCCAATGGATAGGGCACTGGCCTGTATTCCCCTATCTTTGCTTTGTGAGGAATGATTGAAATCTTGTAATCCTAAAAACATATAATCAATACCAGTCTTTTAAAGGTTTTATTTACTTTATGTAAGTTGTTTTACCTAGTGATGGAGAGTCAATGAATAATAGGTTGTTATTTAGTACTTTATCACTATCATCTATTGTAAGATCCAGTATTAAGTAGATAACAGAGTTGAATCTATTGGATCAGGTGTACCCACCTTGGTTTTGCAGAGCTAGAAGTGAAGAGGGCAGTCTTGTCCCTATAGTTGGTCTAGTTGCTTATAGATTTTCCATATTTGGAATTAATCTCTTCTTGACATCAGTCATAAGCATATTGGTATCTCTTGGAGTGTAAGTGTAAAATCTTTTGAAGAACCAACAATACCTAGCAACCTTAATGCTTTCAATTTCTTTCACTCTAGACCTAAGGCTTAGTTTTGGAACTCTTCTATATAGGAAACCACATCTAGATCTCTTTGTCTGATATTTTTCCTTTTCTTATGCAATTAGATGTCATAATCTTCTGGGAGATAGTTTTCCTTTACTTTAGCCACCATAGTCTTCCAATTAACTATGGGCTTCTTGCCTTCCATCTCTCTTTCTTCTTGCAAGAACTTCCACCAAGTTAATGCTTGTCCTCTTAGCCTTGATTTTGATATCTTCACCTTTTGGGCCTCTATAATTCCATCACATTCAAAGTGATTCACCATACCCTAAATCCACTCCATAACCAATTTTGCATCCATTCTTCTAGTGAAACCTAGAATTCCTTCTAGTGCCTTGCCACTTAGTGCCTTTAGTGCTTTGAGGAAGGGTTCCTTTGCTAATGGAGGGTTAGGTTATGGTTCTATTTCTTCCTCAACTTGATTCTTTCCTTTGTCTTTTTCCACATCTAATTGTTCTTTCATCTTTCCTATAGTCTCTGCAACCTCTTCTAGTTTGTGCCTCTTTTCTTCTACAACTTCTGTTAGAATAACTAAGAGGGGGGTGAATCAGTTATTCATAATTCCAATTCAAAATGTATAACCAAAAATAATTTACTTAAACTTCTACAGCTCGGTAACATAAAATACTATACTTTCTATGCTTTTACCGATTACCAGTCAATAACATATAATGATTATCGATGAAATCCAATATGAAACATGTAAAGCATGATAACAAACAATCATCATAATAAACACATAACACAAGAGATTTAACGTGGAAACCCTGCTAAGGGAAAAACCACCTGGGACCAACAACCCAAAAATTGTTCACTCTTCTAAAGTGAGGTCAGTGAAGATCCAACCTTGTTAAAGGTTACAAAACACACTGTAAGGTGTGACCTTGTTAGAGGATTTTAGACCAAAAATTATCATCCAACTAGCATTCACTATGGGGTTGACAGGATAACAAATGTGCATTCTATGAATGACATTACAATACTTTCAAGTCCACTCTATTAAGCGATTTATCTATTTACAATGGTTAAACTATAATAGTAGGTGATCTGATTACAATACAAATTCAATTGCAAATTATCATATCTATATTATGCTCATTCAAATCCTCTAATCAATATATCAATTCTATTTCAACAATATTCAATGACTTACTATCTCTCAGTAATAGCTTTCTAATGCTTGGTAAACTCTGCAGTTTGGTTCTCCTTAACTAGTTTGATCAGGCATGCATGAAGCTTGTTCACATGATAATTCTGTAGTCTCCTTCTTTCGGCATGAGTTTCATAATGAAACCATACTTTCTTAAATAGACATGTAAACCATTTTCTTTTCATCCATTAAATTTTTTTTCTTATTCTCCTTCATCCATTTTGTTGTTTAAACCTTTCTCAGCTGATGTGTCAATAATACATTTTGTTTCCATCCTTTAGATCTTCCTTGAATTTTGTTAGCCGTTGATCTTCATAACAAACTTTATCTTTTACCTCAAACGCATATACTTTCTAGCTCATCAATCCTTACTGGCTAAACTAATCATTTAGTTCCTTTATTCTATTTGGCTAACAAAGAAATGTGTCGGTGAACACTAGCTCAATTTATATTGTACTCAGTATACACTATACTACTCGGTGTATACTGTGATGCTTCATCAACCGACCACACTGCCTTGTGTCTTTTAGCTCTTTTCCTCATCATAGATGAATGCAACATAATCAAGTCAATAACATAAGGTCATGGACTCACTAATAAGTTACCCAATGTATTCCTTATCCTCATCTATCATATACATCTTTATCATGTAGATATTTATGTTCTTCATCTCTTTTTCTCCTTTCTATAGATGTTTTGGTATTGTAACTTAAAAGATAAGTGTTGTCAAACTAGTTGACATCAATGACAATATATTACTGATTTTATCATCTTACATATCTAATCAGCAACTCGGTGATCTCTAATCACTGATCTTCAATTAAGTTCTAAATTAGTTGTAGCTCATCAATCTCTCCCTTTGGCATTGATGGAAACTCAAGCAATATTAGATATACCATACACATACCAAACATGTATTCTACAACTCTATAAACAATTGTTGTACAAGCTCTCCCTAGCTTAATATGTTTAATCACTATGCTACTCAATAGCATTACAAATGTGCAGACTAACTTCTACAGATATGATCTTTTCACCTTTCAGATTCCTTCTTCTGTTCTCAGTAACTGATCTTCAATGCTCTCCCTTTCTTTCAGTTTATCTCTCCCTTTGATAGATGTTTCAGTGTTCTCATATGTTCATATTTTTTTATCTCTCCCTTTGACAACAATGCCAAAGAAACAAATAAACATATAGCTCTATTGTAGCCATGTAACTCTCTGTTGTCAGGTGCATTCTCTGTATCTTGGTATACTGATATGCCAATCTATTCCAGTTCTTCAAACTTTTCACAACCTTAGACATGATCCAAAGTGTCAACAATGCTACATCAACATGAAATGATCTTCTGATAAGATTAGGCCGATGCAACATCCAGATCACATTAGTGACCAGTAGATAGGGGATGAACCCCAAGTCTAGTCCTCAAGTATTCAAATGTATCCTTTGGTAGAGGCTTTGTAAAAATGTATGCAAGTTGTTCTTTAGATGTAATAAATTCTAGCTTCACTTGCTTCTCCTGTACTTGTTCTCTTAAGTAGTGATACTTAATAGTGAACACTAGGCTATCTATATCTATTTTGAAAGGCTAAGACAAGCAAACATTAGGTTTTAATCTAACATTATATCAATTTAAAAACAAAAACATATAAGCTAAGCCACCTCAGATAGAGCTTAAACAGGTGCACCCAAGCACTATTTGATTTTCTCTTGCTTAGGGGATGTGGGTGTGCTCTCTAAACACTTGGAGCATACTCTAATGCATTCTAAGATGATTTGAGACTCATGAAAACCCCAAAAAGTGGCACAATATTGGGTAGAACACCCAAAATTTCCCCTAAGGCTTCGAGAACTCAAATATTTATGCAAAACTAAATGCTTAAACAGATTTTAAAATCCAAAATAAGTGTGAGAATGATGCATAAACAATAATGAAACTAAGTTAATCCATTATGGCTAAGCTATGATGTGCTAAAAAAGATTGAAGAAAATAATGAAATCTAACAATTAGTTGATTTTAAGCTACGATCTAACATGAAAATGGCATTATAAGATTACTATTACTTGAAAAGAAATTGGATGGATTGCTCTTAGAAAAGAGGGTATTTATAGGATTTCCTAAGGGGTTGGGTTAGAAGGATAGGTTAGGGTTTGGGGTAAGGTTAGGGTTTGAGTCAAACGGGATAAGGATGAAGACTTTCTAGAAGAGTCTAGGCTTTTCTAGGGATAATAGGAATTTAGGAAATAAATAAAGATTTATTTATCTTCAAGGCTTTAATGAATTTTGAGGCTCATTAGGGTTAGGGTTTGACTAGGAGTCAAAGGAGACTTAGATTAGCTTAGGGAAAGTAGGTAATTTCCCTTAAATGGGTTTAGGGAAGGATTAGGAAAGTTCTAGAAGAGTCTAGAGTTTTCCTAGGGTAATTTAGGGATTGAGGATTAATATTTAATCTTAATTAAATATTTTGAGTTGGGATTAGGGTTAGAAAATGATTGGATTAGCCTTTAATTGAAATTAAAGAGGGATTAGAAGATTTTGGAAAAGGTTAGTGGTTTTTATGAATTTGGCAAGGTTTTGGGCAAAAAATAAATAAATAATTTATTTTGAGATTTTTGGTCAATTTATTAATTAAATAATTAATAAATAGGGGAATGATGTTTAAATAAGATTTAAACATTTTTGGGAGGGATTCCTTAATTAAATATTTTTAATTAAGGTAAAGGGATTTAATGGCATAAAAATTAATTAATTAATTAATAAATGATGATGTTATCAGAGGTTTTTTAGAAAATAAAAATACTTTATTTTCTAAAGGATTTTTAGGTGTTTAGGGTTTTTTAGAAAATAAAAATACTTTATTTTCTAAAGGATTTTTAGGTGTTTACATTTTGCCCCTCTTTGATGCGATGCCGCAAGTGGCATGGCGTCAAAGACAAGAAAATAAGATTCCCAAGGCTAGAATTTAGAGGAATAAGGGGTCGTGCCCCCTCGAGAAAATAATGCAAGGAGTAAACATTGTGGAATTTTCTTGAAAGGAAACAAAGAAGGAAGGACCTAGGAAGAAGGGGGGATAAATAACCAAGCGTCCAAGAGAAAAGATGGGTGAATGCAAGATGAGATGGAATGCAAAATGCAGCTAGATGAAAATGCAAGATGCAAGATTAATCTAGATGATGCAAGATGCAGGGGATTGGGGGAAGCTCCAAGTGCAAATGTGGAGAGCACAACCTAGTTTAATATAGCAATTCTAGAGACCTACCAAGGATACTGGGATCACGAGGCCTTGTCACCAGCGTTGCATAGGACTGACACTAAAAAGACACGTAGGGTTGCCCCAACATCACGCATGAACCGAAGAGGAATCATGGTGGAAATGATGCGGGAGAAACCACAAGAAAAAAACATTTCCCAAGTGCACCATGGAACCCAGAAGATCACATGTGAAATGTGTAAGGGTCACATCCGACTGACTCATAGGTAGAATCAAAAAGATAAAAAGACCTTGCCCCAGATTGTCCTCATTCACAGCACACCATGATATAAAGGATCGTGGTGACTAAGAGTAGAGAAACAATGAGAAGCTGTAAAAGATTAACAAGACCCAAAGGACAAAATCCAAGGTCAAAATGATAATTCCAAAAGACAAACTTTGCCAAGGAGAGAGATTGATTTGATTGATGGTGGGAAGATTTGGTCTGAACGTGTGGAAGGATACATCGACACGGATCTAGTGTGCTTGGTGGAAGATTAGGTCTGACAGGAAGGATACAACTGAGTGGACCCATGATTAGGCTTAGGTTGGACAATACAAAAGCATTCATCTGTGTGGACCTAATGTTGATGGGGAGAATGTTGTGTTGTTGATTGGAAAATGATGTGGTTCAAAGAATAATTGTTATGATCAAGAATAGTCAACAATTGATATTGTTGAAGTGCAAGGCTGGATAGGACAAGATTTCTGATCAAATGCTGCTGCAGGACTGACAAGGATATGTACAACAAGACACAAGGATATTTACAATGGCTATGTACAGAAGCTCAGGATTAGGATGTACAAAGAACCTGAGGATGAAGCTGAAGCTTCAAAGATATGCAAGATGATGCCCTAGTTAGGCTGGAAAGCCAAGATGGACTAATGGTGGATGGTGTGTCCTGAAATGACATGGATATGGGAAGGATGTATCCCAACAATGATGATTGGATTGAGATCAAGGATTGGTACAAGAATAGGAACAAGAATAAGGATGTGATGGGATGGATTGGCTTGATTTTGGATTTTGGATTTTGGATAGCTAAAGGATGTGGAGAGGATTGGAAGATTGTTAGAAGACTGCTAGGAATGTTTGGATAGGGATGAATGGCATTGGATTGCAATGAGGTTAGCCTATAGCTAGATACCAATGACAAGGGAAGATACCAGGTGATGGAAAGATGGAGGAAATGCTTAGGATGAGGATGATGGAACTGCTAGGAGATTTAGGATCTTTGGGACCCAAAATAGATTGAGGAGATGGAGGAGAAGACTGAGTAGCTGGGGGATTAGCAACTTTGGATGCCATTGTGGATATTTCTTTTAGATGCATTACATCTTTTTGCTTTAGGATCCACATCATCTTTGTTTTAGCTTTGGTGGGCTTTTGTAGCCATTGGTATGCATCAGGTTTTTCTTTTTCTTTGCTAAGCCTTAGTGGCCATGTAGTAGATTTTTCTTGTGCTTCACTGGGCCTTTGTGGCCATTGGGATGCACTGGATTTATTGATTGGATTTGGCTTTATTTGAGCATGTTGTTTAGACTGGACATGGAAATCTTTGGATTTTTGTGGATATTTCCCTTTATTCATATTGGATATGGCATCCAAATTGCAGGGAGCATTGGAAGGAATATGAGGAGTTGTGTGGGATGGAGAAAATATGGATGGAGAGATGGAAGGAGATTGGTAGATAAGATATGTGGAAATGTGACTTTGTTGATCTTGACTAGGGATTTTTGGATTTTGGATGAAGGAATGAGTAGGATAAGACGGGGGATGATATTTTGGCATGTAAGGCCCCAAAATGGATTTGGTATGTAGAGGATATGTGTTGGTAGATTTTGGGACATAGGGACCCAAAATGGATTTGGAGGATTTGGAGGAATGTGATAGGTTGTCCTCGGTTGTAATGATGGAGGAGGAGAAATAACATTGTATGCTTTGGAAGATGTGATGGTGGATTTGGAAGGGTGCTTGAATTTAGCTTTAGTTGTACCAACCTTTCTAGAGGAAGTGCCTTCTTCTAATGTGTGACCAAGGCCACATAATTTTGGACGTTTCTTGTCTTGAATGGGCTCTAGATTTCCTTTTTCATGAGAACCTAGGCCTTTCCCTTGATAATTCCATTTCTTGAGCATTTTATCCAAACAAGGATATTTCTGACTTGGGGGATATGATAAACATCCAGTTTCTAGTTCCCTGATGGAAGATATAGAACTTATTGCTTCTGCTTCAAGTGGGATACCTATGAAAAATGTAAGTGGACCAAGAGGATAGAGTGATGGCAGTGGGATAATTTGGATTGGAAGATCCTCAAGAGGAGAGGATAGGATGGTGGGGTTTTGACTGGGATTAGGGGATAGTAATGGATCTTCAGCTGGAGAAAGTGGGATGATAGGATCTTGGATTGGAGGATTTTGGATTGGGGTGATGGAAGCAATAGAACATGTGATGGGGGAAGTAAAGGGATTGGATCTTGATTTTCTTTTGCAAGTATTTCAACATGATTTTGGGAAAGATCTTGACATGATAGGATTTGTGTGGATAGAGTGTTGGGGGATTCATGGATGGACTCTTCAGATGGGGTGGATGGAAGGATGGGAGATTCTATAGCTATGATGTCTGGAAAAAGGAAGAACTCTTTAGATGGTATGGATGAAAGGATGGGAGATTCTACAGCTATGATGGCAAGAATAGGGGTGAACTTTTCAAATGGTATGGATGAAAGGATGGAAGATTCTACAACTGTGATGGTAGGAAGAAGGGTGAACTCATGGGGCTCACTGGATGTGCTTTGGATAATGCTAGGAGGTGATGTTGGTGGGGATTGGATGAAAAATTTAGATGGAAGGGACTCAATGATGCTAGGAGATGGAAGAGGATCAATGTATGGAAGATAGATGATAGATGGGAGTGATGGATGGGCCTCATCAATGATTGCTTCACATGAAGTTTTGAGATGGCTTGGCTCTTCAAATCTAGGAGTGGGATTTGTTGTTGGCTTCCTTGTGAAACTCCTTGGAGACTTTCATGGTGAAAAAGGATTAGAAGATGGAGGAGATGGATAGATAGGATAGTCCTCACATGATGATAGGGTGGAAGATGGTGAACCTGTTTGAGGGGATGATGGTGCTGAATAAGTAGAGGTGATGGATCGAGGTATGGGATATGAAGTGGTTCGAAGGATGCACTCTGCTTGTGGGAGGGGATTTTTGGAAATGTGGTTTGGAATAGAAGATGGTGGATTGAGATAGGATGGAGGATTGGGGAAAAGGATTGGAAGACTTGGTGTTTGGTTTTGAAAGGGTTTTGGAGGATAAGTGGATGGAGGTTTTAGATAAGGGAAATAACGTGAAGTGTTTCAACGGGATGGTGGTGATTGGGATATGACCATAGCAGGAGATGGAGGTATGAAGGATGCATATGGAGGATGTGTAGGTTTAAGATAGGGATACATTGTGGATGGATAAGATAATGGATTTGCCTTGCCGAGGACATGAAAGGGAGTGCTAGTGGATAAATGTGAAGGTATGATGGGATATTTTGGAGGAATGATTGGATGTTGGGGGATGTTTAGAGAAAACTTGCTGAGATTTTCAAAATATGCATCGTGATCTACAAGGCTTTCATCATCTTTGGGATAGGATGGATTGAGGGGAGAGACATAATAACCAAACTCATCATAATAGTTTTGAGACATAATGGCTTGCTGATGAGTTGGATATGAATGAAGGATGAAGATGAATTGGAAGACTAAGACTCAGATTGGAATGACTAACAGGATCAGACTAGGATTGGATTTGACTCAAGATTGGAAGAAGACTGACTCTAGAGGAAGATAGACAAGGGGATGGGGGATGACCAAGATGACTCTACTAACCTAAGATAGGAGGAAAGGATGACAAGACTGGATTGAATATGATTAGAAGACCATGATTTGAGATTCTGAAAGCTTTGAACATTTTCTAGATTTTGGGAGGATTTGGACTAACATGGCTATTCTAAGTATCTTGAACCAAGTTATAGATTAGTTTGATGTTTTTCCAATGGCAAAGGATAGATTTCAACAAAGATTTTTGAAAAATAAATCTCCACAAGGGACAAAGCAACCTTGCGGGATACAAACAGGATAATTGACTCTGATAAAGCTTTGAAAAGTGTATGTTCCAACAAGTGTTTTCACAGAGTTTCTGACTGTCAAGCACTTCAAGCAGGTCTACCTAAGGAAGGTGAGTATCAAAATCACTTGCCCATAGCTTGGTACGCCCTAAAAGGGGATACAAATGGTGAGTAATCTTGAGGTGATCTGGTAAACCCCTTGGATCGGTCCTTGCACAAGAATTTTGATACTTTCAGATGTAGATAGGGTAGCCTCTATTTTATTAGGTTTTTAATAGTTCCGTGGAGTCTCCATACCTGGTTATGCTGACCACCCATGACTCACTTAAGAGCCTAGCCAACAATGCTGGGGGAGGAATATTTACCATCCCCAGTCACTGTATTTGGCATAAACGCCCGTGGATTAGGAGATATAAGTGAGTACTTTTTGCCTTCACTTTATTTATATACCGGCCAGGAGGGATACCGGTTTGAGGTCATTCTCTAGAGAGGAAACACTTATCTCCCTAGACAGGCCTCGCTAAAAGTAAAACAAGTGAACTTGTCCAAGTTCAAATGTTCTACGTTGCTTACTTTAACAAGGATTTATAGAAGTAAAGCTCCTAGATGCACATCAAGCAAGTTGTTCTTTTTCCCAAATTGATTAAGTGATGTTTGAATTTGAATAATTGAAGACACAAGTGTTTAGGTTTTGATTTGTTCTTTTTCCAAAAGACTTTCGAGCGTTTGTAGTTGCTTTGGCTTGGGCATTCAAGATTGAATTATCATTTTTGATTTAGAACTTTAAAGTGCTTTGTTTTTACCTTAGGGCATTCAAGATTGGATTTGCACTTTTGCTTGAATTAAAAAGGAGGGAATAGAGATGCCTTTCTTTCCCTTAAGTCATTCAAGATTGTGTTGGACTCAAAATAAAAATGACTCTTTTGGACTTTGTTTTTCATTCAAGATTTTGTGTGCTAGTTTGCATGTTTTAAGCCCAAAAATGATATTCCTAGATTGTTTTTATGCATGAAAAACCTAGGAAACATTCAAGATTTTGCAACAAGACATTTGTTTGGAACAAATGACAAAGATTTTAAGATAGTTTTGGCAACCATTTAGGACTCTTAGTTTGCATGAGGTTTTAAAATAACTTTAAAATATTTTGCAAATGAAGTTCATTTTATCCATGATTGATGCTTTGAGTTTGATTTAGAATTTTGTGTGCACTTAGTGTTGATTTTGAACCTTTTGAAATCAAAACTTGAAGTTCTTTTTAAGTTTCTAAAAATGAAGTGTTCCTAACTATGCATGAATGCATCTAAAACCTTGATGTTGCAAGGAGGCAAATGATTGGATTGGTTTTGTTTGTTTGTTAGATTTTGCAAGTTTTAGTCTTTAATGCATTGAAGAGTGATTTGGGGATTCATTATAAGCACTAAAATAAGATGTTTATGCCTTTGTTTTGTTCATTTTTACCCCAAATTGAAGTATTACTAGATGCTATCCTATTTCCTAGATGCTACCCTGAATTTACCAGATGCTACTCTGAATTTACCAGATGCTATCCTGAATTTACCAGATGCGATCTAGGAATGGTGTAGTTCACAGATGTGATCTAGGAATCCCGGATGCTATCTTGAATTTTACCAGATGCGATCCAGGAATGGTGTAGTCCCCAGATGCGATCCAGGAATCCCGGATACTATCTTGGATTTACCAGATGCGATCCTCTAACAATTTTAAATACTTTAAATGGAATTTTTACACAGAAAATATGCATTTTTTGTCAAAATGAGACTTTCTTAGGGATTTTTTGGAAGAATAGGCCAAGATTTTGCAAGGGGAAGAAGAATGAATAGAAAAAATAGAGGAATAACGGGATTTTAGACAAGAAAGATGATCAAACTGCCTCCTTCATCTTCAAACTTCAAACTTTGCCAAAAAACTCCAAAAATTGAAAGACTTGTGAAGTGAGTCCCACCGGGCGTGCCAAAATGTAGACTAGGCTATCTGTATCTGTTTTGAAAGGCTAAGACAAGCAAACATTAGGTTATAATCTAACATTATATCAATTTAAAAATAAAAACATCTAAGCTAAGCCACCTCAGATAGAGCTTAAACAGGTGCACCCAAGCACTGTTTGATTTGCTCTTGCTTAGGGGATGTGGGTGTGCTCTCTAAGCACTTGGAGCATACTCTAATGCATTCTAAGATGATTTGAGACTCATGAAAACCCCAAAAAGTGGCACAATATTGGGTAGAACACCCAAAATTACCCCTAAGGCTTCAAGAACTCAAATATTTATGCAAAACTAAATGCTTAAATAGATTTTAAAACCCAAAATAAGTGTGAGAATGATGCATAAACAATAATGAAACTAAGTTAATCCATTATGGCTAAGCTATGATGTGCTAAAAAAGCTTGAAGAAAACAATGAAATCTAACAATTAGTTGATTTTAAGCTACGATATAACATGAAAATGGCATTATAAGATTACTATTACTTGAAAAGAAATTGGATGGATTGCTCTTAGAAATGAGGGTATTTATAGGATTTCCTAAGGGGTTGGGTTAGGAGGATAGGTTAGGGTTTGGGGTAAGGTTAGGGTTTGAGTCAAACAGGATAAGGATGAAGACTTTCTAGAAGAGTCTAGGCTTTTCAAGGGATAATAGGAATTTAGGAAATAAATAAAAATTTATTTATCTTCAAGGCTTTAATGAATTTTGAGGCTCATTAGGGTTAGGGTTTGACTAGGACTCAAAGGAGACTTAGATTAGCTTAGGGAAAGTAGGTAATTTCCCTTAAATGGGTTTAGGGAAGGATTAGGAAAGTTCTAGAAGAGTCTAGAGTTTTCCTAGGGTAATTTAGGGATTGAGGATTAATATTTAATCTTAATTAAATATTTTGAGTTGGGATTAGGGTTAGAAAATGATTGGATTAGCCTTTAATTGAAATTAAAGAGGGATTAGAAGATTTTGGAAAAGTTTAGTGGTTTTTATGAATTTGGCAAGGTTTTGGGCAAAAATTAAATAAATAATTTATTTTGGGATTTTTGGTCAATTTATTAATTAAATAATTAATAAATAGGGGAATGATGTTTAAATAATATTTAAACATTTTTGGGAGGGATTCCTTAATTAAATATTTTTAATTAAGGTAAAGGGATTTAATGGCATAAAAATAAATAGATTAATTAACAAATGATGATGTCATTAGGGGTTTTTCAGAAAATAAAAATACTTTATTTTCTAAAGGGTTTTTAGGTGTCTACAAATAGATATATGCTTTGTTTTAGAATGCATCACTGGATTCTTTGAAATATTAATTGTACTAGCGTTGTCACAATATAGAATCACCGGCTCAATGATTACCTCATTCATACCTTCCAACACTTGCTTAATATATGCAATATTTGAATAGTTTGTAGCAGTAGCAACATACTCTACTTTGGCTATAGGCTGAGAAATTCAAGCCTACTTCTTACTCGTCCATGTAACAAGTCTTTCATCAAAGAAAAATGCTCCTCCGGTGGTACTTTTTCTGTCATCGACATTTCCAGCCCAATCAGCATTGGTATAGACTCTGAGTTCAAATTTTCCTTCCTTAGGATACCATAATCCATAGTCCTCTATTTTCTTTAGGTATCTTAAGATTCTTTTTGTAGCAACCATGTGTGACTCGCTAGGATTTGTAAAAAATCTTGCAACAATTCCCACATCATGTGCTATGTCTGGTCTACTATGCACTACATGCATTAATTTACCAATCATAGATTGGTATAGTGTCTAGTTTACCTCTCTAGTTTCATCTTCCTTTGTCAGTTTACATCCAGTAGCCATCAGTGTTCCAATAGGTTTAGCATCTTCCATGCCAAATGTTCTCAGTATTTCCTTGATATATTTGGATTGTGTGATGAATATCCTATCACACTACTGAATCACTTGCAGTCTTAGAAAGAACTTAATCTCTCCAAACATAGAGATTTTGAACTCTTTTCTCATTTCATCAGAAAATGATTTACATATGTGATCTTGACCTCCAAAGATAATATCATCCACAAATATTTCAGCAATCAGAATAGTATCATTAGTATCTCCTTTCATGTACAAATTGTTGTTCTCACTAGTTCTAACAAATCCAGTACTTAACAAATAAGTATGCAACCTCTCATACTAGGTGTTGGTGCTCAAAAACACTGGACCGTTTTGAGGTCAACTGACAGGCACAACAAGTGCCTCTGCAGTTTTGGCTCGATTTAGCCAAGGCTGGTAGGCCTGAATTAAATGTGCTTCCTAACTGCACAAACACGTGCATAAATAATAAAAACTCATTCCAAAGGGTTTAATAGTCCTTGGAGGAAAAACAACCTAATATCCTAATCGTCAAATAACTTGAAATCTAAACTAAGGCTAGAAAGTAATGCTAAACCTAATTGAATGCTTTGTAAAGAAGATAACAAATAGGATATGTAAAATGAAATTAAAGGAATAGGATGCCAAAACTAGCAACAAATGATTAAATGACCAAATTCCATTTATCAACAAGACCAGTGCCTGTTTCACCCTGGGCAATGGAGTCAATCAAATCCTCAACCCTACGTACAACCTTAGAGATAGTTTTGCATTTCAAAGAAAATTGGAAAGATTTGATTCAGAAGACAATTTTCAAAATATTAAAACATGCATCAGATTCTAAAGACAAGTCATAAAAAACTCATCACTTTGATTTGCATTCAAATGCGTGTGAACTATTGCAGACAATTAACTAAATTTAACTCTTCAAATGACAGCCCAATTGACTTTGGCCACAAATCAAAAGGATTATTAACCATGGAAAATGAGCAAACCAATTAATAAATCAAAATGTAATAAAATCACACAGCATTTTAAACGATCACAATAAAGAAATCAAGATTGATTTATCCAAGGGACTAGTTGAGGGAATTGAAAACCAATGCACAGATGGAAAACAAAAACAACTTAGCTTTTATTGATATTGAAAAATTGGTACACTAGAATCTATGTTGCAATTGTTGAACAATCCTATCCTCTGAAAATTGAAATTCTTGTAATTCTGTTTACAATTGAATACATATAAATATTAATCCCAATAGTTCCCTGTGAAAGGACATGCCCTTTCACAGGACATAATTATTCAACTACCCTAAAAAAAAACCATAACAATGGTTGTTGAGACAAATATTTCCCGTACAAATTGATTTGATGGTCTTTGGTGTTCCGTGTATAATGATATTGATATTCAATTATCTGCACGAAAACACCAAAGATTAGATAATCAAAATAAAATTTATTATTTTTATACCATATAAAGGTTTTCAAAAAAGTATAATTATTTATTTATTAATTAAGAATTAATTAAAAATAATTTCATGCCAAATGTTAATACATGCATTGGATAATCAATGTGAAAAAAATCAACATTATGTTCTATGTCATCTTCATAAATTATTAAAAAGATAAGGAATCCCTTTAAATATAAATCATATTTAAGATTTCAGTAATGAGAAAAAGTAAAAACATCACATTTAAAATTATTCCTTTATTTTAAAATAAAACATAATGTATTTATTTAAGGAGATAATTCACTTGTAAACATAGAGCAATGTAAAATTTAATATAAACATATTTTTAAAGCATTTAGGGAAGAAAATTTATAATCCATCCTAAGAGAAATGCATCTACCCTAAAAATCAATACAATTCACTCAGGGTAAATATATTAATTTTACAAAACTTTCACCCTAATGTTTTAAAATGTGTCTAATATAAAATAATATTACAACTATACAAATACATATAATTAGAAAACCTAAAAATCTAACTCTCTAAAAAGCAACCCTAAAACTTACATGTAAAAAGGATTAACAAATTCATAAAAAATAATAAATTGAAATGATCTATACCCTAAGATCAAAGTAAATGGGTAAGGAGAAAATCACTCTTAGGGATTTGCCACAAAAGAATAAACGGCAAACCCTAAAAAACATATACATCATACATTACTAAAATTTTAAAAACATTTCCACCTAATTTGGTAAAATATTAATATTAAAAATACACTAGGTAAAAATGTCAAATTGCATTTAAGAATATGAAAAAGAAAAAGAATTAACATAATAAAAACCCTAGACAAGTTAATATTCATCAAATTTAATCTTTATTTCATCACATGATTTTACTTTTAGGGTTTTGTGGGTAGATCAAAATTAAAAATAAAATAAACATGAGTAACTATGACACATGTAATTCCTATCTCATAAACAAAATTTATTTTAACATTTATTTCAAATGAGATAAGAATATCTTTAATTTATACATTTATTTACATACACACTCTCAAAGAATAATAAAGAGCAATTGGTAGGGGTAGGGTCAGGTAGTTAGGTAGGAAAAAGAATGAGTCGAGAGGTTGAGTGTTCAGCTCCTTCTCCCCATTCTTTTTCATAAAAATAAAAATAAAAACACATTAATTCATAAAAAAATTTCTAATTTAATTTAATTGTTAATTAGGAAAGAAATTACTCCCTATGTAATAGGTTGCACTTTGTTTCTCACCTGCACACAAAACAAAGATAAATAAGTATCTTCTCCTAACCCTCTTGAAGAAAACAATAGACTAACTAGTTAGGGGTAGGAGGGTAGATAGGTAGGAAAAAAGGTTGGCTTGAGAGGTTGAGTGTTCAACTCCCTCTCGCTGCCTTTTGTTCAACCTATTTTATTTTTTATTTTAAAAATTATTATTTATTCAAAACAAATAGGCATTAAATAAATTAGAATAAAACAATTAACTACCTAATAAACAAAAATAGAAAGCGATAAACATATATGCTCTTTTACCATTTTAATTTTTTAAACATAGGGAAATTATATAAAATTGAAATAAAACATCATACTTCCTTGACGGTCCATTTTGAACCTGAAAATTTTAGTGTCAACAATGGCTCTTATTAGGGACGTGAGTCCATAGCTGGGCACAACGAGAATCCAAGTCTCTCTAGGAGAAGCAGACCACTTAAAACATAATGTTAATTTCATAATAAATTAAAATAGTTACTCAAGGAAAATTATTTTAAATAATAACATGTTTTCCTATTAAAAATGTAAATAATAAAACTATAAGAAAAGTAATAAATTTTAAATATCAAAATAATTAAATTTTTTTTTATTACCTCAATACTTACCTGAACCTCCCTTTCAACGAAAGTTATTACATTGTATATCTTCAAAGTTGGCATGAATGTGTCTTTTACCATGCTCATCCTCCTTCTGCGTAGGTTGGTAAATACTGCTTGGCTGCATATATAAAAAAAAATTATTATTTCATTTCACGTTACCCCTTTTGCTTCGAAGATAATGGCTTTTATCTTTAATGCTAGCTCCCATATCACATTGACACAAGCTCCATGTAAATAATTCAGCTCATATTCATTTTTATCTTTGTTTTTAATGTACTGGTCACGTTTTCTCCAATCTAATTGCACATTATTATAATTTGTGTAATTATTCCTTTTAAAATATTCATCTTCACCGCAAATTTGTAAATACCACTTGGTTGTGAGTTACTATCCAATGCATGAGTACATTTTTATAATGTTCATCCTTTCCTTGTGTGAATTTATGCATTTCATCCGGCTGCTTATATAAACTATCATTGCCTTCCTTCATGTGAGTCCCAAAATGTTGAAATTGATTTTGATAATACATATTATCATTTTACTGATTTGTTTGAGTGGTTTGCGCAGAGTATTCCAGATATTGCTTATCATTTTCACTCTCCTGGACACCACCACAAGGCTGCATGTATTTGTTGCGCAAGTCTGGATGATATTCATCATGCTTTTGCTGTTCATTATGTAAGTCATGGGCATGTGCTAAGATACCAGCCTGTTGTGCATGGCCTTGAATTTGCCTTATGTCATATAAAGCTTACTTCCAGATTTTGTTCCAACACTGACGTGTTGACCTACTCTTCTAATCTCTAGCATGTTTTTACCTTTACCTTCATTTTTGATATGCTGGTCACGTTTTTTACAAATCTGGGCTGTTTCTGGGCTTTTTGGCACTCCAAAATGATTTAAAAGGTTGTAAAAATGTCCCCCATGTTGAGGCACATGGCTGGGGCAATCATTTTAACTTGAAAATTATTGTTTACAGCATGTATATTGCCTGAAAAAATGATTCCAACAGTTTGCACGGAAATACGATTTCTGCTGGTTGTTGCAAACTTCGAAACTGTTGTTGATAGTTTATTATTCAGAATTACAGTCCACATAATTTTCTGAGTGTAATTATTTTCAAATGCTCCAAGCATATATATTTCAACTACTTTTGTTCTGCCAATTAATCTAGCTGCATGCGTGTAAATTCTTGACTACTATAGAAATACAAATTTGAATGCTCCTTGTTGTTCAGTGTGCCCCTTTAAAGCTACAACCTTTTTTATTTCCAGCACTCTCCATAATTTTGTGACTCCGCTCCAAGCACTGGTAAGCAAAAATAGTCCTCTGATCTCTCTCTGGATCAACTTCGGTCTCTGGAGCTTCTTCCTTCCTTTCTTTGAAACGTCTACCTTTGAATATAATTGCTGGCCATTTTTACACATTTATGAGCATTCTTTAGGCTCCGAGCATCTCAAAAACATACAAAAGTATCAAAAACTTATTTTCCATATATGATAAAAGGTCCTGGGGACATTTGGGAGGTATAAACATTCAATTGCAGATTATAAAAGACCTCAAATATTTGCTTGAAACTAAAATACATGATTCATCTTTATTGAACACCAAGATAAACAAATTTATTTCCTTCCGCTCCAAATTGCTTCAACATTTTATATTTTATTTACTTAGACTTTAGTGCACAATATAACTATAAAATAATGCATGATTATAATACATACAATTATATAATAATATGATAACAAATGTACTATTTGTAAAGATTTTACAATTTAATATTAATGTAAGATTTTATATTTGGAAAATGACAAAACAGAAATATACTTGTTCTCCATACCTGGAAAAATAAAAATTTTACCTCTGTCAAAAATCTTGTTTTGGGGATATGACAACATATACCTTCTGGAAACATCATTATTGGTAATTGGAGTAAAAATGAAAACACAATTCCATGTAGTTATTAATCTATGCCATAGTTCAAGGGCCCAATTTTTATTTTTCAAATACGTTTCATTTGAAAGCCCTAAATTTTTTTCTTTAGGAGAATCTAAGAACATATACTCAATACTATGCATAAAATAAAAAGTAACCTCAAATTGATCATATTTTATACTATGTTTTATATAATACAAATCTTCATCCTTTAATATTTTTGCCTTTAGAACTCTAGTACACAAATTAGGATGCCCTAATTTTTTGTAATCATTCTTTGTGCCAAATTGCACGAATATTATATCCATTCTTTCTTCAAGCATTTTATTTTTTTGGCATTTCAATTTTAGGTATATATTTTTTTCAGGAATAATTTGAAGACATATTACATCTTCTTCTTTATATGCTATTTCATTTCGTATTTCTAAATTATTTTCAATAAAATTTTCTTCTACCTTTTCACAACAAGAATTTAGAAATATGGGAAAGTTATACATACCTGTAGGGATACTTACCTGTGATTCTCTGTCATTTTCAACTTTATATCCAAGTGCACCATCATTTCCATGAATATGGTCCATTGCTACTCCCTCTTGTACACATGATTTTTTTTGTAACATTTTGTCTTTGATGTGCAGAAAATTTGAAGAACCTATGAAGTCTTTTATGAAAATGTCCTCCTGAAGATTATTAATACCAGTTTCCTCATTACCTATTTTTTCAAAGAACTCTTCCTGCTCACAATCTGAATGTATTTCACTTTCACAATATTGAAGGATTTCATTTATTTCACCAAATCGTTCACATCCAGAGAATATATTTTTATGCTTCTCCAATGTCTTGTCATCTAGGAAGTTTGAAAAATTTGAAGAACTTTCTACAAATATATTTCTTTCATGAAATGTTTGATCCTTTTGGTATTTATTTTTTATTTCAAATACTACCTGATTATTCTCTTCATTGCAACATTTATTTTCTCTTTAGATACTTTCCTTTGATTCATCATATAAAGAATTGTTTGGAGTTTCATGATGCATATCTTCAATGGACACAACATTCTGAACCTGCACATCCTAACGATTGTTGGATAAATGTGAACCATTTTTCTCAACATACCTCGAGTGTTCTGCATCCAGAAAATCTAAAATTTCTCTAGTGCTAAGAAGTTTTTCATCTTCGTCAATGAATTCATTCTCTGCATCAACTTCACCTATCTTATTTTTAATGGAATCATCCATACTGTAATTTTGTTCAGAACACATACCATCCTCTTCTTCACTTGTATTATAGTGAATCTTGAACCAAATATTCTGAGAGTCATTACATTTATAGTCATTATTTATTTCAATTTCTTCCTGTATATGTGATTCCTCTTGTAATCTTTTGTCTTTGCTGTGTAGGAAGTTTGAGGTATTCTTGAAATCCTTCATGGGAATGTCTTCTTCATGAAGAATTTCTCTCTCCTTCTGATGTATAGGGCTAATGATAGATTTGTCATTTTCCTCACATCCTTTGACAAAAGAATTTGAATAAGGCATTGAATTCAATGCATCATTTATCTGGTAAGCATTCTTTTCATCATATAAATTAGAGGGATATATGTGAGGATCATATTCTGTAATATATTCTTGATCTTCACTATGTTCATTGTTTTCCTTATTAATATAATGAAAATTATATAAGAACCATCGTTCCAACTCCTCCCAAGATGAAATGCTCTGTGTGGGTAATAATTCAAATAGTTTTCTAGCATAAGCATATAATGTTGTGACAAATAGCTGCATTACCCTATCTTCTGTATTTATCTTATATTTTTTTATAAATGCATAAAATGCATTCAGATGATCATGTGCTGATTCTTCACATATTCCATAAAACTTTGGCAAAAATGGGTAAAGTTTCAAAAATGCACCCTTAATAGATTTAAATCTTCTGAGATCCAATATTCTATAATTCTCTAAATATTTGACAAATGGAGTATATTTGAGTATCATATGAAACTCATCTTCTATGGCACAATTTTGATCTTCTTCATAGTCACAACACACAGACTCTTCTTCATCAAATTCACGCACAAACCATTCTATGAATTTATTCCATGATGAAATGCTTCGAGTTGGCAATGAATCATAGACTCTTTTTGCATAATCCCTAAGTGTTCTTGTAAATAGAATCATCTCTTGACCTTCACCATCAATTTCATAGTCGTCTATGAATGAATTGAACATTTTTAGATGCCATCTTACTGATTCATTATATTCACTATAAAATTTAGGTACATCTTTTGCAATTTCCAAAAATTGCTTATCTGGAAAAAATCGTAATCCTTTGAAATTCAATGGCCTGATGCCATCTGAAATAAAATATTTACCTCGATACATCTTACAACCTCTCTATTACTAATTAAGGGATAAATATTCATTCCCTCTAGGTCCTTTCCCTCAGTGGAGTCACTAAAATGTTTGATAAAGGAGTCGCCACCTTCTTATCAGAAGGAGAAAATAAACTGATCTTTGAGTCCTTACTTCCAGTGGAGTCACTTCTTGAAAAACTTAATTCAGAGTCACCACCCTTATTCTTAAGGGAAACTTAAAAACTTCAAATAGAGCCAAAGATTTCTAAGATCTCTTCAAGTTGTCCTGTAAACAAACTCCCCAGCAGAGCTACCAAATGAAAAATGTATTAAATAGAGTCGCCACCTCTTCCAAGGAATATATTGATTTGTTGATCTTCCGAGTTCTCACTTCCAACAAAGTACGCTTCCAAACAACTGATAGAACTACCTTCAGATTCTGGTCTGCAAAATTAGAAATTCTAGGGTAACTTCACAATATGTATTGTGAGAAACTTTTCCTAGTAGAGTCATCAATTTGTTGATGCTCAAAAATGTTGGACCATTTTGAGGCCAATTGATAGGCACAACAAGTGCCTCTGCAATTCTGGCTCAATTTAGCCAAGGTTGGTAGGCCTGAATCAAATGTGCTTCCTAACTGCACAAATACGTGCATAAACAACATAAACTCCTTTCAAAGGGGTTAATAGTCCTTGGAGGAAAAACAACCTAATATCCTAATCGTCAAATAACTTGAAATCTAAACTAAGGCTAGAAAGTAATGCTAAACCTAATTGAATGTTTTGTAAAGAAGATAACATATAGGATATGTAAAATGAAATTAAAGGAATAGGATGCCAAAACTAGCAACAAATGATTAAATGACCAAATTCCATTTATCAACAAGACCAGTGCCTATTTCACCCTGGGCAATGGAGTCAATCCAATCCTCAACCCTATGTGCAACCTTAGAGATAGTTTTGCATTTCAAAGCAAATTGGAAAGATTTGATTCAGAAGACAATTTTCAAAATATTGAAACACACATTGGATTTTGAAGACAAGTCATAAAAAACTCATCACTTTGATTTGCATTCAAATGTGTGTGAACTATTGCAGATAATTAACTGAATTTAACTCCTCAAATGATAGCCCAATTGGCTTTGGCCACAAATCAAAAGGATTATTAACCATGCAAAATGAGCAGACCAGTTAATAAATCAAAATGCAATAAAATCACACAGCATTTTAAACGATCACAATAAAGAAATCAAGATTGATTTATCCAAGGGACTAGTTGAGGGAATTGAAAACCAATGCACAGATAGAAAACAAAAACAACTTATCTTTTATTGATATTGAAAAATTGGTACACCAGAATCTATGTTGCAATTGTTGAACAATCCTATCCTTTGAAAATTGAAATTCTTGTAATTTTGTTTACAATTGAATACATATAAATATTAATCCCAATAGTTCCCTATAAAAGGACATGCCCTTTCAGAGGACATAATTATTCAACTACCCTAAAAACAAACCATAACAATGGTTGTTGAGACAAAAATTTCCCGTTCAAATTGATTTGATGGTCTTTGGTGTTCCGTGTATAATGATATTGATATTCAATTACCTACACGAAAACACCAAAGATTAGATAATCAAGATAAAATTTATTATTTTTATACCATATAAAGGTTTTCAAAAAAGTATAATTATTTATTTATTAATTAAGAATTAATTAAAAATAATTTCATGCCAAATGTTAATACATGCATTTGATAATCAATGTGAAAAAAATCAACATTATGTTCTATGTCATCTTCATAAATTATTAAAAAGATAAGGAATCCCTTTAAATATAAATCATAAAAGATTTCAGTAATGAGAAAAAGTAGAAACATGACATTTAAAATTATTCCTTTATTTTAAAATAAAACATAATTTATTTATTTAAGGAGATAATTCACTTGTAAACATAGAGCAAAATAAAATTTGATATAAACATATTTTTAAAGCATTTAGGGAAGAAAATTTATAATCCATCCTAAGAGAAATGCATCTACCCTAAAAATCAAAACAATTCACTCGGGGTAAATATATTAATTTTATAAAACTTTCATCCTAATGTTTTAAAATGTGTCTAATATAAAATAATATTACAACTATGCAAATACATATAATTAGAAAACCTAAAAATCTAACTCTCTAAAAAGCAACCCTAAAACTTACATGTAAAAAGGATTAACTAATTCATAAAAAATAATAAATTGAAATTATCTATACCCTAAGATCAAAGTAAATGGGTAAGGAGAAAATCACTCTTAGGGATTTGCCACAAAAGAATAAATGGTAAACCCTAAAAAACATATACATCATACATTACTAAAATTTTAAAAACATTTCCACCTAATTTGGTAAAATATTAATATTAAAAATACACTAGGTAAAAATGCCAAATTGTATTTAAGGATATGAAAAAGAAAAAGAATTAACATAATAAAAACCCTAGACAAGTTAATATTCATCAAATTTAATCTTTATTTCATCACATGATTTTACTTTTAGGGTTTTGGGGGTAGATCAAAATTAAAAATAAAATAAACATGAGTAACTATGACACATGTAATTCCTATCTCACAAACAAAATTTATTTTAACATTTATTTCAAATGAGATAAGAATATCTTTAATTTATACATTTATTTACATACACACTCTCGAAGAATAATATAGAGCAATTGGTAGGGGTAGGAGGGTAGATAGGTAGGAAAAAAGGTCGGCTTGAGAGGTTGAGTGTTCAACTCCCTCTCGCCGCCTTTTGTTCAACCTATTTTATTTTTTATTTTAAAAATTATGATTTATTCAAAACAAATATGCATTAAATAAATTAGAATAAAACAATTAACTACCTAATAAACAAAAATAGAAAGTGATAAACATATATGCTCTTTTACCATTTTAATTTTTTAAACATAGGGAAATTATATAAAATTGAAATAAAACATCATACTTCCCTGACGTTTCATCCATTTTGAACTTGAAAATTTCAGTGTTAGCACCAGGCTCTAGGTGCTTGCTTCAAACCATATAAACCTTTATGTAATCTATATACCATATCTTTCTTATCTGGATCAACAATCCCTTACAGTTGTTCTATGTAGACTTCTTCTTCAAGTATTCCATTCAGAAATGTTGACTTAACATCCATTTGATAAACCTTGAACTTTTTGTTTGTAGCATATGCAAGTAACATTCTGACTCCTTCTAATCTAGCAACAGGTGCAAAAGTTTCACCATAATCAATTCCTTCCTCCTATGCATATCCCTTGCATACTAATCTAGCTTTATTTCTTATTACCTCTCCATTTTAATTCAACTTATTTCTGAATATCCACTTAGTACCAATAACATTCTTATCTTTAGGTCTAGGTACTAAATTCTAGGTTTTGTTCTTCTCTATCTATTCTATTTCCTCTTTCATTGCATTAACCCATTCATCATTCTCCAATGCAACTTTAACATTATTCGGTTCATATTCACAAACTAGACATGTACCTTATCTTGTCTTACTCCTTGTCATCATTCTAGCTTGTCTATCTCCAATTATTTGTGTCTTAGGATGATGTCTTCTAAAAAATCTTGCTAGTACTTGATCTCTTCTTTCTTGTTCATCCTGTTCAAGTTCATTTTCTTTCTCGGTAGGTCCTTCCTGCTCGTCGATTTCTCTTTCCTGTTCCTCGGTATTGTTTTCTCGCTGATCGATTATCATAGTCTGTGGCTTCGGTAGATACTCAGGTTGTTCAATGTAATTGAATCTACCGTAGTCTTTCGGTTCCTTTCTGCTTTCCTTTGCATTCTTATCATCAAACTCATCAACCCGAACATTAGTACTTTCAATCATTTTATTAGTAACTCTGTTTAGACACTTGTATGCTTTGCTTTTACTGGAATATCCTAGAAATATCCCTTCATCACCTTTTGAGTCAAACTTTCCATTTCTTTCATCTTTTAGAATAAAACATTTACTTCCAAAAATCCTAAAATAACTTACAGTGGGTTTGTGTCCAAACCATAACTCATAGGGTGTCTTGTTAGTGTCCTTCAGTTGTACTTAGTTCAGAACATAAACAACTGTGCTGACAGCTTCTCTCTAGTTTGTCTGAGCAACATTCTTCTCTATCATTAATGTCCTTGCATAGTCAACAAATGACCTATTCATCCTTTCAAAAATTCCATTCTGCTGAGGTGTCCTCGGTACAAAGACTTGAATTTTAATACTATGCTCATTACAAAAGTTATGAAATTCATCAGAGATAAATTCACCTCCTCTATCAGATCTTAAGCATTTCAATTCTTTACTAGTCTCTTTTTCTACTTTTTTTTATACCACTTGAACATCTTGAATGCCTCAGATTTTTCTTTCAAGAATATGATAGTCATTAATCTAGTATAATCATCAACAAAAAGAAAAAAGTATCTATCTCCATAATAACTCTAAGTTCTCATAGGACCACATAGGTCAGTATGAACCAACTCAAGTATCTTCTTTGTTGAATAATCTTTTCTTTTGAAACTAGATTTGGTCATTTTACCTTTCTAACATTTATGACACATAACATGATCAGGCTTTGACAAGTTAGGCAGACCTCTAACTCTTTTCTTTTTACTAATCTTAATCATGTTATTAAAATTCACATGACATAACTTTTTATGCCACAACCAAGCATCTTCATTTTTCATCATCAAGCAAGAAGAATCATCATTATCAAGATAAAATAGATTACCTTTTGATTGTGCTCCAGTTCCAACTAGTCTTCCTCCATCATCAAATATGTTTACTTTCTTGCTCTCAAAAGCAACTCGGTGACCTAAATTTTTCAGTTGTGCCACACTTAAAAAATTATAGTTCAGTCCTTCTACCCAATAAGCATTTTCACATTTTATTCTATCACTTATCATTAGGGATCCTTTACCTCTTACCATACAGGGTGTATCATTACCCATCTTAATAGATCCTCCATTATATTGCTCAAGATGATCAAATTTATCATCATCACCAGTCATGTGATGTGTACAACCACTATCTATGATCCATGTATCATTTTTATTAACTTTAGAAATTAGTGTTATTTCTATATATTTTTCTTCTTCCTCAAAATCATCTTTCATAGAAACAAATACTACTTCTACATCATCATCTGAATCAGATTTTGATTCATTTCCTTCTACTATGTAACATACCTTTTTGCCTATATCATTATTGTCTTGGTTTTATCTATTGTAGTGTCAGTAGCTTCTATGGCCTCTTCTCCCATAGCTTCCTTCAGATTGGTCTTTGGTTCTATCTTCTTCCTTCTTGTTTGGACATCTAGCAACAATGTGACCAACCTCTTTATAGTTAAAGCATGCTAAAGTTAATTTACCTCTATATCTTCCTTTACCTTTAGGTAACCTTCTGGCCATAAGAGCTTCAAGTTCATCAAGCTCATCATCAGTATTGCTATCACTATCATCCTTATTATTTCTACTACTAGACTTACCAATCTTCAAAGAAGGCATAAAAGCATATTCAACAGTCGGTACAACACTATTATCATAGTTGTTCATTTCAAATGTTGTTAGATTTCTAATCAAATTATCAAGAGTGAGTGTACTATTAGGTGTTGACCTATTTTCATGAATTGCAGATATTCTAATGACATAAATAGGCAATAAGGTCCTTAGAATTTTGCTTACCACAATGTCTTCATCAATAACTCCATCTGATGCTCTAATAGCATGAACTACCTCCTTTATTTTGTTTGTGTACTACACAATTTTTTCACCTTCTTTCATCTTCATGTCATCGAATCTTCCTCTTAAGCTTTCAGCTCTGGCTCTTTTGACATTCGCATCTCCACTATAAACTTGAGCAAGTTTATCCCACATTTGCTTAGCACTAGTATAGTCCTTAATATCTTCAAATTCAGCATTTGTAAAGGCAGTAGCAATCTCCATCATAGTAACATTATGTTCATGCCTATCTCTTAGTTGATCAAGGGTCAAGGGACCAGTGGGCAGTGCAAGGTATCCATTCTCCATTAGTGTGAGGGAAAAATTCCCAATTCTAGATACATGTAGCTTCATTCAGCTTTTCCATATTGTGAAGTTATCCTTGTTTAGCTTTGGCACTTCCCTCTTATACATTTTGAGATCTTTGTGCTGAAGTCTTTAAAACTCTTTTCCAAGCAACCAACGCTCTGATACCAATTGTTAGAATAACTAAGAGGGGGTTGAATCAGTTATTCACAGTCCCAATTCAAAATGTATAACCAAAAACAATTTACTTAAACTTTTGCAGCTCGGTAACATAAAATACTATACTATCTGTGCTTTTAATGATTACCAGTCAATAACATATAATGATTACCGATCAAATCAAATATGCAACATGTAAAGCATGATAACAAACAATCATCATAATGAACACATAACACAAGAGATTTAATGTGGAAACCCTGCTAAGGGAAAAACCACCTAAGACCGACAACCTAAAAATTGTTCACTCTTCTAAAGTGAGGTCAGTGAAGACCCAACCCTATTAAAGGTTACAAAACACACTGTAAGGTGTGACCTTGTTAGAGGGTTTTAGACCAAGAGTTATCATCCAACCAGCATTCACTGAGGGGTTGACAAGATAACAAATGTGCATTCTATGAATGACATTACAAGACTTTCAAGTCCACTTTGTTAAGAGATTTATCTATTTACAATGGTTAAACTGTAACAGTAACTGATCTGATTACAATACAACTTCAATTGCAGATTATTAGATCTATATTATGCTCATTCAAATCCTTTGATTAATATATCAATTCTATTTCAACAATATTCAATGACTTACTATCTCTCGGTAATAGCTTTCTGATGCTTGGTAAACTCTGTAGTTCGGTTCTCCTTAACCAATTTGATCAGGCATGCATGAAGCTTGTTCACGTGATAATTCTGCAGTCTCCTTCTTCCTACATGAGTTTCATAACAAAACCCTAGTCTCTTAAATAGACACGTAAACTATTTTCTTCTCATCCATTACATTTTGCCACTTATTCTCCTTCAATCATTTTTTGGCTTAAACCTTCCTCAGCTGATGTGTCAGTAACATGTTTTATTTCCATCCTTTAGATCTTCCTTGAATTTTTTTAGTCGTTGATCTTCGTAACAAACTTTATCTTTTACCTCGAACTCATACACTTTCTAGCTCATCAAACCTTATCGGCTAAACTAATCATTTAGTTCCTTTGTTTTGTTCAGTTAACAAAGAAATATGTCAGTGAACACTAGCTCAGTTTATATTGTGCTTGGTATACACTATACTGCTCAGTGTATACTATGATGCTTCATCAATTGACCACACTGCCTTATTTCTTTCAGCTCTTTTCCTCAATATAGATGAATGCAACATAATCAAGTCAATAAAATAAGGTCATAGACTCATTAATAAGTTACCAAATGTATTCCTTATCATCATCTATCATATACATCTTTCTCATGTAGATATTTATGTTCTTCATCTCTTTTTCTCCTTTCTACATATGTTTCGGTATTATAACTTACAAGATAAGTGTTGTCAAACTAGTTGACATCAATGGCAACATATTACTGATTTAATCATCTTACATATCTAATCAGCAACTTGGTGATCTCTAATCATTGATCTTCAATTAGGTTCTAAATCAGTTGTAGTTCATCAACTTCTTCAAGAAGTATATTCTTCTCTTGCTTCTCTGACAAATCTCTTGCCAATTATGCATTGGTCACCATGGTGCTTTCTCCTATGGATTCACTTCCATCTATCATATAATTCTCAATTTCTAAGTCTTTTATTAGCTCTGATACCAATTTTTTGGGGAGTACTATCTCTCAAGAGAACTCTTGCTCTTCCTAAGACCTATTCTTTGGTCTTATTCAGGTATGCCTCACTACCCTACTCAAAGATCACTTCTAGGATCCCTATCTCCTTATAGAACTCACCACCAACTTCAAACACTCAACTATGCTTCTCAATCCAACTATGCACTCATGGGCTCAATTTGGCCACTATGCTGCCAAACTGCCCTTGGGACTAAGAATAGGTGTCCTTGCTATTCTTTGTTAGTCTTCAATCCATTTTTATCCCTTTGAATGGATTCTTCTTTGGATTTTCCATCAAGTTCTTAGTTTTCAATATTTTAGGCCTTATAGACCGTTTAGCCAATTAGGCCTCCCAAAATTAATGTTCTTGATATACTTCACAGCTTCTCCAAATAGACCCCCAAACTATTTATGGATTCTCTCTAAAGAGTTCCTCAACTTCAAGATTTCCTAGGTTTTAGACCTCCAAAGTGTTCATACATAGGTCTGTCACCAAACCCCTATTTTTAAGGGTCTCTAGGGCATGTGGCACCATTTGGTTTATTTAATCTCAATAGGTTCTTTAATGGTCTCCTCTACACTCCTCCTTGCATACATATGACTAGGAAACATGCCCCTACTCTTCTACACATTTTGTTGGCACACTCCAATCCATTAAGCAAGCCCCCTTGCTTATGTTATGTGCAAGTATATATCTAGCTAGAATGCCTCTGCACTCACCTAAGGCTTGATGGAAAAAATAGCTCTCTTACAAATAATGACTCCATAGACCATATTTACAATATATACAAGGTCCCCTACTTGATTCCAAGAGGCCATGGAAGTTAAACCATGGGAATTCAAGTGGGGTGCATATTTACAAGATTGGCTTTGAACCAGGAAGTGAACCAGTGAAATATAAGAAATTTACAAAATGCTAACTAGTCATGCTAAATAACTAAACCAATGTCACAACAAGTAATTAAATAAAAAAAATATAAAGCCTCAATGCATTAGTTTAATCCTTTCAATCCATTCAATGACTGGATGAAGGTTATGTTACAAAAACATAGTCAATTCTTGTACTTTCCATGACACAGTCTGTACAATCTCACTTCCAACTGACAGATTAGGGTTTGTTTGACCTTATATATCCTATTCCAACATGTTTGGAGCATTAGGTTAGGCTTAGAACATCATTAAAGCTATTTCCTAGTTTTTAGGAAATGTTGTCATGACAACTTTGCAAAGTTGCAAAGTCGTCATGAGCAACTTTGACAACTTTTTGCTCATTTGACAATCCACTATCCTAAATTGCATATCTCAATCCAGAATCAACTCCTTGGATTCCAAAACACTTAAAAACATCAAAAACATAAATGCCACTCCATTTTGGAGTCTTGGTCAAACTTTGACCCTTTGTTGACTTTCCTAGGACTTTGATACTAGAACCTAATTGAACACACAAATCACAAGACTCTAAACACTCTTACCTCAACACAAACACCAAATCAACCTTGGGACTTTATAATTAGTCCTTTTTACCTTGGTGGTTAGCTATGTTAGAAATAGGGAATATTGAGACGGGGGGTGAATCAATATTCCACAAACTTTTACTTTTGCCCAATTATGGATATAATAGATTATCTAAACACATGCATAACATGGAAAGCTAAACAACATGCATAGCAATAAAACAAAAGAACTCATAACAAATTAGTTTTTCTTAAGGAAACCATGGATAAGGGAAAACCCCGGTGGGGATGGTACCCACAAATATCCACTAATCAAAAGTATCGTGTTAAGGATGTTGACCCTGTTAGGAGTCTATTACATGCATATAGTGTCTTAGTCCTAATTAAGGGACTATAGGCCTTGTTAGAAGCCTCAATCCTGTTAGGACTTGGTAGTACAAAATATGATTACCAGATGAGCCCACTGCCCAAACAAGTAATATACAATATTCACTGATTACAAAAGTAGGTCAAGGTACATAACCTTATACTACTTGCATCAATATCTATTCGCTGCTCTTTCATTATCGCTATTACATACACATTATTAGAAATAGGGAATACTGAGAGGGGGGGTGAATCAGTATTCTACAAACTTTATTTTTTCCCAATTATGGATATAACAGATTATCTTTATACATGCATAACATAAGAAGCTAAACAACATGCATAACAATAAAGAACTCATAACACATTATTTGTTCTCGAGGAAACCCTAGCCAGCGGAAAACCCCAGTGGGGAGGTACCCACAAAGATTCACTAATCAAAAGTATCCTGTTAAGGATGTTGACCCTGTTAGGAGTCTATTACAAGCATATAGTGTATCAGTCCTGATTAAGGGACTATAGGCCTTGTTAGAAGCCTCAACCCTGTTAGGAGTTGTAGTACAAAATGTGATTACCAGATGAGCCCACTGCCCAAACAAGTAATGTATAATATACACTGATTACAAATTAGGTTAATGTACATAACCTTATGCTTCTTGCATCAATATCACTTCACTGCTCTTTCACTATCGCTATTACATATGCTTCATATACTTCACATCATATCACTTGTCTTTCTTTCAATAATACTACTTGCTACTTATTTTACAATTACAATTACATTTACATTTATATCAATAGCTTTATCCAAGATTTAACATCTAGGATGTGATCCCTTTATATTTTTAAGTCATTATTTTGATAAACAAAATAATCCCTTAACTCTTTACTAGTTTTGTCTTCATATTATGTCCTGTCGGCTCCACACTGTCTTCGGTAAAACTGTCATAACTAATTCTGTACATGCCATACTAACTTGTGCTATAAGATGGGTGATCAATAGACATCATAGAGTCTATGTTCAGGTGCACAAGCACTGAACTTACTCCAGTCAATGTCGCAAACAAAAACTGTGTCCAAGTTCATTGGCAAAACATTGTCTCACACTTAAACAAATTTGCAATGCGCTCTGTCATACTTTCTCTTTGACCTATGTGATCTTCATGTGGATCATATATTGCCATAATGACAAAATCTATGTAATCAACTCAGCCAAATTGCCAACAATCTCCCCCTTTGTCATTGGTGGCAACATATGAGAAAATTGGCTAAGTATACAACTCAAAATCTCAAAATGTTCAAAACTATGGCCATAGTATAAAATACATACTATCCTTATAACTCCTCAAAAAATTATTGTCTCTAATATAGTACTCCCCCTAAGAATAACAACCCTTATCATATACTATCAATTTTCTTCTATATATCTCTCCCCCTTTGACAACAATGACAAAATAAGGTAGGGAGGGTCACAAAAATTGTATCACAAAAATTTATACCTCAATTCATTTATTGCAAAGCTGGTAGGCTTGCAACGCAATCTGCAAAATCTATCTTCATGGCTTCAATCTCCTTCTTCCATGATTTCTTAATGGAATCTACCACATTAAGTAGTGCACTCAGTCCATAAGAAGCAATTTCACATGCTTGGAGGTTTTCAAAGTTAATTTTATGAAAAGATGTCTTTGCTAAAAGACATTCTTCCAACTGTTCTTCAATTATGCTCAACTGCATAGAAGCATGCTCTCTCAAAAGAGTGTATCTTCTCAATTTCATGTCTCTCTCATCTTGTACAACTCTGATTTCATCATAAAGTTGCCTAAATTTCTTCTCAACATTAGAGACCTTCACATTGGGACTAGACAGAAGGTTTGTTTTATTTAGATTCTCTACTTCCTTCAATTTTATCTTTTGATCTTCCTCAGCTGTCAAAGTTTCTGATTTTGTACACTGTATGTACAAAGATTTTCCTATTTCCAAATGCTTCCTCAAATCCTTGATACAGATATCAAGAGTATTGATATCATTTCTGATATACTGACTGATGTTCAAAAGCATTCTACCCTCATAGTCTGCTTGTGCTTTCACTTTTGCAATATCAGCTAGGTTTGTGAATTCAATATCAAAGGTGCTCATTACCTTCTTTTCTTTCTCCATAGGATCTGCTTCTAAAATTTGTGTAGTCACAATACTTTGTAACTTCTCAGTTAGTTCCTTTAGACACCCTTCAAGACTCTTCACCTTCTTATTCTTACCAATTATTTTGTTCAAGGATGTAATCAGTTCCAACTGATCATCATCATCTACTTCTTTTCCCAAATGCTCAATCATAGATCCAATTTGAGTCTTCTTTCCAGTCTTAGGAGTAAGACTAATATCTTCTTTGGTGGGAATGGGAATTTGTTCTTATGTAACTGGTGGTTCCACAACAGTGGTTTCTATCATCTCTTCTTCTTTTGTAGCTTCCTATTCCTCAAAGGCTGAATTGTCAACAATGTTCTCCAAATTATTGAATACATTTTCATTAGTATCCCAAGTGATTTGTGTACCTTCTACATTCATTGTTTCATCTTCAATATTAATAGTTGGAGAAGAGGGAATGTCCTCTTGTACTTTCTCATCTACTTGCTCTACTACAACTGATGATTCTCCAACATATTCTCCCATAACCTTGATAATAGCCTATTCTATCTCAGAATTTACTTCTTCATACCTGCCTCCCATAATCTGAATTGTTCTCCTTTTGGTTCTCAAATGGGTGCTAAGGAATTTCATGATCTATTTGAATTGTGTTTCATCTCTTATATCACAAAGCTTCCTCACAAGCTTTTCTCTGATAGCTGTCTCTTCATCTTATGCTCTCTTCTTCCTATTCAAAAGTTTATTATACAAGTCATCAGATATCTATCCTTGAATAGTATCAAACTTATTTCCAGTCAAGATCATATGCTTCACAACTACATTCTCCAGATTAAGTCTATCAGTATAATCATAAAGATCATAATATTTGTTCATTCTTGCAAAATCACCATTTTCAGTAATCTTCTCATTAAGCTTTTCAACTTTTGGTTTCCAAGCTTTCTTCTTAGTAGTGACATCATCTTTAACTTCTACAATCTTTCTTGGAACTGGTTGCACTAGAGTTTTATGCCTCTTTCCTGGTCCAATAGCACTCTCCTTAACTCTTTTGCTAGGTGTGGAGGAAGTGGATCTAGTAGACATCTTTGTTTTTATGGCCTTCTCAAGTACTTCCACTTTCACCTTTACTTGTGGTTCTTCTTGTGGCACTACAATTGATGATAAAGGAGGGATATGTTGGCTTTTAAACTTGTTCCCACACAGTGCCAAGTTTACACTATGATTGAAAAACTGATTAGTCTTTGCTCCAAAGTCTGATAGGGAAAAGTGTCAATTGATGAGGACCGAGGGCATCCTCCTTCTGCTTTGAGCTCCACATCACTTAGGCGGGTATTGCCTCATCTACACATTCATGACTCTTCTTGATGACTGAAAGGCCTGCAGATGTATTATTGTGGAATAGTTACCAGACTCCTATAGGTATCCTGTACCCCAATGAAACCAAATCTGATGCAATAACCTACTTGCATGCAATGAGTCTGATAACCAGAGACCTACACTAACAACAAGAAAGGGAAAGGGTGGGACTGAATGGAAATGATTTGAAATGGATAGAAGGGACCCCTGAGATACCCTAAGTCTCTCATAGACCAGTGCCTTATCCAATGGGCCACAGAGTCAAACACAGTATTGCAAAGGACAACTATGAAACAAGGAAATAATATACTCAATGTGTTGATGCCTAACATCAATCACACACCATGACCAAACCTCAACTTAACACCCACCTTTGCATTCAAGCATGCTATTATCCATTAAAGGATTTTGACCCTCCCCTTAGAAGAGACCTATGAAAAGATAATACATTAACCAACATCCACTGGAAGACAAGCATGACCTATCATTGATATTTCAGCCCATACACACATGAACACTAACCTTGAACTAGTTATCTTTGCGAAGACAACTCCACTTGCAAACACATAGGCAATACAAGCAGATAAATCAAACACCCTTAATGTATGATCAATGGACTCAGAATTCAAATGGAGATAGCTTGGTAATAGTAGGAGTATATTAAATTCTCATACATAAAATAAGTTTGTTACAATATGCATTGTATTCTCTAAACCAGCAATGGAAGAAGAACACCCTATATGCAAAGAGAAGGAGAAAATCAACAGGAAAAGGACCCCTCACTTGGAACCAATTCTCCTCCAGAATTTGCAGAAGAAGGAACCCTTACAAAATCAAACCACCTGCAATTTATACCACTGGTTACCTTGGAATCCCAAACAGTAGGATGCAACAAGCAACAGGTAACTAGGGTTAAGGATTCAACCACCCAACCAATCAAAATTTCAAAAAATCCTGCAAAAAGCCTCGAACAAAAAAATGTGCCCATCACCGCACAACAAAACACCCCTGCAAACACCCATGAAATCTTGGACCACACTGCAAACCAATCACTTCTCACCAAATAGGGTCATTTTTGCATTGAATTCCATAAAAATGGTACCCTCTCTCACTGAAAACTCTTAGAAATTCAAATTCAAACTACAACGGTCACCATGCAATTTGCGGGCTTGTGTTCCTTGACCGTTTGCCCCTTAGTCGTGCAATCGCGTGGTCATGAATTTCACCACCATAGGAAAATGGGTTTCACTTATGCCTGGTTGCATGATCGCAAGTCACCCAACTCACCCTTGCGATCATGCGACCGTAGAATCTTAGCTGTGGACGACAGTCGGTCACAAATCTTTTGCAAAGTCCTCAGCCCCACCACCAGTCAGTGACCAATCGAAATCGAGCACGCTAACAAGACTAGCACCATCGACTCACTTTAGAACCCCAAAACCACAACATCTAGTGGTTAGTCACATGATTGCATAGCCCAAAAATAGGCTATGCAAACATGCGACAACCCGCACCTTAACTGCTAGCATAACTGCCGCCGCTTGAAGATAACACCAAGGGGCTTTGTCGCATGATTGCATGCCTTGGAAATGGCCCTTGCGATCATGCGACAAGGCCATAAGACCACCACATCACCACCCGCTGGCCAATGGAACACTGCCACCTCAGCATTCAGAAGATGCCCCATCACCACCTACCACCGGGCCCTAGGGACACGTGGCAAGCAGTTGCATGATCGCATAGCCAAAAACTGGGCTATGCAATCATGCGACAGCCAACCCCGGGCTGCCACATCACCACCTCAGACCACACAATTTTCCACCAATGAGCCCCAAGTGACAGATGCCAACTGGTCGCATGGTCACATGTCAAAAATTCCTGACATGCGATCATGTGACAACCAATAAGAACATGCCCCCTTGCCTCCCCTCTAACACGGGGCCCACTTCACACTCACACAAGAAAATTTGATAGCCGTCACAAAAGCATGAAGGATAAACACTATGCATCTTCACCAGGTGAACAAGCGATGTCCATAGATCTTGTTCGAGCTTTAACCACACCAAGCAATGGGAAGAACTGGGACCCACATAGACAGGTGGCAAGCGGTCGCATGATCACATGTCATAAAAGTCTAACATGTGGCCATGCAACAGTCAATCAGGAAGAGCCTTTGAAGACCCGAGCTCACCATCCAATCGGACTTGCATGGTTAGGACTGATGAACAAGGAGTGTTGACAGAAAAGAAGAAATGGAAGGTCGAAAACACATAGGGTTTTCGGTGAAAGATCAAAAACATCGAAGGTTTTCACAATGGTGAATGATTGAAAACACACAAGATTATCGACATATCGAAAGATAAGCACACAAAAGTTGGAAGGCACAGGTTGAAAATAATGAGGGTTTTCACATAGACTGAAAACATCATGGATTTTTAAAAATACTATGGGTTTTCGACACTGTGGTAGATTTTGAGACAATTTCCCTGCAGACCTTAGAACTCGAAAAACTTTCTCAGTTTTGCGATTCAGGAGATGCGATTTGGGCTGGAGCAAGGTTATACAATAAACTACCAGGGGCTAAGGGCACTTTTATAGAAACATTGCAAGGAAGTGGGCCATTTTCAAAGGATTTTGCACTGATAGGAAAATGGACTAACAGGATAGACAAAACTTCATTTTGTCCACTCTCTCTGATTGCTGTTGCTATCTGCTTTGCTACCAAAAACTCTCTCTGTCATTCCTTTATCTTTTAAGATTTTCTTAATGGTTCTTTCAACTCTCTTCTTAGACTATTTTTCTTCAATTAGAATCTTTGCGAAGTTGAAGTTCTCCTCAATGGTTCCAAACCTGTTACATTGAGTGTCCAACTTACACTTCAGTAGCCTGCTAACATACTCTTCAGTCTCTACCTTAGATATTTCATAGCCAAGAGGGTCTATGAACTCTGTTCTAGGCTCTATTGCTTCAATATAGGTAAAGTCAGTATCCACCATAAAACATATATCATCTTTATATTTTTCAACAAGAGACTTAGGGATTCTTGATCTGCTAGACACAATATTCTAAAATGTCTTAGTAACAAGTACTGCACTCTCATTAACATTGTCAATAACATGCTTTCTATATACTACATTAATCCTTTCCATTATAGTTTGTCCATCATTCCAATCATTTCCTATGGTGTAAGGAAATCTCCTCAAAAGATGAAAGAACATATATGTGATTAGGGATGAGAACCTAAACTGTGTATACTTAGTTTTGTTGATCTTCTCCAAGTTCTCAAACAATTGAATTCTAATAATTTCACAGATATCAACTGGTACCCTGTCAACACACATAAGATAGGCTGCATGTACCATTCCAGCTGCCATGTCATCTTCTCTTGAATTAGCACAAAACTTAGTAGTTAGGATCTTGCATAAGTATCTCACATCATCTTGTTTGATCTTACTAATCACAATTCCTCTACCATTATAAGATGAATTTGTGTTGTTAATGACTATTTTTATCATGTTTTTCTCATTAAAAGGAATAGCTCCAGTCTTAGATAATCCAGTGACTTCATGAATCAAATCAGCTGTAATATCTATCACTCTATCCTCTAGCCAAAACTTTCCATTATGAATTCTGCTCAAAATAATCTTAGTGCATTCTTCATTATCAAATTCATATTGTAATCCATATTTGACATTTTCATTATGTTCCAAATATTCAAAATCTTGTTTCAGTGTCATATCCTGATTGTAAATCTTTTGATACTCATCTGTGAAATCACTATCATTCACTGTCTCTAGTTTGCATCCAAGATAACTTTTGACATTCTCTAAATGTAAAACTCCATCTGGTACGAATGACAATGCAAACCTAGGGTCTTCTTCCAAGGGTTCTACTGGTTCCCTTTTCATTTTAGGTCTATTCTTATCTCTAGCATTGTGCATTAATGAAACATCCATGATTTCTTCAAATGCCTTTACTGATTCAAAGATTTGTCTAGTAAAATACCTCAATTTTGCAATTTTAGGGCTTGTGTAGATTCGGCACAAAAATTCTTCTCCAAATCCTTGCAAAATGCTTTCAATCACTGCTTTCCAATCTCCTTGATACTTGAATTCACTTTGATGATCAAATAATATTGATCATAACCTTTTATTAATTCAATCTCACTTAGATCTAAAATCAAATTCAATTCTTTTGCCGCTTCTTTCCAAAAAGCTATCTCTACTAACCTGCAAAAGTTAAAACTTCTTGTGATCTCGCAAAACATAATATTTTTCTTTGCAGTCTTAACCATAGCATTAGAACATCATAAACTACCTTGCATTAACTACACAAGACTTAGTTCATCATATATCTACTTCTACACTAAATCTAAGTTCCTACTCTATTGCAATTTACATAAATTAAGTACTTTGAGATAGGTCAAGTAAAGATTCATTCTGATGAAGGGTGCTCCCCTTAATACCACAAGCACTTAACAGAAATAGAGAAACAACAACAATAATATGCAAGAATACAAAATTGGCTTCTTATTATCTCCACAAATGTGGAATTACAAACTTTCAAAATTACAATATGCAAAGCCACATGGGCATTCCCTTACAATATTCTGTAGGACAAAGCCTCGAATCAATACCCAGATCTATTACCCAGAACTATTCTAAACTACCTAAGACAATAATACAGCCTTCCTTATATAGGCAATTTTCCACCACTTGGGAAGGTTCCAGAATTTTAGCCAATAAGGCCGACCAAACTTAGAATTATTTTATTTTACATTTTATTACATCATAGTCGGCTCAAGATAACCTTTGAAACCCGAACAAAAATTTTGAAGAAAATTATTTTTCGCCATTTCAGGTGGCCCAACTTTTGAAGACCATAAGTCATCACCAGTTGACCCGATCGGCTATTATAACCCCATTTCAGAAATGCCACGAAGTGCTCTACAGGCTTGATTGGCGCAATCACCTGTCACCCAAATTTTTGACCTCATCCGAGCCCTCTAAAGCCTTCAAAACTGAGTTCAAAGTTTCTGTACCCTGCTGCCAATACCGAAAATCTTCAATATCTTCCAATATACACTTGATCTGGCAATGAAACTTTACTGGCAGACTTATATGACCAAAATGAACCTCCAAGAAGAAATCAGATCATTCTGAGCACATACAAAAATTACCAAAAATAGTAACTTTCCATAAATAGCAGCTCTGCACAAAATAGCCCTTATTGAATGTAAAAATAGAAATATATATATATTTTTTGGGTGATGCAAGATTGCTCTTACACCCAGGATGCTCCTGCATCACATTCTTACCTTTCAATACTTCACCTTCCTAATTACCTTCAATGTTGAATATGTCTCCTTGATCTATGCTTTTGGTAAACTTTACTTCATCTGAATTACTACAACATCCTTTCTAACTGTTACTAGCATCTTCATTTCTTCTTGCATGATTCTTGGGGTTAGGATTAGGATGAAAAACTCTATTGTTCATTCTGCAAAACCTTGTTGTGTGTCCAATCTTGTTGCATATCTAACAAAAAATTCCATCGTTTCCATATCTTGATCTAGGTTGATTGATTTGTGATCTGCAGTTTCTAGCAATGTGTCCAACCTTGTTGCATCTATAACATACTACTCCACTTCTTCTATTCATATCTTCAATAGGTTTCTTATCTACATTGTTAGTATTCCTAAACATTCTACTACCATCATTATTCTCAATAAATTTAGGTTTCCTACATTCAATAGCTCTATGTCTAAAACCATGACAATTGTAATAGTAACCATTAAGAGGTTTAAATTGTTTACCTGTGCAATCTCTCTTCATATGACCAATAGTATTACAAGCAAAACATCTACCTTTGAATTCTCTTTGCATACCTTTAGGTGATTCCTCTTGCTTTGGTGATTCTTCTTCTTTAGGTGTGTCTTTAGATTTGTTGATCTCATTAGGCTTCTTCTCATCTATGCTTTCAGATATCTTCAGATCTGGTTCCTTGCCTTCATCATTTGCTTTGAAAGTGTTGAATCCAAGACCAATCTTATCATAGAATGGTTTTTGATAAGATATTTGTTCATCAATCTTCTCACTAGTTGAATATAGCCTTTCAAGTGGTTGTTTGGATTGATTCAGTTCACCTTTCACAATCTTATTGTATTTCTCAAGTTCATCATATTGCAAATTGACTTTCTCAAGTTCAGATGTAACTTTAGAAAGTTTAGATTTCAGTCCTTCATTTTCAGTCTTTAGACTTTCATTCTTAGATTTCAGATTTATTTTATTTTTTCCATTTCCATCTTTCAAACTAAGCTTCAAATTTTCTATCTTCAATTCATGCTTAAGGATCTCATTTGCTTTTTCCAAATTGTCATCACAATCTTCAATAAGAACTTCGGATCTCTTTTTAGATCTTAGGTCTTCCAATTTGTTTTTAAGTTTCTCAATGAGGTTCTTCGCATCATCATACTTTCTTTTCAAATTATCTTTTTCAATAGTAAGCAAGTCAATCTATTCAAGAGCTTCTTCAAGATTCTTCTATAGTTGATCCATATCCATAGAGATCTTACTCAAGCTGCTAGGCTTTCCATGAATGATTCTTTTCTGAGTAACTAAGCTCTGATACCAATTGTTAGAAATAGGGAATACTAAAAGGGGGGGTGAATCAGTATTCTACAAACTTTATCTTTTTCCCAATCATGGATATAATAGATTATCTTCATACATGCATAACATAAGAAGCTAAACAACATGCATAACAATAAAGAACTCATAACACATTATTTGTTCTCAAGGAAACCCTGGCCAAGGGAAAACCCCGGTGGGGATGGTACCCACAAAGATCCACTAATCAAAAGTATCTTGTTAAGGATGTTGACCCTGTTAGGAGTCTAGTACAAGCATAGAGTGTATCAGTCCTGATTAAGGGACTATAGGCCTTGTTAGAAGCCTCAACCCTATTAGGAGTTATAGTACAAAATGTGATTACTAGATGAGCCCACTGCCCAAACAAGTAATGTAAAATATACACTAATTACAAAGTAGGTTAAGGTACATAACCTTATGCTTCTTGCATCAATATCACTTCACTTCTCTTTCACTGTCGCTATTACATATGCTTCATATACTTCACATCATATCACTTGTCTTTCTTTCAATAATACTACTTGCTGCTTATTTTACAATTACATTTACATTTACATTTACATTTATATCAATAGCTTTATCCAAGAGTTAACATCTAGGATGTCATCCCTTTATATTGTTAAGTCATTATTTTGATAAACAAAATAATCCCTTAACTCTTTACTAGTTATGTCTTCATATTCTATCCTGTCGGCTTCACACTGTCTTTAGTAAAACTATCATAACTAATTCTGTACATGTTGTACTGACTTGCGCTTTGAGATAGGTGATCAATAGACATCATAGAGTCTATGTTCAAGTGTGCAAGCACTGAACTTACTCTAGTCAACATCACAAACAAAAACTATGTCTAGGTTCACTGGCAAAACATTGTCTCACACTTAGACAAATTTGCAATGCACTCTGTCATACTTGCTCTCTGACCTGTGCTATCCTCATGTGGATCATATTTTTCCATAATGACAACATCTATGCAATCAAATCATCCAAATTTCTAGTCGGCTTACATATTAAAAAATATCTTTACCCAAGGTTTAACATCTAAGATGTCATCCCTTTATATTGTTAAGTCATTATTTTGATAAACAAAATAATCCCTTAACTCTTTATCAATTTTGTCTTCATATTTTGTCCTGTCGGCTTGACACTGTCTTTAGTAACACTATCATAACTTCTTTTGTACATGTTGTACTAACTTGCACTCTGAGGTGAGTCTTCAATAGTCACCATAGTGTCTATTTTCAAGTGTGCAAGCACTAAACTTACTCCAATCAACATCACCAATCAAAACTGTCTTCAGGTTCACTAGCAAAAAACACATTGTCTCATACTTAGATAATTTTGCATTGCGCTCTGACATACTAGCTCTCTGACCTATGCGATCTTCATGTAGATCATATGTTTCCATAATGACAACATCTATGTAACCAACTCAGCCAAATTTCCAACAATCTCCCCCTTTGTCATTGGTGGCAACATATGAGAAAATTGGCTAAGTCATAGACTCCAAAATCTCAAAATTGTGGCCATAATACAAAATATGTATATACTGTCCTTATGACTCCAAAAATCTTATCTCTATATAGTACTCCCCCTAAGAGTATTTATCCTTATCAATTTTCTGCTATATATCTCTCCCCCTTTGACAACAATGACAAAAATATGGTAAGGAGGGTTACAAAAACTGTGTTCAAAAAATTTATACCTTGATTCAATATTGCAAAGCTGATAGGCTTGCAACACAATCTGCAAAGTTAATCTTCATGGCCTCTAACTCTTTCTCCCATGATTTCTTAATTGAATCTACCACACTAAGTAGTGTGCACAATCCATAAGATACAATCTCACATGCTTGGAGATTCTCAAAACTAAACTTCTGAAAAGATTTCTTGGCTGAAAGACATTCTTCCAGTTTCCCTTCAACAATGCTCAAATTTATAGAAATGTGCTCTCTTAAAAGAGTGAATCTATTTAGCTTCCTATCCTTGTCATCTTGCAAAACTCTTATTTCATCATAAATCTTGCTGATTTTCTTCTCAATATCAAATACCTTCACATTGGGGCTTGAAAGAAGGTTTGTCTCATTCTGAATTTTTGCTTCCTTCATCTTCATCTTCTGAACTTCCTTTGCTACCAAGTTCTTTGATTTTGTACACTGAATGTACAAAGATTTTCCTCTTTCTAAATTCTTTCTCAAGTCTTTTATGCAGATATCAAGATTATTGATATCATTCCTGATATTCTAACTAATGTTCAAGAGTGTTTTGGCCTCATAAGCTGCTTGAGCTTTCATCTTTGCTATATCAGATAAATTGGTAAACTCATCGTCAAAAGTATTCATTACTTTCTTTGCTCTTTCTAGAGGGTCAACATCTGTAATTTGTGTAGATATAATGCCTTGTAACTTCTCAGTAAGCTCCTTTAGGCATCCTTCAAGACTCTTTACTTTCTTGTTCTTTCTGATGATCTTGTTCAAGGATGTGATCAATTCCATCTGATCATCATCATCTACTTCCTTTCCCAAATTCTCAATCATAGAACCAATCTGATTTTTCTTGCCAGTCTCAAGTGTACAACTAATTTCTTCTTGGGTGGGAATAGGTACTTGTTTATTTTTCATTTTAGGTTCTAAAAATTTGGTTTATGTCTTCTCTTCTCCTTTAGTACTGTCCTACTCTTCAAAAGTCAAATTGTCAACAATGTTTTCAAGATTCTTGAATAAGTTATCGTCACTATTCAAGGTGATCTTTGTTCCCTCACATTAATAGCTTCATCCTCAATATTTATGGCTAGTGGAGAGGGAATGTCCTCTTGTTCTACTTCTTCTGCTTGATCTTTAGATTCTGCTACAACTGATGGTTCTCCAGCATTCTCTGTCATAACCTTAATGATTGCTTGCTATGTCTCTATGTTAATTTCTTCATATTTACCTCCCATAATATGAATAGTTCTCTTCTTGGTTCTCAAATGGGTGTTCAAATCCTTCATGATCTATTTGAAGTATTCATCATCTTTCACATCACAAAGTTTTCTTACAAGATTTTCTCTAATAGTTATATCTTCCTCTGATGCTCTCTTCTTTCTATTTACAAGTTTCTTGTACAAGTCATCAGGTATCTTACCCTGAATTGTATCAAATTTCTTATTAGATAAAATCATGTGCTTCACCACTACATTTTCTAGATTCAATCTTTCTACATAATCATAGAGGTCATAATATGTGTTCATCTTTGTAAAGTCTCCATCTTTAATAATCTGTTCATTTACCTTTTCAATTCTAGGTTTCCAAGTTTTCTTCTTAACAGGAGTATTTTCATCATCTTTGATTTTTGCAATTTCCCTTCGAACTGGTGGCACCAATGTCTTCTGCCTCTTACCTGGTCCAATAGCAATCTCTTTTATTCTTTTGCTAGGAGGTTGATCTAGTGGATTTTATTTTTTCTTAATCTTTTTCTATTTCTTCCACTTTCACCTTAACTTGTGTTTCTCCTTGTTGTACTACAATTGATGATAAAGGTGGAATAGACAAAACTTCTTTCTGTCCAATTTCTCTAACTGCTATTGTTGTTTGCTTGAATACCAAGAACTCATGCTCAGTCATCCCTGCATCTTTTAGTATCTTCTTAATTGTACTCTCAACTCTTTTCTTTGACTATTTCTCTTCAAGGATAGACTTTGCGGAGTTGAAGTTCTCCTCAAAGGTTCCAAACCTGTTACTGTGAATATCCATCTTGCACTTAAGTAGTCTACTCACATATTCTTCTATCTCAATCTCAGATATTTCATAGCCAAGAGGGTCTATGAACTCTATTCTAGGTTCTACTGCTTCAATGTATGTAAAGTCAGTATCAACCATGAAACATATCTCATTTTTATACTTCTCCACAAGAGACTGTGGCATCCTTGATCTATTTGACATCAAATTCTAAAATATTTTAATTACCAACATTGCACTTTCATTTACTTTATCAATAACATGCCTCATATACACTTTGTTAATCCTTTCCATTGTGGTTTGGCCATCATTCCAATCATTTCCAATGGTGTAAGGAAATCTTCTCAACAAATGGAAAAACATATAGGTGATCAATGATGAGAATCTAAACTGTGAATACTTAGTTTTCTTTATCTTTTCCAAATTCTCAAACAACTAACTTTTCAAAATCTCACACATATCAACTTGTACCTTGTCAACACACATCAAATAAGCCACATGTATCATTCTAGCTGCCATGTCATCCTCTCTTGAGTTAGCACAAAACTTAGTTGTTAGGATCTTACACAAGTATCTGACATCATCTTGTTGTATCTTGCTAATCACTATTCCTCTACCATTATAGGATGAATTTGTGTTGTCTATAACTATTTTCCTCATGTTTTTCTCATTCAAAGGAATGGCTCCAGTTTTAGATAGTTTGGTTAACTCATGAATTAAGTCAACTGTGATATCTATCACTCTATCATCTAACCAAAACTTCCCATTTTGAATTCTGCTTAGGATTATCTTGGTACATTCTTCATTGTCAAATTCATATTGTAATGCATACTTAATGATCTCATTATCTTTCAAATGCTCAAACCCTACTTTCAATGATATATCTTGATTGTAGATCTTCTAATATTCCTTTGTGAAATCACTATCACTAATAGTCTCTAGTTTACATCCCAGATAACTTCTAACATTCTCTAGATGTAAAATTTCATCTGGTACAGATGATAAAGCTAGCCTAGGATCATCTTCCAAGGGTTCTACTAGTTCCCTTTTTATCTTAGGTCTATTCTTATCTTTGACATTGTGAATCAAAGAAACATCCATGATTTCCTCTAATTCCTTAACTGATTTAAAGATCTACCAAGTAAAATACCTTGATTTCACAATTTAGGGCTTATGTAGATTCGACACGAAAATTCTTCACCAAATCCTTGCAAAATGCTTCCAAACACTACTCTTCGATATCCTTAACACTTGTCTTTGCTTTGATGATCAAATAATACCATTCATGACCTTTTATCATTTCAATCTCACTTAGATCTGACATCACATTCAATTATTTTGCCACTTCTTTCCAAAAAGCTGATTATGTTAACCTGTAAAACTTAAAACTTCTTGTGATCTCACAAAACATAATATTTTTCTTTGTGGTCTTAACCATAGCATTAGAACATAATATAATACTTTGTCTTAACTGTACAAGACTCAATTCATCATATATCAACTTCTACACTAATCTAAGTTCCTATTCTACTGTAATTTTCATGAATTAAGTACTTTGAGATGGGTTAGGTAAAGATTCATTCTTACCACTTGATACTTCACCTTTTTGACTACCTTCAGTGCTGAATATGTCTCCTTGATCTATGCTTTTAAAAAACTTCACTTCATCTGAATTACTACAGCATCCTTTCTGACTCTTACTAGCATCTTCATTTCTTCTTGCATGACTTCTAGGGTTAGGATTAGGATGAAAAACTCTATTGTTCATTCTGCAAAACCTTGATGTATGTCCAATCTTGTTGCATATCTGACAAACTATTCCATTGTTTCCATATCTTGGTCTAGGCTGATTGATCTGTGATCTACAGTTTCTAGCAATGTGTCCAACCTTGTTGCATCTATAACATACTAGTCCATTTCTTCTGTTCATATCTTCAGTAGGTTTCTTATCTGCATGATTAGTATTCCTAAACATTCTACTACTATTTTTATTCTCAACAAATTTAAGTTTTTTGCATTCAATAGCTCTATGTCCAAAACTATGACAATTATAACAATAACCATTAAGAGGTTTAAATTGCTTACCTGTGCAATCTCTCTTCATATGACCAACAGTATTACAAGCAAAGCATCTACCTTTGAATTCTCTTTGCATACCTTTAGGTGACTCCTCTCGCTTAGGTGGTTCTTCTTCTTTAGGTGTGTCTTCAGATTTGTGAATCTCATTAGACTTCTTCTCATCTACGCTTTCAGACATTTTCAGATTTGGTTCCTTGCTTTCTTCACTTGCTTTAATTGTGTTGAATCCAAGACCAATTTTATCATAGAATAGTTTTTGATAAGACATTTGTTCATCAATCTTCTCACTAGTTGAATATAGTCTTTCAAGTTGCTGCTTAGATTGATTTAGTTCACCTTTCACAATTGTATTGTATTTCTCAAGTTTAGCATAATTCAAATTGACTTTCTCAAGTTCAGATGTTACTTTACCAAGTTTAGATTTTAGCCCTTCATTTTCAAGTTTCAAATTTTCATTCTCAAATTTTAGATTTGCTTCATTCTTGCCATTTCCATCTTTCAGACTTAGCTTCAAATTCGCTATCTTTAGTTCATGTTTAAGGATCTCATTTTATTTTTCTAAGTTGTCATCACAATCTTCAATTTGAATTTCAGATTCCTTTTCAGATTTCACATCTTCCAACTTGTTTTTCAGTTTCTCAATGAGGTTCTTTGCATCATCATATTTTCCTTTCAGAGTATCTCTTTCTTCAGTAAGCATATCAATTTGTTCAAGAGCTTCTTCAAGATTCTTCTGTAGCTAATCCATATCCATAGAGATCTTACTCAAGCTGCTAGGCTTTCCTTGAATGATTCTTTTTCGAGTAACTAAGCTCTGATACCAATTGTTAGAAATAGGGAATACTGAGAGGGGGGGGTGAATCAGTATTCCACAAACTTTTTCTTTTGCCTAATTATGGATATAACAGATTATCTTAACACATGCATAACATAGAAATCTAAACAACATGCATAGAAGTAAAACAAAAGAACTCGTAACACATTAGTTGTTCTCAAGGAAACCCTAGCTAAGGAAAAACCCCAATGGGGATGGTACCCACAAAGATCCACTAATAAAAAATATCATGTTAAGGATGTTGACCCTGTTAGGAGTCTATTACATGCATATAGTGTCTTAGTCCTGATTAAGGGACTATAGGCCTTGTTAGAAGCCGCAACCCTGTTAGGAGTTGGTAGTACAAAATATGATTATCAGATGAGCCCACTGCCCAAACAAGTAATATACAATATTCACTGATTACAAAAGTAGGTCAAGGTACATAACCTTAGACTACTTGCATCAATATCTCTTCACTTCTCTTTCACTATCGCTATTACATATACATCATATGTCTCATTTCTTACACTTTACAATTACATCTTTACATATCTTTATACAAGTTATTAAGATTAATAAATCTTACAGTTGGCTTACATATTAAAAAATATCTTTACCCAAGGGTTAACATCTAAGATGTCATGCATTTATATTTTTTAGTCATTATTTCGATAAACAAAATAATCCCTTAACTCTTTATCATTTTTGTCTTCATATTCTGTCCTGTCGGCTTGACACTGTCTTTAGTAAAAATGTCATAACTTCTTCCGTACATGTCGTACTGACTTTCTCTCTGAGGTGAGTCTTCAATAGTCACCAAAGTGTCTATTTTCAAGTGTGCAAGCACTAAACTTACTCCAATCAACATCACCAATCAAAACTATCTTTGGGTTCACTGGCAAAAACACACTTGCATTGCACTCTGACATACTAGCTCTCTGACCTGTGCGATCTTCATGTAGATCATATGTTTCCATAATGACAATGTCTATGTAACCAACTCAGTCAAATTTCCAACAAGCTAGAACCACCTACAAGCCAAATTTTGAAAAGATCTTCCAAAAGACCTTGAGGTGCTCCTGCACCACTTTATCTTTGTAATCTTGGTTATCTCTCTTGCCATATTGTCGATTTAATTTGTGATCTCAGTTATCTCTTATTTCATACTTCCTTTCATTAGATCTTTCATTTGTTTTCTCATATTCTTTCTTGTCATGACATCTAGCAACAATATGACCAATTTCTTTGCATTTAAAACATACCAAGGGTAGTTTACCTCTTTATCTTCCTTTACCTTTTTGTAATCTTCTAGGCATTGCTTCAAGTTCATCCTCTTCACTTTAACTATCACTTTCATTTCTTATCTTATGTCTGTTGTTTGATTTTCAAATTTTCAAAGATGACATAAATCCATATTCAACCATAGGTACAATACAATTGTCATAGTTATTTAGTGCAAATGCAGTCAATCTATCGATTAGACTATCAAGTGAAATATTATTACTGGGAGCTTCTCACATTTCATGAATTGCAAAAACTCTTATAGCATAGGTAGGTAACAAGGTTCCAAGGATTTTACTTACCACAATGTCTTCATCAATAATTCCACTTTCTCCTCAAATAGCATTCACAACCTCCTTGACTCAGTTTTTGTACTGAGTGATGTTCTCACCTTCTTTCATTTTTATGTCATCAAACTTTCCTCTTGGACTTTCAGCTTTAGCCCTTAGCACATTCACATCTCCTCCATGAACTAGTGCAAGCTTTTACCACACCTTTTTTGCAATTGTACGTCTTAACATCTTCAAATTCAACATCTAATAAAGAAGAAGCAATCTCAATCATCATAGCATTGTGTTCATGTCTTTCTTTCATATGATCGACAATCAAAGGACCAGTGGGTAAGATAAACTCATTTTGCAAGTATTACAATGTAGAATCTCCAATTCTTGATACATATAATTTCATCCTACTTTTCCATGTCGAGAAGTTATCTTTGTTTAGCTATGGCACCTCTCTCTTATACATCTTGTGATATTTGACTTAAGTCCTTTAAACTTTTCCTTCAAGCACTCTATGCTTTGATACCAATTGTTAGATAAATGAGAGGGGGGGTGAATCAGTTAAGTCCAGTTATCCCACAGTCCCAAATACTTCCAGATGTATAAAAAAAATCATGTAAATCAATTAATCAAATCGATTAAACATTAACTGAACCTTTCTATTTAGTTACCGAATACCAGTAAATTATCTAGTGTATATACTGATCAAACTAGTAAATATAATCTGTAAAGTAAAATAACAATTCACCACATCCATACACATATAAAACTTTAATTTTTAATGTGGAAACACTATTAGGGGAAAAACCACCTGGGATCGGTAACCCAAAAATAATTTCACTCTTTTGAAGTGAGCTCGGTTAAGAGTCAACCCTGTTAAAGGTTATAATAACACACTGTAAGGTGTGACCTGGTTAGAGAGTCTATCACTAACATTTCTCCATAACCAAACATTTACTATGGGGTCAACAAGAAAACAATCAACTTTCATTGAATGTCATAATGAAATATAAAAACCGTTAAGTCCCACTTAGTTAAGAGATTTATATGTAGCAATGGTTAGAATGCAATAGTAATTATCTGATTCAAATACAACTTTCTTTTGCAGATTTTTGTATCTATGCTAAGCTCAAAATACTTCTAGCCAATATACTCAATTCAATTCCTTTGTATCCTCCAACTCTGTTATGCTCGATTAATTCCTTTTTCTGACACTTAGTGTTGTCTTCAGAATTGCTCAGTTATGTCTTCGACCTATTTGACTAGCTTTGAATGAATGCAATTTCCTCACATGCATTTCAAAATTAATTATGAATCTCTTTTCTCCTTTTATATACATAATAAACTATTTTCTTTTCAGCCATAGATTTTGCCTCTTAATCTTCACCATTGATTTTTTTGCTTTAACCTTCCTTGGAACTTGTGTATGTAACATGTTTCATTCTCTATCATCTGATCATCGTTGAATTATGTCATTCATTTGATCATCATAAAATTTTTTATCTTTAACCTCAAAATCATCCATAGTTGTCTAGCTCATCATCTTTAGTCAAAAGTCATATGTTCCATTTATTTCTTTCACTCAGTCAATATCATGATGTGTCAATGACTTCTTAATCTTTTAACATTGTACTTGATATACATTACACTTGCTCAGTGTATACTAAGTTCTTCATTTATTAACCACATAAACTTGTTCATTCTTGATCTTCAATCCATAACAGAATTATATAATACATTCAAATCACTAACATAATGTCATAGACTCATCAATAAGTTACCCAATGAATACCATATCCATATCTTTCTCATACATCTCATCTTCATGTAGATATCTCATTTCTTCATCATTATTTCCTTCTTCATATGTTTGTAACTATCATGATAAGTATAGTCAAAACTAGTTGACATCAATTACAATATAATAACTGATTTAATGTGTCACATATACCTTAGTATCTTGGTGATCATCAATCTCTTTGATGAGACTAAAGTTGGTCTTTGTTTTATGATATTTTATGCTCTATTCCTAAACATTCCTAAAACATTTGTGTGACTTTTAAGTGCTTAAGTTTGTATATACTCCATAAGTACAATTATATCCTCAAAATTTTGGGTAGCAAATAGTATACACACCTTGCTAGTATTATATATATACATAATGCAATATATCATATAGTTATTTTAATGTGTGTTTTAATATTTGGATGAAGTTGATTAAGTTGAATATATGAATATGCATGCATATACTACTAACCTTATAGGAATGAAGGAGCAGATGGAAAATAAATCAGTTACATTAATGGAGTGAAGATGTTTCAGTAACAATCAGAAGACCCATCAAGTTAGCCAAAAGATATGCCTGTAGAATTGAAGGAATGAATGCTTCAGGAAATATAGGGGAGCACGATCATCCTAGATCTCCTGTTTTTTTATCTTTATGATCTTCTTTTATTGATTGACGCGTTCTCCTTCTTTCATGGATGAATCATTCAAAGTGTATCTGAATATTTGAATGTAATTATCTATATATATGGAGATGATCAATGGAAATCTAGTTAGATAAAATAATGATGTTACTGTTATATTGAAGCAAGTTTCTCTTCAATTCTATGTTCCCATTGTAATCCATTTTTCTGAATATATGAAATGAAGGAATAATTTGAGTTATCTTCTGTGTGCATAGTTAGACAAAACCAACCAAGGGGGGGGGGGGGGGGGGGGCACTTGTGAGGTGGAGTAGACTAGAGTAGAGAAGAGTAGTTTAATTGTTTTCAGCATTTAAAATAGTATTCACTATTTGTTCCTGTAGTATTACATATTTGTGTTTGTTCTTGCAGCATATGCAGAGATAGCCATAGTTCATGCATTAGAATGGTAGAATGAGCTAGAGTTATATTTATGGGTGTTTACCTTAGTTTATTTATTTAGATGTGTGTTTTACCTTCCTACAACAAGGGTTTGGTTCTTTATATGCATTTTCCTTTCCTATAGTAGTTTAAGTAAGATGACTCTATGAGAAGCTTAGTGCATAAACTGTGTTGTTCCATTTCAAGTATATTTCCCTGGATTGACAATCTAAATGCACTTTGTGATAGGAAAATAATACCTAGTTGAATATACTATTCCTAGAGAAGGCTTTGGTGTAGTTATTATCACCTATTATGAGGTTGTTCATTTTTGGTGTTGTTGCTAGGGATGGTGTCAAGCTAAGAATCCCATTGAGTCATTCTAGATAGTTTCTTGTTTTCTAGGAGTAGTTTGTAAAGTTTGAACTTTCTTCACAAGTTCATTTAATCACTTGTATCCATCGAAGGGGAAGAAGAAGATATTTCCATGAAAGATTTCTCCCAAGCGAACCACCAAATTTAAATGAAGAATTTGTAGAAACTGAATTACCTTTTTTTGATGCAATTTCATAATTTCTTCCATCCACTTCATTAGTAGAGGACCCATTTGATCCATCTGACCTTCAACCTTTTGCTGATATTTTGGCCAGTTTTCATGCACACTCCACTCTAAGTGCACCAAATGCTACTAGTACACCACTGAGTATAATAACTCCTCAACAATAATTTCAAGTTCAAATACTAGCAGTAATGGCTCAACCTACATTTCCATTTCCAATTCCTAACCTTATCAACAATGCTAATCTTAAAAACATCCCCATTGTTGTGTTACCAAAGTTTTATGGCCTAATAACTGAAGACCCTAACACTTTCTTATTTGAGAGTGACATTCTTTGTTGAAGTTTTGACTGTAACATTGATAGTCATAAACTCAAATTGTTTCTAGCTACTTTAAAGGAGTCAACCTTAAGATGGTTTATGGGACTAGGGGAAAATGCAGCAACTGATTGGAATGGGATGAGAGACCTGTTCCTACAAAAATATAAGGAATACTACAAAGGAGGTGATTTGAGAGGATATGCCATCTTTCGAATGTCACAAAAAGAAGATGAGACTCTGGAGGACTACATATCACGCTTCTTATACAATCTGCAGAAGAATCCTCAACATCAATTACAGGAGGATTCACAAAAAATCATCTTTTTGAGAGGAGTGAATGATAACTATCTGGAAGCACTGGACCTTATGGTTGGAGGAGATATATCCCAATCTTCTTGGGATGATCTCAAGAAAATTTGTTTGAATTATTCAAGATCGGCAGTAAAGAAGGGAAGATGATTCCATCCAACACTTGCAAAAGGGAGTGGTTGTAGTATATCAAAGATGGAAATCATAAACTTGTTGTCATATTTCAAGCAATACATTATCAATGATGTTGCAACCCACTTGGATACAATGAAATCCAAAAAGAAGCATGAAGAAGATGAGTTACAATTAGTAGAGTACTGTCCACATTGTCAACGACAAAAGAAGGATTGTAGATGTAAGATGGATTCAAATTTGGAGACACATCATGTTCCAACTGAGTTAAGGTAGATAGAAGAGAAGGACAAGAAAGTCTTCTTTGTTCCTCAACATTTCCCATGGGCTCTATGTGTAATGCCCTGCCAGGGAACCCAAGAGAAGTTAACCTATAACTTGCTACTAAGTTTGGTGAACATTTTTTTTTTTAAAGTTAACATACAAGATACATAACAATGCAGACGCAATTACCATTAACTCACATTAAACCAACATCCAACATAGATTACAAAACTCGAGGGTTTGATGACGTAGAATTACTTAAGATCAAAACACAACTAAAGAAAGATAACAAAAGATTCCATATCATAAATGATACAATTACAACTTACATCCATAATAACAAAACTCATGGACAACCATGATAACAAATAAACTGACATCCACTGCACATGTCATAGGGTATGTAATAATAAAACTAACATAAAAGTACAATGTCCATATTAGGTATCACATGTGATACACTATAATAGGATTACATAACTGAAGGTATGAAAAGAAACCAACAATGAAGATTCAATGAAGAACCAAGAAGGCATCCAACTACAGAAGAACCAACAGCATCGACACCAGGATGTCGGATCTCAAATGGTAAAGAATCACTACCACCCGACCTCGTGAACCTGAACGGTCCACTCCCACCGTGCTGAGGAGATAACCACAAACCCCAATCGGATGACCAAAACCAAACAAGGATAAAACCATCAAGGAAGGAATCTTGAAAGCTCTCTACTCAAGGTATACAATAATTAAAGTGAAAGGTGATACACACTAATCTAGAGGCATAACAAAAACTCAGGAGATGACTTAAGCTACATGCTATGGGAGTGTCATCACATGTCTAACTACTTGAGTTACCCTAGACTGGTCACTCTGGACCCCGGACCCTCAAGCATTGAGTTACCCTGGACTGGCCACTCTGGGCCCTAGACCCTCAATACGATCCATGTGGGATTAGAATACTCTCTCTTAGATATGAGAAATTCTAATCAAAACCATACTCTATATTATCTTTTTAAATGATCTATAAAGTTTTAATTACTAAGTTGTCACTTGATTACATAACCTACAATAGGTTACCCAGGTGCTGACCACTTTGGGCCCCGGCTCCTATTGCAAGCCACTCCCCTAAGATGCACTTAATCAATCTCCCCTAGGCTCATAATCACATAAGTACCCAACAGGCACATAACTAGGTACTCCTAGATGTAGTTCCACACACAGAAACTGAAATGATTACATAGATACCAAATACAGATATTAACCAATAAGAGCCCACAAGATTGAATCATAAATGATAATCAGAATAAACATACACATAAACATGATACTAAAATAAGTACAAATTACAAACATTCCCAGCCTCTGTATCCCCTAGGCCACTCTAATGCCCAATATCACGATAAGTACAAGAATACAGTTCAGGCACGAAGAAGACACAATTAAAAGAACTGAATAGGAATTACAAGCACTGAAACTTCATAATGAACATGATCCAAACAGAACATAGATTGCATAATAATGATAAAAGAATCACGACATAACAAGCATATTTAATGTCACTAATAAATAGAATATTCCCTAATAACGTTGTAGGAATTTAGCAGAATATTTGCTCAATTTCAATAGATGCATACGCACTTGGTAAACAATTATTTCTATAAAAAGAAAACGTTCCACATATATTCCAATACCAATTTTCAAATATTAATTCTATTAATCAATTAAGCCTCTATAATATGGTTTTGATAACATCGACCAAAAATTAAAACCATAATCAATTTTAACCAAATTCAATGAACAAATATATCCTATTAAGCCCAAATTGACAAGCATCTACTCACATTTAAATAAAACAATAAGATTGATTTATTAACAAATAAAAATAAAAATACCACTAAAAATTAAATCCAATTATCTTTATAGATTAATTAACTTAAAACTAATCTAAACAAATGAATTTAATTAAACTATATTTAATTAAACTAAATAATACAAAAATTAATTTTATTAAAAATCATCATTTAACAATCATACATTTAATAAACCATAATTTAAAATAAACTAAATTAATTAAAATAAATAAATAAATAAATTAACATAACATATTATAATTTTAAATTAACATAAAATAAAATAAATTTAACATAAAATAAAAGTATATTAATAAAGACTAATAACAAATTTTAAAACACAAACATAAAACTTTGGGGTACCCTGCGGGCCCCACCCCAATCTTTCTCGGCATCCCCAAAGACCCTTTTACGGGTTACGAGGCTCATGGCCCCCTCCCGTAGCAGAGTACTGCTATGCAGTACCACTGCCGCAGCAGTAGGTACTGCCGTAGCATTGCTTGCTACTACGGTACGTGGCAGAGGGGAAGTGGGGAAGGTGGTGACCCCACTTCCTTTTCAAATTTTGCAATTTTTTTTTTAATATATAAAATTTCAATATCATTTTGTTGAAATCATTTCATCATTTTTTTTTTATACTAATTTTTTTTATTATGAATAAAGCTTTTCAAAAAGCATTGTTAATAATTTCTAATTTGTTTATTGAATAAATATATATATATTTTTATCAGGTTTAATATATATTTATATTTTGAATTAAACCTAGATTCCAATTTTTTGAAAGAATACACAAAATCTAAGATTCTTTTCCATAAGAATCTATTCCTTTAAAAGGGTTAAATATACATATATTTAATCATACTCATATTACTATAATCTTGTATAGATTTGACTTTTTCCTAATGACTGGTTATATCTTGACTGTACCTATTTTACTAGCAAGCATAAAATTTAACCAGAATATGTATTTTTACTAAAATTGGGTTTTCTTTCAATAGGAATTTATTTCATCATTCCCTATAGTCATACTATAGAACAGATTTAATATTTCAATTTGTAGGAGAACCATAAATAATTATTCAATGAAATTTTGCCAGAGTAACACTACAATGCCAAGTAATAATAAAATATAAAAATTAACTACATAAGGGTTTTCTAAATACCCAGATCTATCAAATACACAGATCTACCAAATAGAAAACTATAAAAGTACAGAAAGATGAATAGATGTGAAAATAGAGATAACAGACAAAATACAATGCCTACCTTAGATCCAATGCCAGAAATGGATTTAAAATGGAAACCCCTGTAGATATGAGAACCAAATTCTCTCCAAATTCAAACACAACCTACAGATTTGAAAACTAATTTGCAACCAGGTGCACAATCTAGATGCACAGAGAAATTCAATTCAACATGCAGCCACAACATTCCACAAATCTTCAAAAATGCCAAACACACAAGCTTTTCCCAAAAACCTTCTCCAAAACCTATCTCCCCAAAAATGAATGCAAAAATCCCCTAAGAGGAATTCAATTCCTACATCCAAGCAATCACAGAAGACAACTCAACAGATAACTCAGAGTTCCACTCAAATCAGAAAAGTGACTCATAAGACAACTCCTAATTCAACTCAAACTCCAAAGTTGAAAGAAATTACAATTAATTAATTTAAAATATCATTTATATGCACAACTCAACTTAACTTTCTAAAACTAGTTGTTAACTTTTTGAGAACAATTCCCTTTTCTAATTTGCACATGTTTTAATTTAAATTTAATTATTAAATAAATTAAATAATCAATGCATCAAAAATTCATACAATTAATTATTTAATTACTTAATAATATAAACAAGCATAATTCTAAATATATTCTATTTGAGCACATGTTAATAATTAAAACCTAGATTAAATAAATTAAATATTTAATACATCCTAGAACATGCATTTAAATATTTAATTATTTAATTATACATTCAAACATAATTAAATCCAACTTCAATTAAATAATCAATTAATTCCATTTAATCAAATAATTGACTTTGGACAATATTCTAAATTAAACATAGGAAAATAATTAAATCATTAATTTCAACTATAATCCTATCATTAATAATCATATAAAATCACCTGAATAATTCACAAATCATTTGAATCAAACGTAATAAAATCAAGCAAACTGAAACCACATGCACAGACTCAAGAACGGGATCCACAAATTCCTGCCAACTAGGTGAATTCGGGTAAGGTAGTCAAACAGAAACTTGTCCAATCCTAGGACAATTGGCTATGGTTAGGGTTTGGGTCTGTGAATTATCTCCCCTCTTTACCATTGAGAAGAATGTTTGTGGGCACGCTCACTCCTGCCAATTCAGGGAAGATGATGCCCTGTACCTATGAAGCTGTCATCAGAAGATAAAGCATGTACATACAATATATAATAAACAATGATAGGGTACGGTCAGACATGTGGATCTTGACTATGCGAGTAACTACACCTCCATCCTCTACCACACAAACACATCAAATAGATACAGACACATAATCACCATACACATGCAAGTATGGGGTAAGTACATCGTAATCAATATAAAACATGTAATCTAACATCATGAAACATCAACATCTATTCTATACATACACTTGATAAACATAATTATAATCCATAATCATCATTAATGAAACAATAATCGATCACATGGAAAGTGACCTAAAAGAATTTGGTCATACATCTAAAACATAAAGCAAACTAAAAAGCATCCTATGGGTGGGTATTACACTATGACAAGGCATGCCTCAGGACCCATTGCAATCTTTCAATAATTATAATAGTTGTTGGCAAACCCAGAATTCCCAATATCTTTCACAATCTTTCCAACCTATGTGGAATAATGCATGGCCAAATACTTAGCTGAACCAATGGTATAGCTCCCAAAAACCCCAATGGCCACAACCACAACCTCAAAATAAATGGAAACCACCAAGGGGAAATTGGCAATAATATAACCCATGGAGGGGACCTCAAGAGTGGCCTAATCAGAATCTTGGCTATCAACCATTACCAGCCCCAATTCCTCAGCTAGGACTCATGCCACCTCCTACAACCACAAATTCTTCTCCACAGCCAACACAATTACTGGCTTAGCCACAACAAAATTCTAATAATAAGCAACAACAACCAGTCTGGTACTAAAGCCCAACAATACCATGTTTATGCATTGGACATCACTGATATCCACCTAAGATCTGGTAAAACTATGCCAACACCATAACCACCTATTATAACTAAAGTACCAGATACTCTCGTAGCATCAACACAACAACTGAAAGTTACTTTGTCAAATCTAACCCTACCAATGAATATGCTAGACTAGGATGATCCTAAAAATCAAACTAGACCTCCATTTCCTCAGAGGCTTAAGATGGATAAACCTACACTCCAAGAAGAAGCACCATTTGATATCCTGGACCAGTTAAAGAATATGCACATCCAGATTCCACTATTTTAGGCTATCAAATATTTTTCACTCTATGGAAAAGCCATCAAAGAAGCATGTCTTAAGAAACTTAGAAGAAAGAAAAAGGATCCCCAAATAGTGCATGTAATAGGCCAATTGGCTGATATAATGTTGGGCAAGATTGTGATCTCTAAGTACTTTGATCTAGGAAGCCCAATTGTTGACATAATAATTAATGGTCAGTTAGTAAAGAATGCACTGATAGACCTAGGTGCTACTATAAATGTCATGACCAAGGATACTATGCATAGGTTCAATATAGAGGGATTAAGGACAACTCCAATAGTTTTACAACTTGTAGATAGTTCCACAGTTACTCCAGATGGTGTGGTTGAAGACATAGTAGTCACATTGGACTCTTGGGAATACCCTATTGATTTTATGATTATGTCACCTAAAGTAACCCTTGTTGGTTATCTAGTAATCCTTGGAAGGTCTTGGTTAGCAATAGAAGATGCTAATATCAATTGTAGATCAGGAAATATGACCATATTTGATGGTCAAACTGTCAAGAAATTAGCATTGTATCCTCTAGCCCAACCACAAGCAAATTTAAAAAATCCTATTTGGCCAAACTTAGGAGATGGGGAAGAAGAAATAAATTATGTTGCTTAGTTGATGATGCTACATAGACAATATTTTTTGAAATTACAAGAAGATGATGATATACTCCAAATTATCCTTACAAATTGATGCAAGAGCATCCTGGGTGTAAGAGCAATCTTGCATCACCCAAAAATATTTTTGGTTTCTTTTCAATAAGGGCTATCTTGTGCAGATCTGCTATTTATGGAAACTTGCTATTTTTAGTAAGTTGGTCATATTATCTCAAAATGTTCTGATTTCACATGTGGAGGTTCATCTTAGTCATATCAGCCTGCCAGTAAAGTTTCATTGCTAGATCATGTCTACTTTTGAAGATATTGAAAATTTTTGGTATTGGTAGGAGGGTACAAAAACTATGAACTCAATTTTGAAGGCTTTAGAGGCCCCAGATGAGGTCAAAACTTTGGTTGATTGGAGCTTGTGTGAGCCAAGCACTATAGAGCTCCTCACGCCCTTTCTGAATTAGGGTCATAATAGTCAATTGGGTCAACGGGTGATGACTTATGGTCTCTGGAAGTTGGACCACCTGAAATGGTGAAAAATAGATTTCCTTCAAAATTTCTATTCGGGTTTCAAAAGTTATTTTGAGCTGAATTTGATGTAATAAATTGAAAAATAAAATAATTCTAAGTTTGGTCATCCCTAAGGGCTAAATTTCTAGAACCTTCTCGAGTGGTGGAAATTGCCTATATAAAGAAAGCCCATAGTGTTGTCTAGGGAGTTATGGGTAGATCTAGGTAATGATTCAAGGCTTTGTCCTATAGAATATTGTAAGGGGAATGCCTATGTGGCTTTGCATATTGTAATTCTAAAAATATGTAATTCCACATTTGTGGAGATAATAAGAAGCCCACTTTCTATTCTTGCAAATTGTTGTTGTTCTCTATTTATGTTATGTGTTTGTGGTATTAAGAGGAGCACCCTTCATCAAGTGGTATCAGAGTAGGAGTTCTTGAGTGTGTAAATAGATCACCAACTATGAGGCAGCTTGCACCAGGACCGTGGTTTAGGGTTTCAACAAGCAGTACGAAAATGCCTCCATGAAGGGAACATGGTGGAAGAGTTGGTGTTGTGACAACTGAGGTTAGAGCATTCCAGAGACAAGTGTGAGCATTGAAAGAAGATATTCAAAGAGGAATGAATCTTAATGTCAGAGACAAAAGCGAGGATGAAGCCGAGGGAGAAGGAAATGTTGATCAAGAAGAAGGTGGAATTCTGAACCAGGAGGAAGAAAAACTTTTTTGGGCCATTTCCAAGATTGGGAAAAGACCTAAGATTGAGGTCCCTACATTTTCAAGAAATCTTAATCTAGAAGAATTGATCGACTGAATCAATGAATGTGAAGAATATTTTGAGTATGAAGATATTGAGGATCCTGATAGGGTCAAATTTGTGAAGGCTAGATTGAAAGGTCATGCAAAGATCTGGTGGCAGGAGATTCAGTTGGAGTGAAATCAAAGAGGAAATGATAAAATCACAAGGTGGGATTGGATGGTGGATAAATTGAAGTGATAGTTCATTCTTGTTGATTATGAGCTTGACCTACTGAAGAAGATGCAAAGTTTGAAGCAAGTAAGAAGATCTATTCAGGAGTATATAGAGGAGTTCTATCGAATCCTCATCATAACAGACCATGCAGAAGCTGATAAGGAGAGAGTTTCTTGTTACCTTAATGGGTTGAGGCCAAACATTAAGGAGGAGTTGAATCTGGTTCAAATGAATAGTATTGAAGAGGCATACCAAATTTCTCTAAAAGTAGAGGAAAAGTTGAAGAAGAAGTTCAAGAGTAGACAAAATGGAAGAGGTCATAGTGGAAGATTTGGTGGATGGTCATATGGAGGCCGAAATTATATATTTGAAAAAGAAGGATGAGGCCAATAGTAGTTAGAATTAGAGAGGAAACAATTCCAATTATTTCCATGATTAGAATAATAGAGATCAGAGAGGAAGAGGAAGAGGACAAGGATCTAGAAGAGGAGGCTTCCATGGAACATGTTTTCACTATGGAGAAGAAGGTCATAGGGCATTTGAATGTCCTCAATTCTAAGGAAGGATAGATAGGAGAAACGAAGGCCAGGCTAGGGTTGCACATGTAGATGTAGATGTCAGATTATCACTTTTTGAAGATGTTGAAAGAGAAGAAATGTTGATTAAAAGAAGAGTCTTGCTGAGTGGTCAGAATGAACCTGAGCAAAGGAGGAGCCTGTTTCACACTAGATGCAAGTGTGAGGGTAAATGTTGTGATGTGATAATTTATAGCGGAAGCACTAAAAATTTGGTGTCAGAAGAGATGGTGACAAAGTTGAAGCTCAAGAGATAGAAACACGCACATCCATATCAGATTGCCTGGGTATAGGATGACCACAAGGTCATGGTCAATGAACAATGCCTAGTGAAGTTCAAGATTGGCGGATACCATGATGAGCTACTATGTGATATCATACCTATGGATGCATTTCATATGTTGTTGGGTAGACCTTGGCAGTTTGATAGGTGTGCTATACATGATAGTCATGCAAATACATATTCTTTGACAAAGGATGGAGTGCGACATAAGCTAAAGCCATTGAAGGAGACCGAAGAAAAATTATGTGGTAATGTAAGAATAAATTTTGTTGATGGAAGAAAATTCCTAAATGGTATGAGGCATGAGAATGTGTATTTTTTTTTAATTCTAAAAGCTGGTAAAGAGGAAGTAGAGGATGTACCTATAGAAGTTATAGATTTGTTGAATGAGTTTCAAGATATTGTATTTGATAATGTACTTGATGGATTGCCACCAGTAAGGAAGATCAGTCATTGGATGGATTTGATTCCAAGAGCTAGTTTTCTAGACAAGGCAGCACATAGAATGACACCAGTAAAAAGTGAAGAGTTGAATAGACAAGTACATGAGTTGTTATAGAAGGAATTGATTCAGGAGAGCCTGAGTTCATGTGTTGTACTAGTATTATTAGCACCAAAGAAGAATGGAGAATGGAGGATGTGTACAAATTCTAGGGCTATAAACAAGATCACAATCAAGTATAGGTTTCCATTGCCACGAATGGATGATATTATAAAATGTTTGAGTGGAGCTGTGTATTTCTCAAAAATAGCTCTAAAGAGTGGATATCATCATATTTAGATTAGAGAAGGAGATGAATGGAAGACTGCTTTCAAGAAAAAGGAAGGACTATATGAGTGGTCAGTCATGCCTTTTGGGCTAACCAATGCACTGAGCACTTTCATGCGGCTCATGAATGAGGTTCTGAAAGAGTTTTTGGGTAAGTTTATCATTGTTTATCTAGATGATATTTTGATCTTTAGTAAGACATTGGAAGAGCATATGATGCATATTCGTAGGGTGTTTGAGAAGTTGAGAGAAGAAAAATTATTGATTAATTTGAAGAAGTGCAATTTTGTGAAGAAAGAGTTTGTATATTTGGGATTTTTAGTTTCAACGGAAGGTCAAAAAATGGACCCAGAGAAAGTACAGGCTATCCTTAAATGGCCTACTCCAAGGAGTGCTACTGAGGTAAGATCTTTTCATGGTTTGGCTAGATTTTACAGAAAGTTTATCATAAATTTTAGTAGTATTTGTGGACCCCTGACTGAAACAATGAGAGGGGATAGAAAAGAGTTCAAGTGGACTAATGGGTCAGATAAGAGTTTTAAACTGTTGAAACAAAAGGTTATAGAACAACCTCTTTTAGCACTTCTAGATTTTAATAAGGTGTTTCAAGTATACTGTGATGCTAGTGGTACTGTGATAGGAGCTATGATGAGCCAAGAAAGTAAACCTACTACTTATTTCAGTGAAAAGCTAAATGATGCCAAGAGAAAATATTTTGTTTATGATCAAGAATTGTATGCTATAGTTCAGGCATTGAAGAAGTGGAGACACTATCTGCTTCCTAAGGAGTTTGTTTTGTATACTGATCATCAAGATTTGCAATATTTGAATGCTTTTTAGAGGGAGCCAGTTGTGCATTCCAGAAAGTTCTATGAGGGAAAATCTCATCAAGGAGAAGCATAGCAGAGGATTGGCTAGACATTTTGGTCATGATAAAATCCTTGCTTTGGTTAGTGAGAATTATTATTGGCCACAATTGTAGCAAGATGTCAAGAAGTTTGTATAGAGTTATAGAGTATATCAAATGGAAAAAGGAGTGAAGCAGAATATAGGGTTGTATCAGCCATTACCTATGCCAGATAAGCCTTGGGAGGATATTAGTATAGATTTTGTTCTTGGTTTACCAAGGACTTGGCGGGGACATGATTTAATTTTTGTGGTGGTTGATAGATTTTTGAAGATGGTACATTTCATTCCCTGCAAGAAGACTAATGATGTTGTTCATATAGCATAATTGTTTTTCAGAGAAGTGGTGAGACTACATGGTTTGCCAAAGAGCATAGTTTTAGATCGGGATACTAAGTTTGTTGGATATTTCTGGCATACATTGTGGAAGAAGTTGAAGATAGATTTGAAGTTCAGTTCATCACATCATCCACAGACTGATGGATGGATAGAGGTGGTGAATAGGAGTTTTGGGACTTTTTTGAGATGTTTGGTTGGAGTTAAGCCAACAAGATGGGATTTGATTTTATCATAGGAAGAATTTTCATATAATAATTTTGTCAATAAGAACATTGATAAATCACCATTCCAGATTGTATATGGAAGTAGTCCTAGAAATGCATCTGAATTGAGAAAGATAGATAAAGGAGAAATAAGTAGTGTTGAAGCTGAGGATTTTGCAGTACATTTGAAGAACATCCATGAGGAGGTGAGGAAGCACATTACCAAGATGAATACGCGGTATAAGGCTAAGGTAGATGAGAGAAGGAGGCATAAATAATTTTAGGTTGGAGATGAAGTCATGGTTCATTTTAAAAAGGAGCAATTTCCAATTGGTACATACAACAAGCTGAAAATGAAGAAGTTTGTGTTAGGAATGGGAACACTGAGGGGGGGGGGGGTGAATCAGTGTTCAATGTATTTTAACTTTTCACTTTAATCTTTATGCTGAACTTAAATGCTTAAGTATTGAATTAAACATTCATATAAACATGAAATATGAAATCAACACATGACACCAATATGGTTACGGAGAAACCCAAATACGTAAAAACCCCGGTGGGAATTGACACCCACTAATATAGTGCACTAGTGTTTTGTGATCCTTGTTAGAAGATCCTTAACCCTGTTAGGAGTTTCTTTACAATGCTTTAAGTACAGTAAACCTTGTTAAGGGTTGGACCCTGTTAGGAGTCTTTTACAATAATCCTTGTTAGGGGAGTGGATGCACTATCCTAGAGCTCATTGCTTAGATGGTGAAGGCTACAACCTTTTGATATCAGATACACACTATATCTGCTAGATGAACTATCACTGTGACACTTCTTATCAGATCAGTTCCTTTGATGTGCTGATGCTTTGACCTCTTGCAAAGCTCTAATAAATCTTCTTGACTCTTTGCATACTTCTTCTCTTCTTATCACAATTTTGTCTTGACTTTCATGCTGAATACAATAGGTGCATCTTATATTTATACGCTCATACAAAATAAACAATTAGGTTGGCCCTATATCCTATTACAAACAATGCTTCCAAATGAATTTTCTTAAGAGTGCTTACAATTAAACATATAAATATGTCGACAACCTAAATACAATGGGTACATATCCTTTACAACATTACATTATAATCGCAAACTAAAATACTGACTGTTGGCTCCATGCATTGTTCTTCACTGGCACACACTGGCTGTGCAACTTCAACTAACTGTAACTTTCACATCCTTGCATATCTGATTATGTGCTCATAGACTAAGCATGAGTATAGTCTAACCAACTTAAATTTCAAGGCACATACCATAATTCTTCTGTACACATTTGCGCTAATGCTCTGAGCTGTAGGAACTCTGTACGCTGTCCAGTCTTCAACACTTAACCAAATTCTGATCTTTACATCAAGTGCACTGACTTCAAACTACTATATGACTTTGTTGCCATAATGAAAACATTATATCAAGTCATATACATTAGTATAGTCAACTTTCCAACAATCTTCTCCTTTTTCATTGATGGCAACAAAGGAATATGGCCAAGTTGCTAAATGTCCCTTCACACAAAATTTTTTTGTCTTCTATACATTTCTTATACTAATGAAGGGTGCTCCCCTTAATACCACAAACACATAACAGATATAGAGAAACAACAACAATATGCAAGAACAGAAAATTGGCTTCTTATTATCTCCACAAATGTGGAATTATAAAATTTCAGAATTACAATATGCAAAGCCACATGGGCATTCCCTTACAATATTATGTAGGACAAAGCCTCGAACTATTACCCAGATCTACTACCCAGAACTATTCTGAAATGCCTAAGACAATAATACAGCCTTCCTTATATAGGCAACTTTCCACCACCTGGGAAGGTTCCAGAATTTTAGCCAATAAGGCCGACCAAACTTAGAATTATTTTATTTTACATTTTATTACATCATAGTCGGCTCAAGATAACCTTTGAAACCCGAACAAAAATTTTGAAGAAAATTATTTTTTGCCATTTCAGGTGGCCCAACTTCCGAAGACCATAAGTCATCATCAGTTGACCCGATCGGCTATTATAACCTCATTTCAGAAATGCCACGAAGCGCTCTACAGGATTAACCCGCGCAAGTGCCTGTCACTCAAATTTTTGACCTCATCCGGGGCCTCTAAAGCCTTCAAAATTGAGTTCAAAGTTTTTGTACCCTGCTGCCAATACCGAAAATCTTCAATATCTTCCAATATACACTTGATCTGGCAATGAAATTTTATTGGCAGACTTATATGACCAACATGAACCTCCAAGAAAGAAATCAAATCATTCTGAGCACATACAAAAATTACCAAAAAATAGTAACTTTCCTTAAATAGCAGCTCTGCACAAAATAGCCCTTATTGAATATAAAAATAGAAATATTTTTGGGTGATGCAAGATTGCTCTTACACCCAGGATGCTCCTGCATCAGACACCCAGGGTAATTTGAGAAGTGACCCTATCACAACTCAGGTGTGCAGAGGAAAACCAAGACGGTTAACCTCCACCCTTGTTAGCCATGATGAATCTTCAACAGGTCATCCTTTCCACTTGACCAGATATTCTTCATATGTCCTGTTCCTTGTGCTTCTGCCAACACGACTGTCCAGTATATCCTCGATCTCCTTAGTGTCTGAACTAGTTGCTAGAATACTCCACTATGCTGCTGTGATCTCATCTTCAACACCTCCTTCATGATACTCTATCAGATCTGAAATGTTAAACACTGGTGAAATATTTAGCTCAGTAGGCAATTCTACCTCATATGCATTTCTTGAATCATGTTTCTTCAGTATCTTACATGGTCCAAACTTCTTCATTTTCAGCTTGTTATATGTACCAACTGGAAACCGCTCCTTTCGCAAATGAACCATGACTTCATCACCAACCTGAAATTCCTTATACCTCATTTTCTCATCTGCCTTAGCCTTATACTATGCGTTCATCTTGGTAATATGCTTCCTCACCTCCTCATGGATGTTCTTCAAGTGTTCTACAAAATCCTCAGCTTCAGCACTACTTATTTCTCCTTTATCTATCTTCCTCAATTCAGATGTATTTCTTGGACTACTTCCATATACAATCTGGAATGGTGATTTACCAGTGCTCCTGTTGACAGAATTATTGTATGTAAATTCCGCCTGTGGTAAAATCAAATCCCATCTCGTTGGCTTATCTCCAACCAAACATCTCAGCAAATTTTCCAAACTTCTATTCACCACCTTTGTCTATCCATCAGTCTGTGGATGATGTGATGAACTGAACTTCAAATCTATCTTCAACTTCTTCCACAATGTACGCCAGAAATATCCAACAAACTTAGTATCTCGATCTGAAACTATGGTCTTTGGAAAACCATGTAGTCTCACCACTTCTCTGAAAAACAATCCTGCTACATGAACAGCATCATTAGTCTTCTTGCAGGGAATGAAATGTGCCATCTTTGAAAATCTGTCAACTACCACAAAAATTGAATCATGTCCCCGCTGAGTCCTCGGTAAACCAAGAATAAAGTCCATACTGATATCCTCCCAAGGCTTCGCTGGTATAGGTAATGGCTGATACAACCCTGTATTCTGCTTCACTCCTTTCACCATCTGACATACTCTGCAACTCTATACAAACTTCTTCACATCTTGCTACAATTGTGGCCAATAATAATTCTCACCAACCAAAGCAAGGGTTTTATCATGACCAAAATGTCCAGCCAATCCTCCACTATGCTTCTCCTTGATGAGATTCTCCCTCATAGAACTTCGTGAAATGCACAACTGACTCTCTCTGAATAGCATATCATCCTGGATGATAAAATCCAACCATTTCATCCTGTCTAGAGTAACAGGTTCTGTATAAGCTTTCCAAGCTTCACAAAAATCAGGATCCTCTGGATACAAATTTTTGAGTTCCTTGAACCCAACCACTTCAATCTGCATTTCTGTTAGCAATAGTTGCCTTCTGCTAAGAGCATCTGCAACCCTATTAGACTTTCCATTCCTATGTTTCAAAACAAATGTATAACTCTGCAAAAACTCAACCCATTTCAAATGTTTTTGATTCAATTTTCCTTGACTATTCAAATATTGCAAAGCTTGATGATCAGTATACAAAACAAACTCCTTAGGAAGTAGATAATGTCTCCACTTCTTTAATGCCTGAACTATAGCATAAAATTTCTGATCATAAACAGAATATTTCCTCTTGGCATTATTTAACTTCTCACTGAAATAAGCAACAGGTTTACCTTCTTGGCTCATAACAGCTCCTATTGCAGTACCACTAGCATCACAATCTACTTGAAACACCTTATTAAAATTTGGAAGTGCTAAAATAGGTTGTTTTGTAACTTTTTGTTTCAATAATTAAAAACTCTTTTCTGCTCCTTTAGTCCACTTAAACTCTTTTCTATCCCCTCTCATTGTTTCAGTCAAGGGTCCACAAATACTGCTAAAATTTTTGATAAACTTTCTGTAAAAGCTAGCTAGACCATGAAAAGATCTTACCTCAGTGGCACTCCTTGGAGTAGGCCATTCAAGGATAGCCTGTACCTTCTTTGGGTCCATTTTTAGACCTTCTGCTGAAACTACAAATCTCAAATACACTAACTCTTTCTTCACAAAACTGCACTTCTTCAAATTAATCAATAATTTCTCTTCTCTCAACTTCTCAAATACCATACGAATATGCATCATATGCTCATCCAATGTCTTACTAAAGATCAAAATATCATCTAGGTAAACAATGACAAACTTACCTAGAAATTCTTTCAGAACCTCGTTCATGAGCCGCATGAAAGTTCTTGGTGCATTGGTTAGCCCAAAAGGCATGACTAGCCACTCATACAGTCCTTCCTTTGTCTTGAAGGCAGTCTTCCATTCATCTCCTTCTCTGATCCAAATCTGATGATATCCACTCTTCAAATCTATCTTTGAGAAATACACAGCTCCACTCAAACAGTCCATAATATCATCCATTCGTGGCAATGGAAACCTATACTTGATTGTGATCTTGTTTATTGCCCTAGAATCTGTACACATCCTCCATTCTCTATTCTTCTTTGGTGCTAATACTGTTGGTACAGAACAGGGACTTAGACTCTCACGGATCAATCCTTTCTGTAACAGTTCATGTACTTGTCTGTTCAACTCCTCACTTTCTGCAAGTGTCATTCTGTGTGCTGCCTTATTCGGCAATCTCACTCCTGGAATCAAGTCCATCTGATGACTGATCTTCTTGACTTGTGGTAATCCATCAGGCACGTTATCGGATACAATATCCTGAAACTCATTCAATAAATCTGCAACTTCTACAGGAACATCTACTTCCTCTTTACCAGCTTTTGGAATTAAAGTAAAACATACATGCTCATGCCTCATACCATCTAGGAAATTTTTTCCATCAACAAAAGTTATCCTTGCATTACCACATACCTTTTCTTCAGTCTCCTTCAATGGTTTTAGCTTATGTCGCACTCCATCCTTTGTCAGGAAATAGGTATTCGCATGACCATCATGTACAACACATCTGTCAAACTACCATGGTCTACCCAACAACATATGACATGCATCCATAGATATGATATCACGCAATACCTCATCTTGGTATCCGCCAATCTTGAACTTTACCAGGCACTGTTCACTGACCATGACCTTGTGGTCATCTTGCACCCAGGCAATCCAATATGGATGTGGGTGTTTCTGTCTCTTGAGCTTCAACTTTGTCACCATCTCTTCTGACACCAAATTGTCAGTGCTTCCACTATCAATAATCACATCACAGCATTTACCCTCACACTTGCATCTAGTGTGAAACAGGCTCCTGCTTTGCTCAGGTTCATTCTCACCACTCAACAGGACTCTTCTATTAATCAACGTTTCTCCTCTTTCAGCATCTTCAAAATTTGATGATCTGGCATCTTCATCTATATGTGCAACTCTGGCCTGGCTTTCATTTCTCCTGTCTGTTCTACCTTGGTGCTGAGGACATTCAAATGCCCTATGACCTTCTTCTCCACAGTGAAAACATGTTCCACGGAAGCCACCTCTTCCAGATCCTTTTCCTCTTCCTCTTCCTCTCTGATCTCTATTATTCTGATCTTGGAAGTGATTGGAATTATTTCCTTGCTGATTTTGACTGCTACTGGCCTCATCCTTCTTTTTCGGATCTTCATTTCGGCCACCATATGACCATCCACCAGATCATCCACCGTGACCTTTTCTATTTTGTCTACTCTCAAACTTCTTGTTCAGCTTTTCCTCTACTTTTAGGGTAAACTGGTATGCCTCTTCAATACTGTTCATTCAAACCAGATTCAGCTCCTCCTGAATGCTTGGCCTTAACCCATTAAGGTATCGGGCAACTTTCTCTTTATCAGCTTCTGCATGGCCTGTTCTGATGAGAAGTCAATAGAACTCCTCTGTATACTCCTGAACAGATCTTCCTGCTTGCTTCAAACTTTGCATTTTCTTCAGTAGGTCAAGCTCATAATCAACAGGAATGAACTGTCACTTCAATTTATCCACCATCCGATCCCATCTCGTGATTTTCTCCTTTCCCCTTCTATTTCGCTCCAACTGAATCTCTTGCCACCATATCTTCGCATGACCTTTCAGTCTGGCCTTCGCAAATTTGACCCTATCAGGATCCTCAACATCTTCATACTCAAAATATTCTTCACATTCATTGATCCAGTTGATCAATTCCTCTGGGTTAAGATTTCCAGAAAATGTAGGAACCTCAATCTTAGTTCTTTTTCCAATCTTGGAAATTGCCCGAAAAAGTCTTTCTTCCTCCTGGTTCACAATTTCAACTTCTCCTTCTTGATATTCTTCTTCAGATTCATCCTCGCTTTCATCTCTGACATTAAGATTCATTCCTCTACGAATCTCTTCTTGCAATGCTCGCACTTGTCTCTGCAGCTCTCTAACCTCAGGTGTCACAGCACCAACTCTTCCGCCACGTTCTCTTCATGGGGGCATTTTCATGATGTGCGCTGAAACCCTAACCACGGTCCCAATGCAAACTACCTCACAGTCGGTGATCTGTTTACACACTCAAGAACTCCCGCTCTGATACCACTTGATGAAGGGTGCTCCCCTTAATACCACAAACACATAACAGATATAGAGAAACAACAACAATATGCAAGAACAAAAAATTGGCTTCTTATTATCTCCACAAATGTGGAATTATAAACTTTCAGAATTACAATATGCAAAGCCACATGGGCATTCCCTTACAATATTCTGTAGGATAAAGCCTCGTACTATTACCCAGACCTACTACCCAGAACTATTCTGAACTGCCTAAGACAATAATACAGTCTTCCTTATATAGGCAACTTTCCACCGCCTGGGAAGGTTCCAGAATTTTAGCCAATAAGGCCGACCAAACTTAGAATTATTTTATTTTACGTTTTATTACATCATAGTCGGCTCAAGATAACCTTTGAAACCCAAACAGAAATTTTGAAGAAAATTATTTTTTGCCATTTCAGGTGGCCCAACTTCCGAAGACCATAAGTCATCACCAGTTGACCTGATCGGCTATTATAACCCCATTTTGAAAATGCCACGAAGCGCTCTACAAGATTGACCAATGCAAGCACCCATCACCCAAATTTTTGACCTCATCCGGGGCCTCTAAAGCCTTCAAAACTGAGTTCAAAGTTTTTGTACCCTACTGCCAATACCGAAAATCTTCAATATCTTCCAATATACACTTGATCTGGCAATGAAATTTTATTGGCAAACTTATATGACCAACATGAACCTCCAAGAAAGAAATCAGATCATTCTGAGCGCATACAAAAATTACCAAAAAATAGTAACTTTCCTTAAATAGCAGCTCTGCACAAAATAGCCCTTATTGAATATAAAAATAGAAATATTTTTGGGTGATGCAAGATTGCTCTTACACCCAGTATGCTCCTGCATCATATACATAAGCTTATATTTCACTGTACATATTATGATCCATATTCTATACAACTCCCCCTTTGACATTAATGACAAATGTGTTTCAAAAAACTATATCTACATATACTCACTAAGGGAAAACATTTGGATATGCAATCTTAAGGTTTTGGATCTCCTTCTTCCAAAAAGTTATCAAGGAATTAACTATCTGGAGATGGGCGCATAAAGCATATTGAATCTTCTATATCTTCTTCAAATCTATGCTCAGACCATGATCATATGTCACCATGGTGGCATCAATCTCCTTGATATTTTGATTGAGAATGTCTAGTGAGGGCACAAGAGCATTCCTCAACTGAGTCTGTCTAGACCCTATCATTTCCATCTCTTTCTTTACCTTCTCAATTTTGTCCAACTAACCTTAGTAGACATTGTTGCATATGTTCACATCAATGGATGTGTTTATCATTGAAATCTTCACCTACTCAATCATAGCTTCTACCTCTTTTATTTTCTTAAGATGGGCATTAGTAAGCTTATCCTGATCCATGCAATCTACAATGAATTTCCTTCCTTGATCAACAAATTCTTTTAAAGATGCTTGACCAGTCTTGAGTGAATTCAAATCTAGTGCAAAATTGCTCATCAACTCATTCAATCTCTTCTTCAGATACTTTTCTTCTGCAACTTGGGATGCAGATTATTCAAGGCTTGAGAAATTACTTTTGAACTAAGAAATGATTGTACTTACATCATCCATAGAGTGTACCTTAGACACTTTCTTGTATGTAGGCAACAAAATGTTCAGAATGTTTACTGATTCCACAAGGAGAGGATTTCTCATTACTTGTTTCTCCTTTTCCTTCTCCATAGCTAAGATTTTGGACTTAATCGGGTCTTCTTCTTTTGATGAGTCTAAACTAGATGTGTCAGGTGTCAAAATTGACAATAATGTTGCAGAGGGGGTGATGAGAGTTCTATCCATCACTTCTTCTTTTACCTTGACTAATTCAACTGATGGTTCATTGATTTATTCTTCTTTTCCTAATTCTTTTTCTGTTTCTTTCTTTTCTTCTTCTTTCTCATTTGATATATTTTCAATCAATACCTCTTCTTGATGAATGGGAGGTGTGTTGCTACAAAGAATTTCAGCTTCTTGTGTACTCACAAAAGCTTCCTCAAACTTGTCAAATTCTATGTCAGTGGCCGCCATGGCTATCTCCACATTATCAATGATAATGGTGCTATCCTTGAGTGATTATGACATGGGTGAAAACTTATCTAACTATGTTTGTACTTCCACTATAGGTGCTAAATCTTGAGGACCTGTAGATTGTACCTTGATGGTCTCTGACCCTTTGGTAACTATTGTGGGTACATTAGTTGTGGGTGTAGTAGGTGGATACATGTTTCTATCCATAAATACCTTCTCAAAGGCTTTCTCTATTTCTTTGCTAATTAACTCATAATTCTTATCCATTATATTCAGAGTTCTAGTCTTTGTTCTAAGGTGAGGCTTCACCAGATCTAACAGTAGTTTCTTCTATTCTAGCTCACATATAGGAAGGGTATCATCAAGAATCTTTTCCCTTATTCGTTGATCTTCCTTAATGGTTTGTCTCTTTCGGAATTCAAGGATATTCCATACTTTGTCACGAATCATTGTTTTTAGTTCCAAGATTATTTTCTTGAACTTTAGCATGTGCTTGATCAACATACCATGAATCTCAGATATTTCTATTTCATTATACTTATCATAAAACTTTCCTACTTGATCAATTCTTCCCTCATCAACTATTCTGGCACTTAGCACACTGAGACTAGGTTTGAAACTTACTTTAGGAGGTGCTTGAGTGTTCCTTATGTTTCTTGTGACTTGCAAGGATGGATGACTAGTGCCAACCTTTTTCTTCCTTTTTGGCATTGCCTTATACTTGGGAGGAGCAGTAAGGTCAATGGTTTCCTTGGGTGGAGATGAAGTATCATCTTCTTTACCCTTTTGACTATCATCTTTTTCAATTTTTATCTTCTTCATCTTGGGATCATGAGATTCTGCCTTAGCTTCATTTGCGCTCTTCAGTTCCAAAGCAATCTTTTCATCCCTTGCTTTATCAAGGTCTGCTTGTGTTACTCCATGAATTTTGAGTATCTCAGATGTAATCTTAGAGGCTTTCCTCTTAGTTGTTGCACTATTAAGTTTAGCATCTACTTCTCTAGTTTTCTCCTCATATGTTCCCCAACTAGGTTCATTAGGATCTTTGGGGACTCATAGTAGTACTTGTGCATATGTTTCAAGGACCTGTTCCTCTACCTCATAACCAAGTGGATGAATCCACTTAGTTCTTGGTTCAATAGCTTCCATACAAGTTGTGTCTGTCTCTACCATGAAACATATTGTATCCTTGTACTTTTCAACAATGTTCTCTATAATTTTGTACCTCATTTGCATCTTATCCCTAAAGGTCTTCAATTCTAATGTGTTGTAGTCTCTCAATGTACTTTCGGTGGATGCTTTATTTGATATCTATGGCATGGTTGGAATGGATTTGTACAAATACAAATATGATACTCTCCCAACAATATGAAGGTACATGTAAATGATTAAGGACCCAAACTTGAATATTTTGGTCTTATCATGCTTGATGGCCTTGATTTTATCAATCAACTATGTGGGCAAGATTTCACACAAGTTGAATTCCCCATCTTCCTTCACAAGTCTAATGGCAGCAAGAATTGTGCCCGTAGACACACTATTCACCCTGTTGGTGTGATGAAACTTGTATCCCAGTATCATTGACATCAATTTGATGTCTGGTTGCTCAATGGGCTCAATTGTCATCATGCACCTATCACTCCTTGACTTACATGTTTGCTCAACAATCTTTCTAACATCCTTGCCTACAAGAAGGATGGTGCCTATCCTAGAAAGGCCTATCATCTCATATATCAAGTCACTAGTGATCCTTACTGGTACATCACCAATCCAAAACAAATCATCATGAATTCTTCTTAATAAGATCTTTATCCATTATGTCTCATAGAATTCATATTCCATAGCATACTTAACAATAGGGTGATAATTCCATTTGAATAATTCATCCATGAATGTTTTTTCTAGTTACAACATAGTGTCCATGTGCACCCTTAACCTATCCAACCCTACTGGTTCTTTCTTGCAGTAGATGTATGCCCTAATGTCTTCGACATGCATAATGCCCATAGGCGTGCGGGAGAATGCTCCCTCTAAATCATCTAGGGTTGACTTGAAAGGATGCTTCTTAAATATATATATCTTCTTTTCTAAAACATCATAAACTATGGGAGTGGCCATGAATTACTTGATTAATCACTTTTGAACTGATCTCTGAGATAATCCGAAGACTTTTGAATCAACATGATGAACTAGGGTTTCTGCAACTGACTAAATGCACTACAAATCACTGATAGATTAATATCCAAGTCTTCACAACAACTTCCAAGGATCTTTCTGGTCTTCAATCACTCTGAGTTTGAATGCAATGAGTAATTAAATAACTTTTTATGTACTTAAAGTGAGAATTATGCCATTAATGCTTATTGTGTAAACCAGGTTGTCACTTCAAACTTTCCAACTTGAGTTCTGCCAACATTCAATATGTGCGCTCTTACACAAAGGTTCCTTTATGCTCCAAAAGCTTAAGTCTAAAGGTGCATACTCTGAGGATGAGTATACCAACCATGTAGGGGTCTAGAGCTAAATTAGATCCCCCTATGACCCTGAGGGCCATTCATATAGATGTAGAGGGTGCATCCACTAGGGATGCATCTAATACATACTCATCAGTCTTGTCCTTCTTTTTCTCTAACCAAATCAAGCTTGCATCCTCTAAGGCTTTCACAAAATTGACTTCTCCTTCAGGATCCAATACTAGTTCTTTAGCCTTTTTAGGGCTTTCCTGACCTTACATCCTTGATATACAGAACTTTGATATATTTCCAACCTTGTTACAAGAGTGAAAAATGACTAGAGGTCTTATATTCCTTGGTGCATTGACAAGAGTCACCATTTTACATTGTCTTTCTGAGTGACCATTATAGTTACATATCTAACATGTAACATTCTAAGAATTTCTTACATTTATCTAATTCTGATTTCTCTGATCATGTTGAATGATGTTCTTCTTATTAGTCTTGCAATTCATAGCTCTATGACCAAATTTATTACATGAATAACAGTAACCATTAAAAGGTCTTACCTCTATACAGTTCCTTGCAATGTGTCCATGCTTGTTACATGCAAAATAAGTGCATTCTATAGGCTTGCACTCATTCTTAGGTGGTCCACCATTGTCTTTGGTTTGATCTTCAATCTTCTCAGTATCAGTAGATTCTTTTTGTGTCTCCTTTCTTACTCGCATGTTGTCAATTTGATTTTGTGCTTCATTGTATCCAATACAGCTAGTGTCTCCTTTGTCTCTTCTTGCATACAATTGAGATTTTATCAAAACAAAACTGGTGTGCAATTTGTCAATATGATTCTTTGCTTCTTTCAATTCAGACTCCAAGCTTTCTTTTCTATTTCTTAGATCCAAGATTTCCATGTTTTCTTGCCTTAGTTCTTCATTGAGTTGAAGGTTCTCTTTGACTTGTTCATTGTAGACTTCTTGATTGTTAATCAGCTTATCATCAAATTCTTTAAGTAGTTTTTTCATAGATGCATTCTCTTCATTCAACTTCTTGACCTTTTCTCCTAAATCACTATTAGAGCATTTTTTCAAATCCTTTGTTAGCCTTTTGATAACTAATTGAGCATCATTGACTTTTTCCTTTAGATCCTCAATTTCTCTTTCTAATTTGTCCAGGTCTTGAAGAGTAGCTTCAAGATTTCTTTTTAGAGGTTTCATTTCTTATTTTTCCATGATCTCCTCAAGTGGTTAAAATTCTATGCTAAGGACCAGAGCTTTGATACCAATTATTAGGAATGGGAACATTGAGAGGGGGGGTGAATCAGTGTTCACTGTATTTTAACTTTTCACTTTAATCTTTATGATGAACTTAAATGCTTAAGTACTGAATTAAAAATTCATATAAAAATGAAATATGAAATGAACACATGACACCAATATGGTTATGGGGAAACCCAAATAGGTAAAAACCCAGGTGGGAATTGACACCCACTAATATTCTGCACTAGTGTTTTGTGATCCTTGTTATAAGATCCTTAACCCTGTTAGGAGTTTCTTTACAATGCTTTAAGTACAATAGACCTTGTTAAGGGTCAGACCCTATTAGGAGTCTTTTACAATAATCCCTATTAGGGGAGTGGACGCACTATCCTAGAGCTCACTGCTCAAATGGTGAAGGCTACAACCTTCTGATATCAGATACACACTATATCTGCTGGATGAACTGTCACTGTGACATTGCTTGTCAAATTAGTTCCTTTGATGCACTGATGCTTTGACCTCTTGCAAAGCTCTAATACATCTTCTTGACTCTTCTGCTCTACTTATCACAACTCTATCTTGACTTTCATGTTGAATACAATGGGCGCATCTTATATTTATACGCTCATACAAAATAAATAATTAGGTCGGTCCTATATCCTATTACAAACAATACTTCCAAATTAATTGGCTTAAGCATGCTTACAATTAAACATATAAATATTTCAGCAACCTAAATACAATGGGCGCATAGCCTTTACAACATTACATTATAATTGCAAACTAAAATACTGACTGTCGGCTCCATGCACTATTCTTCACTGGCAGACACTGGCTGTGCAACTTCAACTGACTGTAACTTTCACATCCTTCCATATCTCATTATGTGCTCATAGACTAAGCATGAGTATAGTCTAAACAACTTAAATTTCAGGGCGCATACCATAATTCTTTTGTACACATGTGTGCTGATGCTCTGAGCTGCAGGAACTCTGTACACTGTCTAGTCTTCAACACTTAACCAAATTCTAATCTTTACATCAAGTGCACTGAATCCAAACTTCTATATAAATTTGTTGCCATAATGACAACACTATATCAAGTCATATACATTAGTATAGTCAACTTTCCAATAGTTTGGGCCATGCAAGATACTGAAGAAGCATGATTTAGGAAATGCATATGAGGTAGAATTGCCTACTGAGTTGAATATTTCACCAGTGTTTAACATTTCAGATTTGATCGAGTATCATGAAGGGGGTGTTGAAGATGAGATCACAATAGCACAGTGGATTATTCTAGCAACTATTTTAGCTAGCAAGGAGATTGAGGATATACTGGACAGTCATGTTGGCAGAAGCACAAGGAATAGGACATATGAAGAATATTTGGTGAAATAGAAAGGATGACCTGTTGAAGATTCATCATAGCTGACAAGGGAGGAGGTCAACCATCTTGGTTTTCCTCTTCACACCTAAGTCATGATAGGATCACTTCTCAAATTACCCTGGGTGTCTGATGCAGTAGCATCCTAGGTGTAAGAGCAATCTTGCATCACCCAAAAATATTTATGGTTTCTTTTTAATAAGGGCTATCTTGTGTAGAGCTGCTATTTATGGAAAATTTTTATTTTTAGTAAGCTAGTCATATGATCTCAGAATGTTTTGATTTCACATGTGGAGGTTCATCTTAGTCATATCAGCCTACCAGTAAAGTTTCATTGCTAGATCAAGTCTACTTTTGAAGATATTAAAAAATTTCGGTATTGGCAAGAGGGTACAAAAACTTTGAACTCAGTTTTGAAGGCTTTAGAGGCCCCAAATGAGGTCGAAACTTTAGCTGACTGGAGCTTGCGCAAGTTAGGCACTTTAGATCTCCTCATGCCCTTTCTGAATTGGGGTCATAATAGTCAATCAGGTCAATGGGTGATGACTTATGGTCTCCAGAAGTTGGGCCACTTGAAATGGTAGAAAATAGATTTCCTTCAAAAATTTTGTTCGGGTTTCAAAAGTTATTTTGAGCTGACTTTGATGTAATAAATTGAAAAATAAAATAATTCTAAGTTTCGTCAGCCCTAAGGGCTAAATTTCTAGAACATTCTCGAGTAGTGGAAATTGCCTATATCAAGAAGGCCCGTAGTGTTGTCTAGGGAGTTCTGGGTAGATCTGGGTAATGATTCAAGGCTTTGTCCTATAGAATATTACAAGGGGAATGCCCATGTGGCTTTTCATATTGTAATTCTAAAAATGTGTAATTCCACATTTGTGGAGATAATAAGAAGCCCATTTTCTATTCTTGCAAATTGTTGTTGTTCTCTATTTCTATTATGTGTTTGTGGTATTAAGGGGAGCACCCTTCATCACAAATGATTGTGTTACAGAAGGAGACATTTCTCAAAGCTTAATTTTGCAATTGACTACCTATGAAAACTATGTCCTGCCAACAGAGCCTACAATCATATAGCAATTTTTACCTTGTGAGTGTGATTAGTGAAAACCTAACCTATTCAAAACATGTGTAGACATTCAAACATTAGTTTATGAGCATATTCCTAACATATAGAGAAAACTATTCGCAAAGTCATTCAGATAGAGCTAAAACGGGAGCACCCTATCACCATTTGATTTTCTCTTGCTTTAGGGATGTGGGTGTGCTTTCAAAACACATGAAGCATGTCCCTAATGATGATTAGGGGGGATTTGGATTGATTAGATACCACAAGAACCCCATAATGGGATAAAATAGGTATAGAACACCTGATTTGCCCCTAAGGCCTCAAGGATCCAAATGATGTTGAAATGAAGATTTGATGCAAGGATGATTATGCTAGATAGATTTTAATCCAAATAGAGATGTGATGATGATGATATTCTATGCCAAATAATGAAATAAACTAGGTTAAATCCATTATTCTAAGCTAAGATGTGTTAGAAAACATGAAAAACATGAAGAAATCTAACAATTAGGATTTAAGCTAATATGATCTAGCTAAAAATGCTCATGATAACAATGCATAAATGATAAAAATTAATCTAATAATTTTCTCTTGGAAGGAGGATTATTTATAGGATTTCCTAAGGGCTTCGGTTAGGAAGAGGAGCTAGGGTCAGGGGTTTGGTTAGGGGTTGAGTCAAGGAGATAAGGATTGACTTTCATGGGTTGAATGGACCAAGGTTAGGATAAGGGTTTAGGATTTTCTAGAAGAGTCTAGAGGTTTAGGGATTTAGGGATTTAAATAAATATCAAATTTATTTAAAGGGTTTGGTTGAGGACTTTATTTATTAAATAATTTAAATAAATAGGAGGGATGATGTTTAAATTAGATTTAAACATTTTTGGAAGGGTTTATCTTTCAAATGTGATTTAAATGTTTTTGGCTAGGGTTTCTTAATTAAATGTCTTTAATTAAGATAGGAGGGATTAATGCCATAATAATAAATTAATTAATTAATTAATAAATGATGATGTCATCAAAGGTTTTTGGAAAATAAAAATACTTTTATTTACCAAAGGCATTTTTAGGTGTCTACATTTTTTCCCTCTTTCATGCGATGTCACAAGTGGTGTGGCATCAAAGACAAGAAAATAAGATGCCCTGGGCTAGAATTTAGAGGATAAGGGTTTGTGTCCCGTTGAGAAAATAATGCAAAGAGGAAACATTGTGGAATTTTCTCGAAAGGAAACAAAAAAGAAGGGGAAGGAATGAAGGAAGAAAGGAGGATAAATAACTGAACTTCCAAGAGAAAAGATGCATGAATGCAATATGATGTGAGATGCAGGATGTAGCTATATGAAGGATGCAAGATGGAAGATTTAAACAATATGCTCCTAGATGGGGGATTTAGGGAGCTCCATGCATTGGATATTTTTGAGAGCACAACCTAGTTTGATATAGAAATGCTAGAGACATGCCAAGGTTACAAAAGAACACAAGACCTTGTCACCAACATTACATAGGATTGACATGAAAAAGACACGCAGGGTTGCCCCGACATCACACATGAAACCCGGAGGAGGTATGGCTGAAACAATGCTGGAGAAACCATAAACACACAACTAACTCATAGGTAGAAGGAAAAGATCAAAAGACCTTGCCCCAGATTGCCCTCATTCATAGCACACCATGATATAAAGAATCATGGTGAATTTGAGTAGAGAACAATGAGAAGCCGTAAAAGATTAACAAGACCCAAAGGACAAAATCCAAGGTCAAAATGATAACTCCAAAAGATGTCTTTTTCAAAGGAGAGAGATTGATGGTTGATGGGGGGATATTAGGTCTAAACATGGTGAAGGATACATCATCATGGATCCAGTTTGATTTCTTAGGTCAGAGAAAATAGAAGGACACATCTATGCGGACCCATGATTAGGCTTAGACTAGATAATACAAAAGCATACATCTATGCAGACCCATTTTGATGGGGAGAATGTTGTGTTGCTGATTAGAAAATGATGAGTCAAAGAATAATCATTGTGATCAAGGATAGTTGATAATTGATGTTGCTAAAGTACAAGGCTGGATGGGACAAGATTATCTAATCAAATGTTGTTGCAGGACTGACAAGGATTATGTACAATAAGATGTGACAACATGTATAATAGATGGAGAGATATTTACAAGATAGCTCAGAAGATTAGCAAAGATCTAGAGGACCAAATGAAATAAAAAGTACCTCACAAACCTTTTTCCATAGGTAAGATGATTGGGGATGATTGATTGGGTTGATGGTGGGAAGATTGGTCTAAACGTAAGGAAGGATACATTGTCATAGACCTAGTGTGATTGGTGGGAGATTGTGAAGTGTCAGGGATGAGTTGTTTCTTTCTTGATGTAGGATTAGAGGATAGGATCGGATTGTCAACCTAAGATAGTCTAATGATCTTTGGAATGACTGGATTCTTATTAATGTAGGCCAATCTCTTGCTCGACATGATGGGGCTAACAAGGACAAGTATGAGATTCCCTAGAAAAATTTTATGTCAAAGGGTAGCACTGGGATTGATTTTAATTTAAGATAAGGATTGGGCAAGTCAAAGGATGGATACAAAGCAGATGATGGTTAATCAGATAAGGATTCCTATGATAAGAGATAGGTAAGATTCTCGAACCTCAAAAAGGACCAAGGCCTAATTGCTGAAGTGCTAAGCTGGATAGGTCACGATGACCCAAGGGCTGACTAACGCAAAGGATGGGACCTAAAGACACATATGTACAAATGAGCCTAGGTGGAGACACAACTTATGCTAGGGTATAAGACTCAGGATAGGATGTACAAGGGATCTGGGGATGAATCTGAAGCTGCAAAGATATGCAAGATGATGCCCTAGATGGGCTAGAAATCCAACATGGATTAACAGTGGATAGGAGGATGATGGATGAAGTGTCTTGAAATGACATGGATTTTGGGAAGGACATATTCCAAAAATGATGATTGGATTGAGATCAAGGCTTTCAATAAGACTAAGGATGTGATTGGATCAGTTGGCTTGATCTTGGATGTTGGATAGCTAGAGGATGTGGATAGGATTGGAAGATTTTGGAAGATTGCTAGCAATGGTGGATATGGATGAATGGAATTGGATTGCATGGGGGTAGCCTATAGCTAGATACCAATAACAAGGGAAGAAACCAAGTAATGACAAGATGGAGGAAATTATTTGGGATTAATGCTGGAGGGAAATGCTAGAGGATGAGTGCTAGAGGAAGATGCTTAGGATTCAGATGGAAGATTGCTAGGATATTTGGATGGAGGAAGATTTGGATTTGGATGGAGGAACTTATTAGGAGACTTGGATGGTAGATTTTCTTGAGGATTGGATAGAGGAATGCTTGGGGAGATTGGATGGCAGATTTTCTTAAGGATTGGAAGATAGATGTTGGAGGAACCATTAAGGGATTCAGATAGAGGAATGCTTAGGATTTGGGTAGATGAATGCTGAGAGATATGGGATGGTAGATTATTGAGGATTTGGATAGAGGAATGCTTGGGGAGATGGGATGGTGGATTTTCTTGATGATTGGATAGAGGAGCTACTAGGAGATTGGATGGAAAATTTTATTGAGGATTAGATAAAGGAATGCTTTGGATGGGGAGATGGAAAGATGGATTAAAGGTAGTCTCCAAGGAATGGGTCACCAAGGAATAAGATTCCCCCTGATTAGGATAATTCATGTATTTAGAGGTATTAGGATGGGGTACGATTGGATGGGAGATATGTCAAAAAGAGGATGAGGATGTTTAGATGGAAGCTAGGAAGGATGGATGTTGAAAGATGCCCAAAAGTATGTATACCTGGTGGTCTTTGTTTCTATATCAAGATCTGAAGGAGGATGGAGGTGAGAGACAAATGGGATGGAGGAGATGTTGGATAAGATGTGATAGAAGGGAATGGCCCCCAATTGCAAAAAGGAATTGGGGGGACCTATGCATGATGCTTGTTTTCTAGGTTTTCATCATGGTACTTGTCTAAGGTGCTTGAATTGCCAAGTTTTCACGATTAGACAAAGGTTTTTATCTTTTCTTTTTTGATATTTTTTCTCTTGATTTTTCCAATTTTTATGGGATTTTCTAATTTTCTACTAACTTTGATTTGTTACTGACTTTCTTTGTTGATCTTCTACTAGTCTTCTGATTTGTCTTGTGATTTGGTTGTTGGCCTATTTGCTGATTGGATGCTAATCTACTAATTTTCCTAGATGTTGGTAGAGCTTGATTGGAATGGATGGATTATGAAAAGGCACATATTGGATGGGGTAGATGGGACATATGGTGGTAGAAAGTTTTTGGATGGAATAATGGGAATTGATCATGATAGGGGGATGTTGTTAGGACCAACATTGGCACATGTTGTGAAGAAGGTGGATAAAGTGGATGGGATTTGGATGATATATGCGAATAGCACGAAGGATTTGTGCTAGGAGATCTTGGGGCATAGGGACCCAAAATAGATTTAGGAGATGAAGGAGAGGAATGAATAGCTAGGGGATTGGTTACTTTGGATGACATTGTGAATACTTCTCTTAGATGCATTACATCTTTTTTCTTCGGGATCAACATCATCTTTGCTTTATCTTTGGTGGGCCGTTGTAGCCATTGGTATGCATCAGATTTTTCTTTTGCTTTGCTGGGCCTTTGTGGCCATTGTGTTGCTTTGGATTTCTTGATGGGATTTTTCTTTGGTTGAGCATGTTGTTTAGACTGGACATGACAATCCTTACATTTTTGTGGATATTTCCCTTTATGCATATTTGATATGGCATCCAAATTGTGAGAAGCATTGGAAGGAAGATGAGGAGCTATGTGGGATGGTGGAAACATGGATGGAGAGATGGAAGGAGATTGGTAGGTAGGATATGTGGGAATGTGCCTTTGTTGATCCTGACTAGGAATGTTTGGATTTTGGATGAGGGATTGAGTAGGATAATATGGGGTATGATATTTTGGGATGTAAGGTCCCAAAATGGATTTGGCATGTGAAGGATATGTGCTAGTAGATTTTGGGACATAGGGACCCAAAATAGATTTGGAGGATGAAGGAGGAATGTGATAAGTTGTTTTGGGTTGCAATGATGGAGGAGGAGGAATAGTATTGTATGCTTTGGAGGGATGATGGGAAGATGTGATGGTTTTTTTGGAAGGATGCTTAAATTTATCTTTAGTTGTACCAATATTTTTGGAGGAAGTGCCTTCCTTGGATGTGTGACCAATACCACATGATTTTGGATGTTTCTTGTCTTGAACAGGCTCCAGATTTCCTTGTTCATGAATGCCTAGGCCTTTTCCTTGATAATTCCATTTCTTGAGCATTTTATCTAGACAAGGATATTTCTAACTTGGGGAATAAGATAAACATCTAGTTTCTGGTGTCGTGGTGGAAGATATGGAACTTATTGCTTCTTCTTCAAGTGGGCTACCTTTGACAAATGTAAGTGGACCAAGAGGATAGAGTGATGGTAGTGGGATAGTTTGGATTGGAGGATCCTCAAGTGTAGAGGATGGGATGATGAGATCTTGACTAGGATTGGAGGATGGTGATGGATCTTCAGATGGAGGAATTGGGATTGGAAGATTTGGGATGATGGAATCTTGGATTGGGGGTGATGGAAGCAATAGAACATGAAATAGAGGAAGTGAAGGAATTGGATCTTGATTATCATCTAGGGGTGTTTCAACATGCTTTTGGACAAGATCTTGACATGATAGGATTGGTGTAGATAGAATTTTGAGGGATGTATGGATGAACTCTTAAGATGGAGAAGATGGAATGATGGGAGATTATGCAATTGTGATGGCAGGAAGAAGGGTGAACTCTTCAGATGGTATGGATGAAAGGGTGGGAGATTCTGCAACTATGATGGCGGGAAGAAGGGTGAACTCCTAAGGCTCATTGGATGTGGCTTGGATAATGTTGGGAGGAGGAGAAGTGGATGGAGATTTGGTGAATTCAATGCATAGGAATGGCTTAATGATGTTGCGAGATGGAAGAGGATCAATGAGTGGGATATATGGAAGAAGGATAACATATGGGGGAGGTTGATGGGGCTCATAAATGATGACTTCACATGAAGGATTGAGATGGAATGTCTCTTCAGCTGTAGGAGATGGATTTTTTTTTGGCTTCCTTGTGAAACTCCTTGGAGTCTTTCAGGATAGGAGAGGTGATGGACTAGAATGTGTAGAAGATGGGGAGCTAGGATGGTCCACACATGAAGGTGGGGTAGAATATTGTGAACTTTATTAGGGGATGATGGTGTAGATGAGGAATTGGAAGATGACATTACTAGATAGTTCACTTAGGTAGGTTTAGAGGAAGCTTGAGAACTGAATTGGCTATTTGGTAAGGTAGGAATGATAGATTGAGGTATGGGATATGAATAAAATTGAAGGATGCATTCTTTTTGTGGGAGGGGATTTGTGGAAATGTGGTTTAGAATAGAAGATGTTGGATTTAGATAGGATGGTGGATTAGGGTAATGGATTGGAAGACTAGGATTTGGGATTTGAAAATGGTTTGGAGGATAAGGAGATGGAGGATTTGGATAAGGGATGGGAAGACTAGGATTTTGGTTTTTAAAATGATTTGGAAGATAAGGGAATGAAGGATTTGGATAAGGGATGTAACTTGGAGTGTTTCTATGGAAAGATGGTGATTGGGATATGACCATAGAAGGGGATGGAGGTACGAAGGATGCATATGGAGGATATGTAGGTTTAAGATAGGAAGAAGGTATAGATGAATAGGATAGTAGATTTCCCTTGTCAAAGGTAAGATAAGGGGTATTAGTGGATGTGCATGAAGGCATGGTAGGATAGTTTTGAGGAATGATTGGATGCTGGGGGATGTTTGGAGAAATCTTGATTAGATTTTCAAAGTACACATCGTGATCCACAAGACTCTTATCATTATCAAGATAGGATGGATTGAGATGAGAGACATAATAACCAAACTCATCATAATAGTTTTGAGACATGCTAAGTTGTGGATGAGTTGGATAGGGTTGAAGGATGAAGATGGATTGGAAGAATAAGGCTTAGATTGGGATGACTGACAAGATCAAACTAGGATGACGGGTTTCTACAAGTTTGGATGACTACTAGATTTTGGAGGATTTTGGAATTGACATGGCAAAAGATATGTGTAGATTTCTTAGTTTGTGTGTATTTCAATAGATGTTTTGTACTAAGTCTAAAAATTCAGAAAAAACATCAAGCAGAACTACCTAAAGAGAGGTGAGTATCAAAATCCTTGCCCACAACTTGATACCCCCTAAAAGGGGATACATATGGTGAGTATCTTAAGGTGATCTGATAAACCCCTTGGATCATTCCTTGTACAAGGATTCTGATACATTCAGGTGTAGATAGGGTGGCCTCTATTTTATCAAGTTTTTAGTTGTTATATGGAGTCCTCCCAATTAGTTTTTATGCACATGACTCACTTAAGAGCCTAGTTGACCATGCTGAAATAGTAGGGATTGTTCACCTACCCCAAGCCACCATCAACACGCATCACCTGAGCTTGAGGGGATGTAAGCAAGATTTTTCTCAGTACTTTATTTCTATACTAATCAGGGAAGGTACCAATTTGAGGTCATTCTCTAGAGAGGAAGTGCTTTTCTCTCCAGACAGGCCTCTCTAAAAGTAAAATAGGTGAACTTGTCTGAGTTCAAGTGTTTTACGTCACTTAGATTAACAAGGATTTGCAAAATTTTGAAGACTCCTAGAAAGAACAAAAAAAAAAGGTTATTTCCTAAATTGATTAAGTGATTGAATTGAAAATTTGAAAACACAAGTGTTTAAGGTTTTGATTTCTTCTTTCCTTTTTGAAAACAAGAACTTTGAGTGGTTGTAGTTTCTTTGCTTGGGCGTTCAAGATTGAGTTTGCGTGCTTTTAAGAACTTTGATTTAAAATTTGAAAGGAATGGAATAGAGATGATTTTCATTCACTATTTTAAGTCACTCAAGAGTGTGTTTGATTTGGACTCAGAAAAATGACTCTTTTGGACCTTGGTTTTTCATTCAAGATTTTGTGTGCTAGTTTGCATGTTTTATGCCCAAAATGAGTTTCCTAGATTGATTTGATGCATGAAAAATTAGGAAAAATTCAAGATTTTGCAACAAGACACTTGTTCATATCAATAAAAAATCCTTAGGACTGAATTAGGAAATTTTAGGAACCTTTAGGAATGTTCAGGAACTGATTAGAAAAGATTAGCAAAGATTTGGTTGATTTTCTTCCTAGTTTGCATGAGACTTTAAAAGAACTTTCATATATTGCAAATGAAGTTCATTTTAGATTTTATTGATGCATTGAGTTTGATTTAGGACCATTTAGAATGATTTATTTTTGGGAACCCATTAGATTTTAAATGCAAATTTGAAGTTCTTTTTAAGCACCCAAAACTTGAAGTGTTCCTAACTTGCATGAATGCACTCTAAAACCCTAGATTTGTTTGAAAGATGTTCTTTTTAACCAAAAGAAATCCATTAGAAGTGGATTTTAATTATTTAATACCAATTATGAATGAATTGAGTTTATTAGGAACATTTAGGAAATTTTTAGGAAAGACTTGCATATTAGTCCTTTAAGGGCACTCAAAAAGTTCATTTTAAGCCTGAAAAGGAAGTGTTTGAGTTCCTAAACTTTCAAAAGAGTTCATGAGCCTTAAGGAATTAGTTATTTAATGATAATTTTTCCTCCATGAATTACCTTCAAGTGTTTGATGTTATAAATTACAAGCTTGAAGCCTTAGGGTCACTAGGATCCCCAAATAGGCCCAAAATATCAAGAAAAATCAAGTTTAGGGCCTCAAATGAGCTCCCTACCTCACATACAAGTTTTTGGGCCAGAAATTATTTCAAATTACACTCTTTTACAACAATTTTCAATCTTTTGTGACAATTTCATGCCTCCCATATGAGTTTTCATCAAAAAAGTGCCAAAAATGGCCTAAAAATCACTCAAAATAGGCCCATACAACAATATACATCATTCGTATGATTTTTGGGGGGTCCCCATATTAAAATTGACCAAAATAATCAAAAATTGTATGAAACTATAAGAAAATGCATTTGGGAGGCATGAAAAATGAGTTTTTTGGCCAAAAGACCCTAAAAAAATATAATTTTGAGGCTTGTGGAGTCCCATCGGGCATGAAAAAATGTGATTAGTACAAACCTAACCTATTAAAAACATGTGTAGACATTCAAAAATTATTTTATGAGCATATTCCTAACATATAGAGAAAACTATTTGCAGAGTCATTTAGATAGAGCTAAAATGGGAGCACCTTGTCACCGTTTGATTTGCTCTCGCTTTAGGGATGTGGGTGTGCTCTAAAAACACATGGAGAATGTCCCTAATGATGATTATGGGGGATTTTGATTGATTAGATACCATAATAACCCCATAGTGGCACAAAAAAGGTATAGAACACCTGATTTTCCCCTAAGGCCTCAAGCATCCAAATGATGTTGAAATGAAGATTTGATGAAAGGATGATTATGCTAGATAGATTTTAATCAAAATAGAGATAAGATGATGATGATATTATATGCCAAATAATGAAATAAACTAGGTTAAATCCATTATTCTAAGCTAAGATGTGTTAGAAAACATGAAAAACATAAAGAAATCTAACAATTAGGATTTAAGCTAATATGATCTAGCTAAAAATGCTCATGATAACAATGCATAAATGATAAAAACTAATCTAATACTTTTCTCTTTGGAGGAGGAGTATTTATAGGATTTCCTAAGGGCTTGGGTTAGGAAGAGGAGTTAGGGTCAGGGGTTTGGTTAGGGGTTGAGTTAAGGGGATAAGGATTAACTTTCATGGGTTGAATGGACCAAGGTTAGGATAAGGGTTTAGGATTTTCTAGAAGAGTCTAGAGGTTTAGGGATTTAGGGATTTAAATAAATATCAAATTAATTTAAAGGGTTTGGTTGAGGACTTTATTTATTAAATGATTTTAATAAATAGGAGGGATGGTGTTTAAATTAGATTTAAACATTTTTGGAAGGGTTTATCATTCAAATGTGATTTAAATGTTTTTGGCTAGGGTTTCTTAATTAAATATCTTTAATTAAGATAGGAGGGATTCATGCCATAATAATTAATTAAATAAATAAATAATAAATGATGATGTCATCAAGTGTTTTTGGAAAATAAAAATACTTTTATTTACCAAAGGCATTTTTAGGTGTCTACAGTGAGATATCAACCAGCCCTATATTAGAAGCCTCAATGTTAGAGCTAACCACTATTGTGCAACTCTCACCTAAGCATAATCTTCATGTCAACAATAAATTATCTTAGCAACAATTAAAATTGTTAACACAACTCCTATGCAAGCATGAAAAGGCTTTTCCTTGGGAATATGGGGACACGAAGGGATTGAGTCAAAAACTATGTACCCATAGAATATACATCAATGAAGGTAGCCTACCTCTACGTCAGCCACATAGAAGGATCGATCCAGCACTTAGGGAAATTATAAAGACCGAACTATAGAAACTGCTAAATATTGGTTTCATATATCCAATCTTAGATAGTAAGTGGGTTTCACCTCTTGTGATAGTACCTAAAAAGGTGGGTAAATGGAGAATATGTGTAGATTAAAGAGAGCTTAATTATGCAACAAAGAAGGACCATTTTCCATTACCATTCATTGATCAGGTGCTAGATACATTAGAGGCAAAAAGTACTTCTCATTTCTTGACGGTTATAGTGGCTACAATCAAATTAGAATTACATCTAAGGACCAAGAAAAGACAATATTCACATGTCCCTAGGGAATGTATGCCTACTTTATTCTAACACTTGGACTATGTAATGCTCCTGCAACCTTTCATAGGGTTGTGATAAGTATCTTTGCTGACATCTCACATAACTTCATGGAGATTTTTATGGATGACTTCACTACATTCAGAGTTACATTTGAAGAAGCACTGAAGAATTTGGAGAAAGTTCTAATTAGGTATAAAGAGCATAACTTGTCACTTAATAGTGAGAAGTGTTTTATGATGATGTAGGAAGGAGTCATTTTGGGACACTTCATCTCAGAAGCTAAGCATACAAGTGGATCTAGCAAAGATAGAGGTAATTCAAACATTGCCCACTCCTACTAAGCAAAAAGAGGTTAGATCATTTCTAGGACATGCTAGATACTATAGACATTTTATTCAAAACTTTAGTCAAATAGAAAGTCCATTATATACTTTTCTTACAAAAGAGGCCAAATTTATATGGATCCCATCTTGTGATGAGTCATTCCTATAGCTTAAGAACCTTCTTACAAAAGCACCAGTACTAAAAGGCCCTGATTGTGCTTTGCCATTTCACATACATATTGATGCATCTGATTATGCCATAGGAGTTGTCTTAGGCCAGAAGTATGAAAACCTTGAAAATACTATTTACTAAATTAGTAAAAGTCTACATGGTCCAGAGTTAAACTACACAGTCACAAAAAAAGAGCTACTAGTAGTAGTTTATGCTCTAAACAAGTTATGACACTATGTAACAGTTTACCCCATATTTGTTCATATTGACCATGCTGCAATAACATATCTCATGAACAAGCCTGTCATTTTAGGAATATTAGCCAGATGGCTACCTTTGTTATAGGAATTTGATCTCAGAATAATAGATAAGTTGGGAAAGACCAATGTAGTAGCAAACTATTTGTCCAGATTAAAATATGTAGATACAGATGACTCATTAATAGATGACACATTTCCAGATGAACATATGTTTCATATAGCTATCAAGACTCCATGGTATGCTAATATAGAAAACTATGTTGTAGCCAACAAGATGCATAGACATGTCTCTCTAAAGGACATAAAATTGCTAGTAGAAAAGAGCTTTCAGTATTCATGGATTGACAATGCATTATTTTACATAGGCCCAGATCAGGTTATGAGGAGATTTGTCTGAGAAGATGATACCTATGATATTTTTCATGCATGCCATAATGAACCCTGTTGGAGAACACTTTGCAGAAAAAAGGATAGTAATGAAGGTGTTAAAAATAGGCTACTATTGGCCAACACTTCACAAAGATGCAGCCAATTACACCAGAAAATGTGACAAATGTCAAAGGATGGGTAGGCCAATAAAATCAGATGAGATGCCTCTCAACCCACAAGTAGTTGTCACACCATTTGATAAATGGGGAATGGATTTCATTGGTCCCATAGACCCTCCATCAAACTAAAAATCATATATCTTGGTATGCACAGATTATGTGACAAAATGGGTAGAAGTGAAGGCAATGAAGCATGCCCATGATAGAAAAGTGGTAGCCTTCCTGTATGAAGAAATATTTACTCACTATGGAGTACCAAGAGAGATAGTGACTGATCAAGGGGCACAATTTACATCAAATTTGATAACAGAGCTCATGAAATAATATAGCATTGTGTTGGAGATTTACCAATAAGCCAGTGTTGACTGTATGTTTGTCATTCATGAAAACATATCCTAAGTAGCATGCATGGAAGATTCATATAGTGATATTTCAGTATATGTAGCATGAACATGTTACCAGCATAATATCATGGATTTGGAGGTTAACTATTAGTACAGATACTTATGTAGAAGCTTGTGTCAGCAGTGTTCTTGACAGAGTAATAGGCAGTGTTCTATGAGTGATTATCCGTACAGTCATCATGGAGCCTTGCACATTTGGATATGTTGTGGAGACATTTTAATGATGTTACATTCATGAACATAGAGTCTTATGATTAGTAGAAGTGAAGTTATGTAGTCGCTATTCACCAGTAGCTATTTCCTATGTTTATTCAAAAGAACCGATAGAGATTATGTTGGTGTAGTAGTTGCGCCTATCATTATGGTATGCACCCTTGGATTAGTGATTGAAGAAGAGTTAATAGTGTTTGGTTAAGAGTGCATGATGTAATTTAGCTTGAGGAGAAAGATTTAGTTACTTTGGTAGAGCTAATAATGTGTAGCATACATCTACATTTATTAATATTGGACAGGTCCCAGATTATGTTGCATGCTTAGTAGAGCCGATAGAATTATTATTGGAATATGTTATGGTTTCTTTAATATGATTTCAAGGTGGTTCTAACAGGTCAACTTGATTACATCATTTAGAGGAATGCTATTTATAGGCAGTCATCTATGATTGCTAAAGGATGGTTCAGAGTTGATTGGGAAGTGCAGAGCAGAGTGTGCGAAGTGTTGAGCCATTAGTAGAAGGTCTATGTGACCAAGTAAAGAGTTTTTGCTATACATTGGAATTGATCCAGATAGCAGGTCAAAGTGTAGTTCACCAAGAATCAAATATAGTATGTATCTGTTATTTAGAAGGTTGTAGCCTTCACCCCTTTGAGTAGTGTGCTCTCAGACAGTGTGTCCTCACCCCTAATAGGGTTAATTGTAAAAGACTCCTAACCGGGTCTGACCCTTAACCAGGTCACTATACTAAATGCATTGTAAAGACAACTCCTAACAGGGTTAAGGATCTTCTAACAAGGATCATAATACACTAGTGCAGATTATTTGTGGGTGTCAATTCCCACAAGGTTTTTTACCTATTTGGGTTTCCTCGTAACCAAAATATTGGTATTGTGTTCAAGTGTTCTTTCATTGTGTTTATGCTTTATGTTTAAGTATACTTAATTGGATAAAGATTTGAAACTTTTAGATAATTGATTCACCCCCCCCTTCCCCTCTCAGTTATCTCTTGGGACTATTCCTAACAATTGGTATCAGAGCCAAGTGCCTCAGAGATAAAGTTTAAGATCTTGAGGTTGATCAGATGGTATTCTTTAGAAAAGACAGTCCTAAGTTTGATAGAGAGAATTATCTTGACTGGAAGAACAAGATGATGACCCATTTATGGTACATTGCTTTTGAAGTTTTTGAAGTGGCTATCAAAGAATTTTAGATCCCCTCTCTAGTAGATCTTGCAAAGGATGATGCTACTAGCAAGTAGAAGGATTTGTTCCTTTAGAATGCAATAGCAAAAGAAGCCATTATCAATGCCTTATCTAATAGTGATTTTTCAAAAATAAAGAAAGTAGACATAGCTTACAAGATATGGAGACACCTAGAAGACATGTTTGAAGGAGATAAACAAGCAAAGAATTTGCGCAAAAAAACATGGAAGAAAAAGTACAATACTTTGGAGATGCTACCTGAGGAGAACATAAGATCCTACAATCAAAGGATTAATGAAGTAGTTGTTGGAATAAAAAATAATGGAGGAGAAATTTTAGAAGAAGACATCATGGATAAACTAATGACCACATTGAAACCAGAATATGAGAACAAGATAAACATCCTTGATGAGACTATGCAATTTTCAGAGAACTTCAAAAGAGAAACCTTAATTAGCAAAATTGTTGCATTTTAGATACCAAGTTTGAAGATAGAGCCTAAAAGTGAGATAGCCTTCAAAGCTTCGATCCATGGTAAGAAATTTGTAAACACTTCTGGTAATTTTGATGATGATGATGAAGAGAAAATACTAGATGACTTCATTTTTATGATTGCTAAAAGAGAAAAGAAAGGAAAAGGAAAATATGAAGGTCTATTACCATTTAAATGATTTTCATGTAATAAGATTGGTCACTTTGCATCTAAGTGTCCTACAAGAGTTAAAAAGTACAAGAATAACTACAAGCCTAAGTATATAAAGGAATTCTACTATGCTAGAGATGGATTATTAGACGAAGAATCAACAGAAGAGGAAATTGGATTCATTTCTCTTGAAGATGAAAAGAATTCACAAGAGTTAGCACTGATTTCACAAGCTAACATCAGGACAGATTGGATCATTGATTATGGTTGCTCACATCACATGACAGGAGACAAATATAGATTTGTTCATTTGGACAGATACAAAGGATGCATGGTTAGATTTGGAGATAACACTCCTAAACCCATCATTGGTAGAGGAGTTATCACCCTGGATGGAAAGAATAGCATTGATGATGTTCTTTATGTTGATGGTTTGAAACATAACCTACTAAGTGTTGGGTAGTTACTTGAAAAAGGTTATAGGTTGGAATTCAATGGAAACAAGTGCATCATTAACAACAAAGAAGGAGAAATGATTGCATCAGGATCAAAGACTAAAAGTAATGTTTTTCAGCTTAATCTAGAAGCAAGTTGTTTTTTTGCTAAAGTAGATGACAATTGGTTGTGGCACAAAAGACTATGTCATATCAATTTTGATAACATAGTAAAGATTAGTAATGTTAAGGAAGTAAGAGACCTACCTAGCATAGAAAAGCTAGTTGATACTATTTGTAGGGAATGTGTAATGGGAAAGCATGTGAGGAATTCATTCAGGAGCAAGCATAATTTAGCAGAGAACAAGTTGGATCTGATTCATATAGACCTATGTGGACCAACTCAAACAAGATCATACTATGGTGAAATGTATTTCATTTTGTTTATTGATGATACTAGAATGATGTGGGTTGTGTTCTTGAAAGATAAGTCAGAAGAATTTGAGAAGTTCAAAATATTCAAAGCTAAGGTTGAGAATGAATCTAGACTAAAGATAAAATGTATAAGGTCCGATAGAGGAGGAGAATTCACCTCTGACATATTCTATGAGTACTGCAAAGAACATGGCATAAAGAGATAGTTGAGTGCACCTAGAACCCCTCAGCAGAATGGGATTACAAAAAGAAGGAATAGGATCATCCTTGATACAGTGTGAACCATCATGATTGAAGGAAAAGTTGCACACACCTATTGGAGAGATGCAGCCAATACAGTAGTCTATACCATCAATAGAATATAATTGAGGCCTGGCATGGACAAGACACCTTATGAGCTATGGTTTGGTAAAGTTCCCACAATGAAATACTTCAGAATCTTTTGCAGCAAGTGCTACATCAAGAGGGATGAAGCAACAAGAAAATTTGATGCAAGAAGTGATGAAGGTATTTTTCTTGGTTACTCTACTAAAAGTAAAGCTTATAGATGTTTTAACTTGATATTAAAGAAGATCATTGAAAGTGCTCATGTTAAGATTGATGAAAATTTTATGGTTCAAGAAAGATATCATGATTACTCACCTATGATTGAAGAAGAACATAGACCTTCCACTAGTGAGACAGTTGTTGAAGAGATGTTTGACAGTATTGATGTATTGTTCAATGACCCTAAAACAAGTGAAGAATAAAATCAGAAGGAAGATGAGTCAATATCACCTAAAGTTCTAAAGTATACATCTAGATATCATTCTAAGGATGACATCATTTGAGATCAGAGCGGAAAAGTCACAACAAGATCAAAAGCTAAGAGTTCTGCAAGCAATGAGGCGGTATGTTTACTATCTTAGATTGAACCTTTAATTGTTGAAGATGCATGCAATGATTCAGATTAGCATGATGCTATGAAAGAAGAACTAGATTAGATTATCAAGAATGGCACTTGGGAACTGGTCCCAAGACCTAGTGATAAAAATGTAATTGGAACAAAGTGGATATTTAGAAACAAGATGAATGAAGATGGTACAATAGTAAGGAATAAAGAAAGGTTAGTATGTAAGGGCTATGTGCAAAGAGAAGGTATTGATTATTCAAACACCTTTGCACTAGTGAGTAGACTAGAAGCCATTAAGTTGTTTCTATCCTATGAAACATTCAAAAACTTTAAATTTTATTAGATGGATGTTAAGTCAGCATTCTTGAATGGAGAGCTAAAAGAAGAAGTATATATTGAGCAGCCAGAAGGATTCACCCTATCAAAAAAACTTGATATGGTATGTAGATTGAAGAAATCCCTCTATGGACTTAAGCAAGCCCCTAGAGCATGCTATGAGAGACTTGATGGATATCTAATAAAGATTGGATTCAAGAAAGGAGCAGCAGATTTTAATCTATTCATAAGAGAGACATTAGAAGGACTACTACTTATAGCTATATTTGTTGATGACATTATCTTTGGGGGTAATTAAAAACTTAGTGCAGAATTTTCTAAAGAAATGCAAAGTGAGTTTGAGATGAGCATGATTGGACCTATCAAATACTTGGGATTAAATGTGCAGAAAATAGAGAAAGGTATTTTCATAAATCATTCCAAATATGTGAAAGAGATATTGAAGAAGTTCAAGATGGATGATTGCAAGCCAGTAGTTACACCTATGATAATAGAATGCAAGCTTACAAAAGAAGATGATTCTCCAATAGTAGATTCAACATTATACAAGTCTATGATTGGTAAACTCATATGTCTTACTCAAACTAGACCTGCTATTTCTAGTGCAGTTGACATAGTTGGAAGATTTGCAACAGAGCCTAAACAAAGTCACCTCATGGCAGTAAAGAGAATATTTAGATATTTGTAGGGAACTATAGACTATGGTCTATGGTATCCTAATTTATAAAATGTTGAGCTTCATGTGTATACTGATGCAAATTGGGCAAGATGCATTGATGATAGAAAAATTACATCAGGAGGAGCAATGTTTCTTGGTGACAGACTTGTCACTTGGACAAGAAAGAAACAAAATTGTATTTCTTAGTCAACAGTAGAAGAGGAGTATGTTGCAACAGCCCTAAATTATTCTACAATTGTCTGGGTTAAGAAAATGATAAAGGATTTTGTAATTTAGATTGATTATCCTATTGTTATCCATTGTGATAACACTAGCACTATCAACATGTCAAAGAACCCTGTGATGCATGCAAAGACAAAATACATTGAGATCAAGTATCATTTCCTAAGAGAGAAAGTGGTAGAGAAAGAAGTCAAGTTGGACTATGTGAGTACTAAAGATCAATTAGCAAACATATTCACAAAGCCCTTACCAAAGGATAATTTTGAGTATCTCAGGGAGAAGCTGGGAGTAGTTCCCTTCCCTGATTCTACCTAGAAGAAAGAAGAAAGAGCATCAGTCCTCAAGAACTAATGGATGGTTGACTAATCTACTTTAGGAGTAGTACCAGTGCTTAAACTAATTGGTGCCCTTTTCCATTGATGTCAAAGGGGGAGTAATATATAGTCATGAAAAATAGAAGTAAAGGAGTAATATACTAAGGGGGAGTAGTATTCAGTTGAGGAAATGGAGAATGTTGAAGAATATTGCAGCAGATGGAGGATTCATCCTTGGGGGAGTTTTGATGAGGAAATGGAGAATGTTAAAAAATAATTGTCTATTTGGGTTGGTGGTATTTTTCATTCCATATGTTGCCATCAATACCAAAGGGGGAGATTGTTGGAGATTTGCCAGCAAGCTAGTGCTGACTATATGTTTGTCATTGATGATAACATATGGTAAGCAACATGTATGGAAGACTCATATAGTGAGATTTAAATATATGTACCATGAACATGTTATCAACATGATATCACGGATGCAGAGGTTAACTATTAGTACAGATAGTTATGTAGCAGCTTGTGTTAGCAGTGTTCCTAACAGAGTAATAGGCAATGTTCTATGAGTGATTATTTGTACAGTCATCATAGAGCCTTGCACATTTGGATATGTTGTGGAGACATGTTAATGATGTTACATTCATGAACGTGAAGTCTTATGATTAGTAGAAGTGAAGTTATGCGGTCACTATTCACTAGTAGCAATTTCTTGTGTTTATTCAGAAGAGCCGACAGAGATTATGTTGGTGCAGTAGTTGCACCTATCATTACAGTATGTGCCCTTCAATTAGTGATTGGAGAAGAGTTAATAATGTTTAGTTAAGAGCACATGATGTAATTTAGCTTGAGGAGAAAGATTTAGTTACTTTGGTAGAGCCAATAGTGTGTAGCGTGTGTCTACATTTATTAATATTGGACAGGTCCCAGATTGTGTTGCGTGCATAGTAGAGCTAACAGAATTATTATTGGAATATGTTATGGTTTCTTTAATATGATTTCAAGGTGGTTCTAATAGGCCAACTTGATTACATCATTTAGAGGAATGATATTTATAGGTAGTCATATCTTATTGCTAAAGGATGGTTCAGAGTTGATTTGGAAGTGTAGAGAAGAGTGTGCGAAGTGTTGAGCCATTAGAAAAAGGTCTATGTGATGAAGTAAAAATTTTGTGCTATACATTGGAACTAATCCAGATAGCAGGTTAAAGCATAGTTCACCAAGAACTAGATATAGTGTGTATCTATTAGTCAAAAGGTTGTAGCCTTCACCCCTTTGAGCAGTGTGCTCTTGGATAGTGCATCCTCACCCCTAATAGGGTTAATTGTAAAAGACTCCTAATAGGGTTTGACCCTTGACTAGGTCACTGTACTAAATGCATTGTAAAGACAACTCCTAATAGGGTTAAGGATCTTCTAACAAGGATCATAATACACTAGTGCAGATTATTTGTGGGTGTCAATTCCCACTGGGGTTTTTACCTATTTGGGTTTCCCCATAACCAAAATATTGGTGTTGTGTTCAAGTGTTCTTTCATTGTGTTTATGCTTTATGTTTAAGTATACTTAATTGGATAAAGAATTGAAACTTGTAGATAAATGATTCACCCCCCCCCCCCCCACCCCCCCCCCCCCCCTCTCAGTTATGTCTTGGGACTATTCCTAACACATTAGACATAGGAAGTCCAGTCCATACCACCCACAGGCCAATGGTCAAGTGGAAGTCACCAATAGGGAAATCAAAGCAATACTTACAAAAATAGTTCAACTCAACCAAAGAGACTGGAGCAGTCATCTAGAAGAAGCAATATGGACATACAAAATCACATAGAAAACTACAACTAGGTTGACTCCATTTAACCTACTCTATGGAAAAATAGAAATGCTACCAATTGAGTTTGAACATAAAACACTAAGGACTACTTTGAAGATGAATATGGACCTTCCTGCAGCTCAGCGTGAATGCTTACTGAATCTCAATTCTTTGGATGAGATGCATAAATTTGCATTGGAGTGCACAAAAATAGTCCAAAAATAGAGAAATAAATGGCACAACTCCCACATCAAGAACCAAAAATTCCAAGTAGGTGACTGGGTAGTATTGTTTGACTCCAGGTATTAAGGGACACAAGGCAAGTTGCAAACAAGATGGCTAGGGCCATATGAGATAACACATGTTTTTACAAATGGAGTGATTCAATTGACAACAATTGATCCAGTGCAATTCTAGTTGTTGGTCAATGGCCATAGACTTTGTCTATACCATCAGCCACAAACCAAGACAGAGTTCATGCAACAATTCATAGAAGATGATCCAACGGTAACACAAGTAATCATTCCTCTAGCAGAAGGTGACAACCTTCTTCCTGCAGCTTCACTCTAGCATACAAGCATGTTCATATAATAAAACTTCATTTTCAATGGAGTCTCATTCCACATTCACTTTTCTTAAATTCTCTTTCCAATCTACTTCATTTCTTTACCTTCCACCCATAAAAATTCCATGTCACCCACTTTGCTCAATTTTGTACGCTTTCAATAAATTCCACGTCAGCATAAATCCATTCAGGGACAATCAATTTCAAGGCACAACCAATTTTTGTCCTTAAAGTGCATACAAAAACATAATGATGGGTACGTGTATTCAATTTATTTCCACTTTTAAAACATAGATTTTAGTAATTATATTTAGTATTGCATGTGTCTATATATTATGGCATTACACCAATTTTCTCTCTCCTATGAAGGAGGACAAGTTTGGACACTTGTCATTCTTTCATATGGGGGAGAAAAGTGTATTAATTCCCAAGTTGCTATTTCTTGTACCTGTCATTTCAAACCAGATTGCATGTTAGCTAAATCAATACTTATGTGATGTGTCATCAAGTCCTTGTAATGTTTGCACAAATTATTGTACTTAATTGCTTAGATTATTCTTGATTCCTACCCTAGGTGATGTAATTAAATTTGTGTAAGGCTTAATTTCACTTAAAAGAAACATAATTCCCTACCATCAAGTGTCATTATCATTTATATTACCCAATTTTCAAAATAGTATGATACAAAGATTGAAGGGAGTTGAAGTGAAGTGTAGTTATGAGCTAAATAAAAGGGATTTTTCAAAGGAATTTAGAATATTTAGGGTTTCAGAGTAAACAACAATTGTGAAATTACAAACTGATAAAGAGCTTGAGAAAATAATTTGAGAAGGAATTTTGAAGGTAGAATTTAGCACAATGGGTGGACAATTGTTGAGGCATGAACCTATTGTTCATACCATCTTATTAATTGATGTTGAAGTTGTTTGAAGGTTCCATGCCTGCGGATGGTTGGGTTACTTCTTGAAATCAACGGAGTATGATGAAGAAGTGGCAGTGGAGTTCATGAATACATTCAACAAGGGGGAAGCTACTATGTGGGGAGTGACTATTCTAGCAATAGAGGAAAGAATTGTAGAGGTGACAGGCTTACCAATAGTTGGGGATCATTACCCCAATGAGCATGATGTTAGGTCTTCACGAGCCCAATTTACCCAACCTTGTAACCCTCCATTAGAAGTAAATAAGAAAGGATGCGGGAGAATGTCATTACTTGTTCCATATAATGAGTTGGCTACACATATCATTAGGTATTTTACATGTGAAGGGAGGTTTTCCTATCTACATGCTCATCATTTCAAGTTAGTTATATCAAGAATAATTTTCAAGTAAATATTCTAAACTTTCTATACAACATGTCAAGTATCAGTTCTGAGGAAACATAAAAGGGTAAAATAAATTCAATTTCCCATCATGCCCTAATCAAAATTCTGGTTGAAAGAGCCCTTAGGTATGTCTCTCCTCTAGAATGGAAAGAATTTATTAAGAATAAAACCTTGTAGCCCCTGAATGAGCCTGTTGAGCAGCCAATTCCTGGAAATGAAATACCCCCTGACCTAGTTGAAACAACTCAAGAAAAAGGGTCTGAGAATATTGAAGAGAAGGAGCCTTCTCCTATCCTAGGTGATAATGTACCTACCCCATCTCAAAGAAAAGGGAAACAAAAGGTTAATGAAGGAAATTTGGTTCCTAAAGTAGAACCTTAGAAACCCACTACCTCAAAAATTAGGAAGCAGAAGTCGGTTCCTACAATAGTTACTCCTGCAGCAGAAAGGCTGAGGAAAGATGGTAAAAAGAAAATGGTGGAGGAAAAAGAAACCCCTTTGAGGAGTACCAAGATGAGGGGATAAGTCCCTTAAGTGACCCTAGTAAGTCAAGATGTCCCACCAGAGACACCTATTGTCGATTCTCGTAATGACTATGTCACAATTGATTCTCCAATTCAATCAACCCACCCAGATCCTCCATAGATTGAAATTAACTAATCTCCTAAAGAGTCTCCATCACATCAAAGTAAACCTGAGGAAAGTGCATAGACAATTCAAGAAAATTATCATGAGAACTTACAGTCACCTGTCTACTCCTATACCCACAATGCCATAGTGCCTTTTAGAAGGACCTGGTATACAGATTATTTAGAATAGGTTCACATTGTAGAGATAAAATGGAGAACTCAATCAAAGGAGCATGGCCCACCTACTTTGCAATCAATTCTATTTAGTTTATATACCGAGTTTGTTTTCAACAACATCATGTGGGGAGAGGCGAAGAAAATGATGAAAAAAGAAATTGATGAGAAGAAGGAAGAAATTGAATACCTAAAGGAACAAATAGAAAAGAAAAAAAAAAAAATGGATCATGCCCTCAAGCTGGATGACCAAATTATAGCCTATAGGTCACCCCCACGGGTTTATGCTATTTGTTTAAAAGAATAGGTGCTTATTTTCCAACTCATGATGACCATTCAGAATAAGGATTCTAAGTTCAAAATAGCTAAAGACTTCTATGGTCTTTATCAAACACTTCCTACTTGGCAACAGAATCTATTCTGTAAATTATATATTCATAATTTCATCATTCCTAATAAAATTGATTGGAATCTATTAATATGATTTATAACAATAGAGAGGGGGGGTGAATCAATTGTTCTTAGGTCCATATGTAACAATTGAATATTAAAACACTTCAACAAACTCAGATCTAATCACCAAATTAACTCAGTCTCTAAAGAACATATATCAGAAAACATATGACATGCAGTCCACTATCCAATAGTATTTAACTTGTAGAATATCAAAACATTCAAACAAGTATGACACTAGGATTTATAGTGCAAACACAATTTGAGAAAAACTACTTTGTAACATGTTATTGATATTTTCACTCTTCTGAAGTGAGCTCGGTGAAAATCCAACCTTGTTAAAGGTATACAAACACACTATTAGGTGTGACCCTATTAAAGGATTTCAATCACCCTATTAGGAGTGGCCTAGTCAGAGGACTTGAGTACATTCTATTAGATTGCCACCTTTATTAAAGGATTTATCAATGACTGTTAGGTCAACCTTGATTAAAGGATTTTGACTGTTACAATGGTTAGAAAGTAATAGTAGTTTCTGATCTATAAAACATACAACTCACTTTGTAGATATCATATCCAATTCGCACATATATGTTGATTTACTGACTGAGTACTATTTCCATCTCCATCATTGATTTTCTCATAATTTTCTTCTAGCAATCATAACTCTGATCTTCACCTTCATCCTTCTACTTAGACTTATCAGTCAATAATATCAACAACACCAGAATACTCTGTAACCTCACCATTAGGTTTCCTTTATACCTCTCCAGATAGTTAGATATGTCTTTTGCCTCTTAATCTCCTCCGTAGATCTTAGGTTAGGTTAGATCCAACATATCCTTCATACATCCTTATAGAAACTTCTTCAATCTCCTCATTGAAATCATAATAAAATGATTTACTATGCATTAAATTCTACATACAATCAATTAATAAAGTCAACATGATTTACATAATCCAAGAATTCAACTGTGTCAGCTGGAAATCTGAATTCTTCCTCCAAATGTAAATTGTTGACGCTCGGTCAATATTGTGTTCATCTCCTCAGTCATCACTATGTAACTCGCTCATCTCTCAAAACTATCTTCCTTGGCTAACACTGATTTGCTCGGTAATTTCCTATCGCTCGGCATAAACTGATGTTCAGTCAACACTAGATTTACTCAGCATATACTGGCACTCGATTGATACTAACATCACTCAGCTTAAACTAGATTTCTTCACTTTTGCTCGGTTAATCCTACTTCTTCAATATTTCTTCTTACTTAGATAAAAAAAATCATTATCTCATCATAGTGCCAAATAATCAAGTACTCATTGAAGTATCAAATAACTCAACCTTCCTTAGGTGCTATTGTTATCTCCTTTTCCCTAATCCTTTTCATCAACCAATAGATATAGTATTTTCTTAGATAGCAACTATCTTACCAGGTAAGGTTTGACATCAATGAAAACACAACAATTATTTCAATTGTAGTTTCCAACAATCTCCCTCTCTGGCATTGACGGTAACACCACATGAATAACACATGATTTACCAACCAATCCAAACTTTGTGTTTAAATCAAAAAAAATTATAATATCTTTAGCTTCATTCTAATTCTCAATAACTTAGCCTTACTTGACTGTTTACACAATAACTCCCTCTGAAACTTTTATGTGTCTCTCTCTCTCTTTGATTATATCCTCTTGACGTGTATTCATCTTTTATTCATCTCTGAAATCTCTCCCTCTTTGACAAAAATGCTAAAGCAGCAACTAAAACTTACATCATTCATATGTAAATGTCATCTTGTCAGTTCGGTAACAATATTTCTCCCTCTGTCATCTTGCTTATGATTGATTATCATCTTTGTTTTTATTTTCACAACTCTAGGTACCTCCTAAAGTGTGACCTTTCCTACATCAATTTGTCAGATATTGTGTGCAACACATTTGATGTAGTGCTCCTATCTTGACTAGGTAGCCTCAATTAGGGGAAGCACCCCTAATTTACCTCTTAGATATTCATGAGCATCCTTAGGTAAAGCTTTTGTGAATATGTCTACTAGTTGTTCCTTTGTGTTCACATATTTCATTCTCACTTCTTTTCCTATACCAATTCTCTTAAGTAATGATACTTAATTGCAATGTGCTTGGTCTTTGTGTGCATCACAGGGTTCCTTTATATGTTAATGGCACTTGTGTTATCATGGAAGATAACAACAAGTTGAGTAATTTCCTCTTTCATTCCTTTAAATAATTGCTTGATCCATACCATATTTGAATATTTCACTGTAGTTGCCACATATTCAGCTTCTATTGTAGATTGGGAAATGCATTTTTATTTCTTGCTTGTCCAAGAGATTAAACTCTATCCAAGAAAGAAAGCTCCTTTCATTAACTTTTCCTGTCATTAACATTTCCTACCGAATTAGCATCGGTGTAAACTCTTAGTTCAAATTTCTCATTTCTTTTGTAGTACAATCCATACTCTTCTATCCCTTTCAGATATCTCAGTATTCTTTTCATAGCCATCATATGATTTTCCTTAGGATTGGCAGAGAATCTAGCTACAATCCCAACTTTTAGAGCTATATCCAATATGCTGTGAACAACATATTATAGCTTCCCAATCATGGATCTATACAGGGTTTGATTTACTTCAACAATATCATCAGTCTTAGAAAATTTCTATCTAGTAGCCATAGGAGTACTCACTAGCCTTGAATCCTCCATTCCAAAAAATTTCAGTATCTCTTTGACATATTTAGATTGTGTTATGAAGATACCTTTCTCCATCTAATAGATTTGTAAACCAACAAAGAATTTAATCTCACCAAACATAGACATTTCAAATTTAGTTTGCATTTCATTTGAGAATTTCTGACATAGGGCATCTTGTCCTCCAAATATGATATCATCTACAAAAATTTCTGCTAACAAAATCCCTTTACCTTCTTCAACTTTTATGTACAGATTATTGTTGTCATTTGTCCTTGCAAATCCAATCTTGATCAAATAATTGTGCAGCCTTTCATACCATGCTCTAGGGGCTTGTTTCAATCCATACATTGCTTTATTAGTTTGCAAACCATATTTTTCTTGTCTAGATCAACAAATCCTTTAGGTTGTTCAACATATACCTCTTCTTCTAATATGCCATTCAAAAATGCAGATTTGACATCTATTTGGTATACCTTAAAATATCTGTAGGAAGCATATGCAAGTAGAGTTCTCACTCCTAATCTTTATATAAGGGAAAATGTTTCCCCATAGTCTATTCCTTCTTCTTGTGCATAACCTTTTCATACTAGTCTTGCTTTGTTCCTTGTGACTTGTCCAAGTTCATTGAGATTATTTTTGAATACCCACTTTGTTCCAATAACATTCTTGTTTTCTAGTCTAGGCATCAGAGTCCAGGTATCATTCTTTTTAATTTGATCTATTTCTTCATTCATAGCTTGAATCCAATCTTCATTTTCCAAAGCATCTTTTACTATTTTAGGCTCAAACTCACACAATAAACATGTAGAGTCTTTCAACTTACTTCTGGTCAAGGCTCCAGATTCTTTATCTTCAATGATTTGTTCAGGCTTATGACGTCTTCTCGCATACTATGCCAGTGTAGGTTCATATCTCTTCTCAGGTTCATCATGAAAATTATCAGATTCTTCTTCTGACTACTCGACAACATCTTCCTGATGCTCAGCATCATCCTCCCGATGCTTGACATTTCTTACCTGAGATTCTACATCTAGTGCAGGTGTGTTACTTGCCTCTCCTTCTTCCATATAGACAAAAGATCTATAGTCTCCAGGTTCTTTATTGCCTTCTTGTTCATTTTTCTCTGCATACTCATAAACTCTCACATTTGCACTTTCCACAATTTTGTTAGTGTTAGAATTTAAATACTTAGAAGCTTTACTCTTAGTGGAATAGCCTAGGAATATGCCTTCATCTCTTTTAGCATAAAACTTTCCATTTATATTGTTCTTCAATATATAGCATTTACTCCCAAAGATTCTAAAGTATTTCACCTTAGGTGCATATCCATGCCATAATTCATAGGGTGTGACATTTGTACCTTTCTTGATTTGTACTCGGTTCAAGGTATAAATAGCTATAGTTATAGCTTCTCTCTAGTATTTTTGTGCAACATTATTCTCAATCATTAGTGTCCTTGTACAATCTATAATAGATATGTTTCTCCTCTCATCTATACCATTATGTGGAGGTGTTCTAGGTGCATACATCTATCTCTTGATTCCTCTATCATTATAGAATAGATTGAACTCATTTGATATAAACTCTCCACCTCAGTCAGATGTCAGACATTTCAGGTTTCAACCTGTTTCTTTTTCAACCAACACCACAATAGAATAAAGTACCTAGCACCACAATAGCTTTGTATTCCCATAGATCCACAAAGTTCAGTATGAACCAAATCCAAAATGTTCTCAGAAGTAAATGTCTTTCTCTTGAAACTAGACTTTGTCAGTTTTTCCAACTGACATTGTTTACACATCACATTATCAGGTTTCTTCAATCTTGGCAAACCTCTAACTTTCTTCTTTTTACTAATACTTACCAGATTGTCAAAGTTAACATGACATAGCCTCTTATGCCATAACCATACATCATCAAATTGTGAAAACAAACATGTCTCTTTAGATAGATCTAGATAAAACAAATTACCTTTAGTCTACTCACCACTTCCAATTAGTTCACCAGTAGCATCAAATATTGTATCCTTTTTGTGATAAATTCCACTCCATAACCAGTGCTATTAAGTTGTGCAACACTCAGAAAATTATAGTTAAGACCTTCAACCCAATAAGAATTTTCACAAGTGATCTTATTAGTTAGCTTAATTCATCATTTACCTCTCACAGGACATGATGCATCATTACCAAACTTAACACTTCTACCCTTGTAATGATCTAGGGTTTCAAATTTACTTTTATCACTAGTCATGTGACGTGAGAAACCACTATCAATAATCCATTTATCACCTTTATTCACATAAGAAATAAGTGAAGTTTTCTCATCCTCATTAGAATCATCTTTCATAACAACATAAACTACTTCAATATCAAAATTATCACTATCACTATCAGTTTCCTCTTTTGCAATGTAACATTATTTCTTACCTTTTTCCTTTTAATCTATGTACCTTCGATGATCTTTATTATCTCTCTTATCTTTGCACTTGCTTTCTCTATCCTCATTTTTGTCATTCCTATTAGGACACCTTGTAGAAATATGGCCAACTTTGTTACATGAAAAATAGATTATAGGAAGTTTACCTTTGTATTTTCCTTTTCCTCTCCTCAATCTTCTAGCCATGAGGGCTTCAACATCATTCAGTTCCTCATCAGATTTGCCACTTTCACTTCCAATTTTACTTTCACTTTTCACACATTTATCTTTATCTCTTTTAGATTTATGCAAAACTATTTGTGACTTAAATACAGATTCAACATTAGGAATAGTGTAGTTATCATAGTTAGACAGTTCAAAAGCAGTAAGCTTACCAACAAGGCTTTCCAGAGTTAGAACATTATCAAGGTTACATCTTGATTCTTAAATTTCTGAAATTTAGCTAGCATATATAGGAAGCAGAGTTCTTAATACCTTTCCAATGACAATCTCATCATCAATGATTCTATTAGCTCCTCTAATAGTATTTACTATTTCTTTGATTCTTCCACAATACTGAATAATATTCTCACCTTCTTGCATTTTCATTTCATTTAACTTACCTCTCAAGCTTTCAGCTTTTTCCCTCAGAACATTTGTATCACCACCATAGATGGTTTCAAGAGTATCCCACATTTTCTTTGTAGTAGTACGGTCCTTAATGTCCTCAAATTTAGGATAGCTTAGGATAGATGCAATCTCCAACATTTCTTGATTGTGTTCCTATTTTTCTTTCATATCCTTAGCAGTAATAAGTGCAACAGGTGCAACATAGTGATGTTCAACATAGTATTTCGTCAAATCACCAATACCAGCTAGATGCAGTTTCATCAGACTTTTCCATGTAGGGAAGTTCTCCTTGTTCAACTTTGGTACCTCCTTATACATCTTGATCATTAGCTTCAAGTAACTTTAAAATTTTTCTCTATAAGCACCAACAGCTCTGATACTTATTGTTAATATGATTTAGAACAATAGAGAGTAGGGGTGAATCAATTTTTCTCAGGTCCAGATGTATCAATTGAATATTAAAACACTTCAACAAACTTAGATCTAATCACCAACTTAACTCGGTCTCTAAAGAACATATATCAAAAAATATATGACATGCAGTCCACTATCCAATAGTATTTAACTTGCAGAATATCAAAACATTCATAAAAAACATTCAAACAAGTATGACACCAAGATTTATAGTGGAAACCTAGTTTGGGAAAAACCACTTTGTAACATGTTATTGATATTTTCACTCTGCTGAGGTGAGCTCGGTGAAAAGCCAACCTTGTTAAAGGTATACAAACACACTGTTAGGTGTGACCCTGTTAAAGGATTTCAATCACCCCATTAGGAGTGGTCTGGTTAGAGGACTTGAGTACATTCCATTAGAATGCCACCTTGATTAAAGTATTTATCAATGACTATTAGTTCAACTTTGATTAAAGGATTTTGACTGTTACAATGGTTAGAAAGTAACAGTAGTTTCTAATCTATAAAATATACAACTCACTTTGCAGATATCAGATCCAATTCACACATATATGTTGATTTACTAACTGAGTACCATTTCCATCTCCATCACTGATCTTCGCAAAATTTTCTTTAAGCAATCACAACTCTGATCTTCACCTTCAACCTTCTTCTTAGACTTATCAGGCAATAACATCAATAACACCAGCATACTCTGTAACCTCACCATTAGGTTTCCTTTATACCTCTCCATATAGGTAGATTTGTCTTTTGCCTCTTAATCTCCTTCGTAGATCTTAGGTTAGTTTAGATCCAACGGATCCTTCTAATATTTAAGTCCTTCATACATCCTTCTAGAAACATCTTCAATCTCCTCATTGAAATCATAATAAAATGATTTACCATGCATTAAATTCTCCATACAATCAATTAATAAAGTCAACATGATTTACATAACCCAAGAATTCAACTATGTCGGCTGGAAATCTGAATTCTTCCTCCAAATGTACATTGTTGATGCTCGATCAATACTGTGTTCATCTCCTCGGTCATCACTATTTAACTCAATCATCTCTCCAAACTGTCTTCCTTGGCTAATACTAATTTTCTTGAATAATTTCCTGTCGCTCAGCATAAACTAATGTTCGGTCAACACTAGATTTACTTGGCATATACTGGCGCTCAGTTGACACTAACATCACTCGGCTTAAACTATATTTATTCACTTTTGCTCGGTTAATCCTACTTCTTCAGTCTTTCTTCTTACTTAGATAAATAATTCATTATCTCATCATAGTGCCAAATAATGAAGTACTCATTGAAGTATCAAATAACTCAACCTTTCTTTAGGTGATATTGTTATCTCCCTTGCCCTAATCCTTTTCATCAACCAATAGATATAGTACTTTCTTAGATAGCAACTGTCTTACTAGTTAAGGTTTGACATCAATGAAAATACAACAATTGTTTCAATTGTAGTTTCCAACAGAATCATCTACTCTATATCGGAGATGCACATTTAAAAGCATAAATGTCATGGATGCAAAATGAAGCCAACTATGATAGGTAGCTGGATAATTATAGAGATCGGGAAAAATTTGAATCTTTACCTTTAAGAATTGAATCCAGTAAGCCAGATGTCTTTTTAAGAGATTGGTTAGCACTCACTTATGGAAAGACAAAACCTAAAGTTAGGGACAATATCTTTTCTCTCATAGATAGAGTCTATAGGGAATATCAAGGACTACCTTATTTTACATTCCAGAGGGCCCTGACTGGTGTGAGGAGTAGGTAGACATATCAAAAGAGAGCTTTGGTTTCCTCTAACTTTCCAGCCACCTATGCTCATGTGGCCATTATATGACATTAACTCTACCAGATTAGACCAGCTATAGGAGAATCATAAAAGGGACTACTAGGAGCGGACCAGAGGATTATATTACACCTTCAAGAGTAAAAGGAGAGGCAAGACAGAGGTTGGTGAATTCATAATAGTAGCCAAGAAGTGTAATGCTTGAGGAAAAGCATTATACTTGCTGGGGGCGAATGATGAGACTAAAGTTGGTCTTTATTTTATGATATTTTATGCTCTGTTCCTAAATATTCCTGAAACATTTGTGTGACTTTTAAGTGCTTAAGTTTGTATATTCTCCATAAGTACAGTTATATCCTCAAACTTTTGGGTAGAAAATAGTATACACACTTTGCCAATATTATATATATACATAATACAGTATTTCATATAGCTATTTTAATGTGTGTTTTAATATTTGGATGAAGTTGATTAAGTTGAATATATGAATATACATGCATATACTACTAACCTACCAGGAATGAAGGAGCAGATGGAAAACAAATTAGTTACATCAATAAAGGAGTGGAGATGTTTTGGTCACGATTAGAAGACCCATCAAGTCAGCCACGGGATATGCCTATAGAATTGAAGGAATGAATGCTTCAGGGAATATAGGGGAGCACAATCATCCTAGATCTCCTCCATAATTAATGTTCTATTAAGATGGCTTTTTTATCTTTATGATCTTCTTTTATTGATTGACATGTTCTCCTTCTTTCATGGATGAATCAATAAAAGTGTATCTGAATGTTTGAATATAATTCTCTATATATAGGGAGATGATCGATGGAAATCTAGTTAGACAAAATAATGATATTACTGTTATATTGAAGCAAGTTGTTCTTCAAGTTTATGTTCTGATTATAATCCATTTTTCTAAATATATAAAATGAAGGAATAATTTGAGTTATCTTCTGTGTGTGTAGTTAGATGAAACCAACCAATGGGGGGGCCCACTTGGGAGGTGGAGTAGACTAGAGTAGAGAAGAGAAGTCATGTCTGTTTGGGATTTGGGCGAGAGCTAAGCTAAGTCTGTTGTAGAGATGGGGTCAAAACCAAGTGATTTGTGATAAAATGAGTTAAAACCCTTTGGGAATCCTTTTGCCAGCTTCATTTTGACCTTAGAAATCCATGATGGATTGTGGGAGGTAACCCTGTTGAAGGCTTGCTAAATCTTGAAATTTTGCTAACTCTGGAATTTTTCAAAAACCCCCAAAATCTAGAATCTGCATCTTAACTCCTATGAAGCTGGAACCTATCCCAAACATCCAGGAAGTATTATATTTTATAATTTATACAAATATAACTTAAAGTCTCTCTCTCTCTCTCTCTCTCTCTCTCTCTCTCTCTCTCTCTCTCTCTCTCTCTCTCTCTCTCTCTCTCTCTCTCTCTCTCTCTCTCTCTCTTCCTCTCACTCTGATTATTTCTCATCACTATTCAAATCTATGTCTTAAATAGGGTGCACACCCTATTCAAATATATGACTTTCATAGGGTGCACACCCTATGAAATTCATAGATTTAAATAGTGTGCTCACCCTATAGGGTGTGCACGCTTTGTAAGGCATTGGAATTTATGAATCCTAAGGCTTGGATTTGCCTTGGAGATCAAAACCAAAGGCTTGGATGATTGAAATAGGCCTGAGATGTGTTTTCAAGAAAACGTACAAAAAAATGACATCTTTTTTTGTGTGCTCCTCGTCAGGTTTACTCATGGCTCAAGAATGTAAAAATCAGATGACGTGATATTGTAGATCTCTCTAATAGCTATCTAAGCATATAATTTATTTTGAATTTTGATTATGTTAAGTTTTTCAACTCTAATTTCTTTTGTGTGTATGTCCATTTTTTGTAAAAAACCAACATGCAATATTTTGGGCATAGATTTTGGCTCGTTCATCGAATTTTGCAACAAGTTAAAATTTTAGAAATTAGACTTCATTCTACACACTTTAAAAAAAGAAAATTTAATTTTTGATTAGTTTTAAATAATTTCTAGGGGGAGCACACATAAATTTAATGTTTTCAGGATGTGTGCACTTCGTAAATTCATAAAAAATTATACATTCATAAAAAAATTACTAAAAAATTCTGGGATAAACTACATGGTGTTAGCTAACTTCTCATTGGAGCGATTAAAAAAATTCAAAAAAAAAGTTAACATTTTAGGGGGAGCACACCAGACGCTATGTTATGTTTTTTGACAAAAAATAGGACCACTTTTTGTGCTCCCCCTTTTTGAGGGCCTTAATCTGCACCATTTTCAAAATAAGTCAGTAGTTTAGGAACTAGATTTAGAGTATTACAACTCTTGTTTTTATCGCATCTTAAAATTTTGAGTCTAATTATCTTCAATTTCTTGTTGAAGCTCAAAGTTTTCTGATTTTAGGAAAAAAGTGGCATCTTATACCCCCTTTTTGGTCCCCCATCTTTGTGCACTTACCCTTATGCTCCTTCTAGATCTAAGCACTATGGTGAGGCTTAGGATGTCTCAATCTCTACAACTACAACTTGTTAACTAGCTCTTCGCATGCTAAATTATCTTAACTTCCACTATCAATGATTACCTTGCAACATTTATCAGTGATCTTACATTTGGTTCTGAATAAACTTTTCCTTAGAATAGGTTCCTCATCGACTTCTTCAATCCACAAGATCCTTCTTAGCATCAAGTTTTCACCATGTTCAGGTTCATTAGATAATTCCTCAAATTCTTCACAAGCCAAATTGTTTCTACCATTATCTTCAGTCTTCTTTCCAGAGTTAATACATTCAAAGGCTCTATGTCCTTCTTCACCACATTTGTAACAAGTACTTGTTATACACTAAGTTTGCACCCTTGTTTCAAGATCTCTTGGTCTTGATAACTTAGTATAACATGGGAATCATCTCCAGGTTGTGGGACCTATGCTTACTGAGATGAGACCTCCAAGTTCTAGGCTGGTTCCTCTTGGATAATCACCTTAATTTGCTTCTAGACATGAAAAGTAAAGCTTTTGAGGGAAAGGGATAGAAGGAGTACTTGAAAGGGAAATGACTAAAAGAAAACTACCTACTAGGTGATACATTAAAATTAGGGTATGAATTGCAGCATAAAGGGATGGAATCAATGAAAGGCTTAGGTCTAGTGGGTCACAACTTATTGAATAGGCTGGCATAAATGTTTCATAAGAGGGCCTGAACATAAGACACAACTTATGACCTGCAAGCAGACATTCACTTCGGCAACTCGGTGTAGGATTGAGACAAGATTTTTAGGGGGCTGAAGTATACCCACAAAAATGTCTAAATCAGATCAAACACAATAACACACACAATTACAGAAAGCAAGAGGGATCAGGAACCCTAAGTCATCACTGAAAACAAGCATAGACTTCAATTCATTAAGAGATGATCCAAATAAGGAAGCATAGGGACATGAAGAATTGTCACAAAATACCTCTACAATATTTGAATTATCAATGAAAGATTTACAACTGTATAAGCTAGAGGGTAGAAATGATACCATAGATGACCCTTAAGAAAAGTGAAATTCTTTTACAATTGTCCAACTCTGAGCACTAAGGCTCCAAAAAAGAACTATATACATCTCCTCTAAACAAGTAGGAGCAAAACCTAAATAGGGTTACAAATTTACAATAGAATAACAAACCCTAAATCAATCAAGTCTGATCATAAATGTTACTTCTACAAATATCTCAATTGATCAGATATTGTGCACCCATCCTATACTGCATCCACCCATGAAAAAGCAACCTTGATCATCAACTTTCCTGCAAAAAAGTCTCACCATGAATGCTCAGAATGGTACTTTTTAGGGACAAGAAATGACCCATGATGGCCACCCAGACTTCCTCATCATCCTTCTCAACTACAAATGTCCTGCAGACATAAATTCTTAGCTACCTCACCGCAGCATTTGGCTCCTTGGATCAAATGCTGACAGAAAACCCTCTGCAGAGACATTTGAATTGAAAATAAATGGTTATCAAGTTTGGTTTAAAATGTGATCATCGATCCTTTTATTTCCTGATAGATCAAGTGGCTCATATCGATTTTACAACAGTCACGGGCCCCTTGAAAAGTCAAAAGACCACATTGTCAGTAGCACCCAATAGAAAACAAGCACATCGGAGAAGACCAACACCTCAGAAGTCAAAGGAACTTGGACCCTGCATCGGACGGTGGTCACATGATCGCATGGGCTCAAAAGATTCCATGTGATCACATGACCACTATAGATCTTTCTTCCCTACCATCTCACTAAGATACTTGGCCCCATTGATAGATTTCCACATCACCAGCTCGCGACCAATCAAAAGCTTTACACATCAGCCCATCTGACAATGCAGACCCACGACCCTCTTTATCTTCATCGGATGATTGTCATTATACCGCCAACTTAAACAACATGCATCTTACCTTGGTGGTATAACAATGATTGTTGATCCTGCTTGAAACTTAATCCTTTGAGGAAGCCGACCCCACTGACAAACCTCCACCTATTCAAAACCCCAGCCAATGAGGAGTGAGCACATCAGAAAAGAGGACCCACTATTAGAGTTGTGGCAATAAAGCAGCATCAATGGCTATTGTATGATCACAAGGGTGAGGAATATTCCTTGCGAACACATGAAACTATCAGATCCTTGAGGAAAGACAGCCACTGGGCCCCGCTGACACCTCTCCATGTCACCAAACTCATGGCCAACTAGAAGCGGACACCTCAGACTACGTGGCAATGGACCCACTAATAGAAGCATTGTATTGGAAGGAAGATCAATAGCCATCATTACACTGCACGTAAACAGACAACATCTTTCCTTAGCGGCGTAGCGACAACCACAAGATTTTGCTGAGCTTTAACCTTTGCAGGCAAAGAATGGGCCCATCGATATAGGTGTCATCCTGTCGCATGATCACAAGGGCTCAAAAGATTCCTTGTGAACATGCAACAACCACAAGTTTCAAAGGGAAGGTCGGGAGGAAATATTTGCTAAAAACTTAGGCTTTGGTAGGAAAAAATTAAGAGGGACCCCACCCGGCAACCTAGAGACTTAACACATGAAGGTGGTCAAATTTTTAGCACATGCATTTTAAAGATTTAAGTGGCTCGAAAAGGTAATGAAGAATTAGAATTGGCCAAAGGGGTTTTTTAGGGTTTTGCAGCAACGGCTAGATTTATGAATTTTTTACCTGCAGACCAGAGAGTTAAAAGGATTGCAGAGGCTAGATGGGTTTTTTGAAGCCATGAAATTTTTAGGGATGTTTGGCAAGGTTAAAACAGAGACCCTGGGATAGATTTAGCCAAATTTGTATAAGACAAGAAAATTTGGGTAACATTTCCTCTAAACCAAGATTTCTCTTCTCTTTTCCCACTATTATTATTCCTAGAGTAACTAGTATAGCTACCTCTAGAGTAATTACCTCTTCTACCAGTAGGTTCATCTTTCCATCCTTTATCTTGCACTGCATTGCGAGATCTACTACTTTCTCCATAAGTTCTGCCTCTACTTCTCTAAAATCTACCACCTCTTCCTCTCTATCTTTGATCATGTCTTTTTGTTAATCACTCTTCTACCTTCAAAGAAACGTGGTATGATTCTTCCATACTATCTATTTTAACATAACTGATCTCATCTTGAATCAATGTCCTTGGGCCATTCAAGTATCTAGCCACTTTCTCAACTTCATCATCCACATGTCCAGATATGATATCCAACTTGTAAAATTCCTTAGTATATTCCTTCACACTCATGTCCTTTTGTCTCAAATTTTGTATTTTTCTCATCAAACTAACTTGGTAGTCAGCTAGAAGAAACTTCTTCTTCATCTTTCCAAGCATTTTCATCCATGTCTTGATCTTTTCTTTTCCTCTCTTCTATCTCTCAATTTGAAAATGATCCCACCAAAGAGATGCATGACCTTTCAACTTTGTGACTACTATCTTAACCTTCTTATTATCAAGAGTACCTTCATACTCAAAGTATTTATCCATCTCAAAGATCCAATCCAAAAGTACATCGATCTCAAGTCTTCCATCATAGCAAGCAACTTCTACCTCAGGTTTGGAGTTAGCCTTAGACAAAACTCTCAAAATTCTTTCCTCATCTTGTTCAACTTCAAGTTCATGATTAGGTGCTACCTCTTCTTCATCACTAACATCTTCAAGATGTGCATCTCTTCTCTAGGCTATCTCTATAGCTTCAAGCCTAGTTGCAATCTACTTCAACATATCCATGATAGCATTATCATTTCCTCTACCACAAACCATCTTGACAATCAGGTTCTAGAAAGATATTAACCTTCTACAAGTTATAGGTCAGATCTCATATTTTCCACTCTATAACCAATCCAATAAGGTTCTCCATGATCCAATCCACAAGTAAGGACTCGCTTTGATACCACTTGACACATGGGCAGGGTAAATTCAAGTAGATTTGACTCAACTTAAAATTACAAACATGCCCTGCTCAAAGTTACACATGGAAGAAATATATAATTTACATGAACAATGAAAACATTGTATATGAGGCAAGGCAACTAGTAACCAAACTGGTGTGATTAAAATAAATTAGTCAACATGCCTGGCTATGAGGCCTTCTGGGTTTCGGCCTTATACAAAGAGAATTATGAATTTAGAGTCCCATCTTTCATCCTATCTTTATCTCCAATGATGTATCTTGATAATGATCCTTACTTACCTTCTACATCAACCTAAACTCCTTATATAGCCAGCTAAGCCACAAGTCAGCCAATTAGGCATTTAATTACATTATAGGTCCAACCTAGAAGAGTAAACCAAAACTAAAGAAAGAATGAACAAAAATTGATGTGAGGTTACATTTAGGTCCACACATGACCCAAGAACATATTCCTAACTTAGCAAGATCCCATTTCATCACATGGAACCGCGCAAGATGAAAAAATCCATGTTTAACATGAAACTGGCTGAAAATTGATACCTGAGGAAAACAGTGATAACTCCCAACTCCTGATGAATTAGGATTTGCAGTCTTAGGTGAAGATAGCATTTTAGGTCCTCTTTAAGACCAAAAATTGCAAAGGCTGACTCATTAAGGATCAATGGCTATAGACAATGCATAATCAACACGTGGAAAGTAGGAAAATACAGCTCCAATAGCAAGGCAAAACAACTCTAACTTTGACATGATCCATCCAATCCTTATGTGCTCATAGGAGAAGGTTCTAGAATAGGTCCTCAACATTGTGTTAGCTTTTCATAACATGAAGCCAACAATTGAAAAGGCTATAATACAAATAAAATATAGGTACATAAAATAGGAAATATTTTTGGTTGATGCAAGATTTCTCAAAGACCCAAGATGCTCTTGCATCACTAATGCTATGCTATTATCATTTAATATTAATACAAAAAAAATAAAATTTGTAATATTAACTTAAAATTGAAAAAAAAAGTCAACTCATTTAATATTAATATAAAAAGAAAAATTTGTAATATATAACGTAAAATTGAAAAGAGTAGTCAAGTTGAAATGTTGAATTGGGTGGGAGATATCAGATATTCGATATTATCGAATATATGAAATTATTGGATAACTGATTTTGTCAAATATCTGATTAGGTTTGATATTTGCCTTGGGCAATGTCAAATGTGAATGGTCAACCCAAAAGACGTGTTCACCATAGTTACTTTGATCTCCAGACTTCAACCATGTAGTTGATGACCTTTTTTTCACCCGAAATTGATGAAATGAAAAGGGTTTCTTAAAGACATTATCAGCTTTCCATCAATATAATTTCTATCAAATTTCAAGTTTAGTAAGTAATTATTACTTATTTTTTAATTGAGTTATCTTTAAAGTCCTAATTGATATTAAATAATTTAAAAAAATTATAACTTTCAAACTATTTAACCTTTTTCAAATCCAAAATATGCGTCACATTCTATGTTTTGCCTGCTATAAGAAAAACAAGTTTTCAATTTTGTAAAGTTTAGAATTAGTTAAGGTGGTCAGACATGAGAGTTTTTTTATTCTGAATAAGTTGTAGCATAAAATTCATAATTAATTATTTATTTAGGAAATAATTACACAAAAATATGTGTCACATCTAGGCATGAGTCTACCACTTATATCTATAATCTTGTGAAAATATATCATCATTTGGTTGTGATTAAGGTGGTTAGACATACACGTACTTTTTATCTTTTTCCTGAAATTTTTGTACTATTGCATTGAAATCTAAAATTTGAACAATTACATTAACTTTTTTTAGACAAGGGCTAGTAGTTTAGAAACTATATTTAATTTCCTACAAATTCTATTCTTACAACTTTTTCACATTAGGTTGATAAGATGTTCAACTTTTTACGTCAAGTTCACTAACCCTGATTTTCTAATTTTTCATTGCCACTTAAGGCCATAGTTTGGTATACCATGATCCTGCACATACCTAGGAGTAAGAATATTGCTTGCATATGCTTCTTACAAAGGAGTTAAAGTTTATTAGATAGATGTTAAATCTTCATTTCTGAATAGGATACTTGAGGAAGAGGTATACATTGAACAACCTGAAGATTTTGTTGATCCTAATCAGAAGAATATGGTATGTAAGTTACAAAAAGTATTATATGGACTGAAACAAGCATTGAGAGCATGGTATGAAAAACTGCATTCCTATCTAATAAGTATTGGATTTGTTAGAACAAGTGACAACAACAATTTGTATTTTAAAAGTGAAACTGATGACAAGGTTCTTATTGCTGAAATTTTTGTTGATGATATCATATTTAGAGGACATGATAACTTATGCAAATCATTTGCTAATGAAATGAGGAAAGAATTTGAAATGTTGATGTTTGGTGAGATCAAATTTTTTCTTGGCTTACAAATATTACAACAGACTGAAGGCATATACATCACACAATCAAAGTAAATCAAAGAAGTATTGAAGACATTCAGTATGGAAGATTCAAAACCATTCGGTACACCTATGGTCACTAGATGCAAATTGACAAAGGATGACAAGTCTACCAAGGTAAATCAAACCTTGTATAGATCAATGATTGGTAAATTGATGTATGTTGTGCATAGTAGACCAGATATTGCACACACAATTGGAATTGTAGCAAGATTCTCTGCTAATCCTAAAGAATCAAACATGGCTGCTTTGAAAAGAATTTTGAGATACTTGAATAACACTAAAAACTATGGTTTATGGTATAAGAAAGAAGGCAATCTTGAACTGAAAAGTTTACACTGATGCGGATTGGGCTGGAAACATTGATGATAGAAAAAATACTACTGGTGGAGGATTATTTTTGGGAGAAAGATTGGTTACTTGGATAAGTGAAAAACAAGGATGCATTTCTAAGTCCACTGCAAAAGCAAAATATGTTGCTGCTTCTACTAATTTTTCAAATATTGCATGGATAAAATAACTATTGGAAGGTATGAATGTGGAAATCACTGACCTAGTGATAATCTAGTGTGATAATACAAGTGCAATTAATATTTCTATGAATCCAGTGATGCATACAAAGATAAAAGATATTTCTAATAAGTATCACTACTTGAGGGAAGAAATTCAAGAAAAGCAAGTCAGATTGGAGTATGTGAAATCACAAGAGAAATTTTTTGATATATTCACTAAACCCTTACCCAAGGACACATTTGAATACTTGAGTAGACTAGGGGTCCATCCCTTGTCTAATAGTCACTAAGGTGATAGGAGGTTGCATAAACCCGTACTTTATCAGAATATCAAATGATGTTGATGCATAATGTTTACACTTTGGGATTCCTAAGGTTGTGAAATATGGAAGACAAGATAAAATTGTATATCAGTATATGCAAGGTACTAGAGTATGAACCAAACAACAGAAATGTTGATTTGGCTATTGAAGAGCTGATTATTTTCTTTTGGCATTGCTATCAAAGGGAGAGAAATAGACATGAAATATTTAGAGAATAGTTAAAAGGGAGAGAAGGTTAATGAAATATCTATCCACGAAGAGAGAGAAAATAAAATGGAGAGTATTGATGTTGTGTAGTGATTAAACATATTAAATTCATAAGCTAGGGAGAGCTTACCAAGTTACAATATTTACATACAGAGTTGTAGACTAGATGTTTGGTATTCTATGACATATTTCATATTGTGTTGCCATCAATGCCAAAGGGAGAGATTGCTAGACTACAACTGATTGAATATCTTAAAGGAGAGATTGATGATCACTGAACTACTAAGGTATATGTGACACATTAAATCAATTATTACATTGTCATTAATGTCAACTAGTTTTGACTATACTTATCATGATAGTTATAAACATCTAAAGAATGAAATAATAATGAAGAAATGAGATATCTATACAAAGATGAGATGTATGAGAAAGATATGGATATGGTATTCATTAGGTAACTTATTGATGAGTCTATGACATTATATTAGTGATTTGATTGTATTACATAATTTTGTTATGGATTGAAGATCAAGAATGACCAAGTTTATGTGGTCGGTAAATGAAGAACTTAGTATACATCAAGCAAGTATAGTGTATGCTGAGTACAATGTTAACCAAGTAAGTCACCTACACATCACAATATTCACCAAGTGAAAGAAATAAATGGAACATGTGACTACTGACTAAAGATGATGAGATGGACAACTATGGATGATTCTGAAGTTAAAGATTAAGTTTGTTATGATGATTAAATGACTAAAAAAATCTAAAGATGATCAGATGATGGATAATGAAACATGTTACAAACACAAGTTCTGAGGAAGGTTAAAGTGACAAAATCAAAGGTGAAGATTAAGAGGGAAAATCTATGGCTGGAAAGAAAATAGTTTATTATGTCTGTAAAAGGAGACAAGAGATTCATAATTAACTCTAGAATGCACATGAGGAGATTGCATTCATGTGAAGCTAGTCAAATAGGTTGAAGATAGAACTGAGCAATTCTGCAGACAACATCGAGCATCAGAAAAATAAATTAATCGAGAAGAACAGAGTTGGAGGATACAAAGGAATTGAATTGAGTACATTGGCCAGAGGTATTTTGAGCTTAGCATAGATCTTAAAATCTACAAAAGAAAGTTGTATTTGAATCAGATAATTACTGTTGCATTCCAACCATTGCTACATATAAATCTCTTAAATGAGTGAGACTTAATAGTTTTTATATTTCATTATGACATTCAATGAATGTTGATTGTTTTCTTGTTGACCCCATAGTGAATGATTGGTCATGGAAAGTAGTTAGTGATAAACCTTCTAACCAGGTCACACCTTACAGTGTTTTATTGTAATCTTTAACAGGGTTGGCCCTTAACCGAGCTCACTTCAGAAGAGTGAAATTATTTTTGAGTTATCGGTCGCAGGTGGTTTTTCCCTTAACATGGTTTCCATGTTAAAAATTAAAATGTTATGTGAATAGATGTGGGGAATTGTCATTTTAATTTACACATTAGATTTATTGGTTTGATCTGTATATATACTAGATAATTTACTGGTATTCAGTAATTGAACATAAAGGCATAGTTAAAGTTTTACCAAGTTGATTAATTGATTTGAAGGATTTGTTTTATACATGTGGGAGTATTTGGGACTGTAGGATAACTAGACTTAACTGATTCACCCCCTCTCTTAGTTATCTAAAAGAGTTCTTGTGAACCAGTACTCATGAAACATGGGTAATGAGTTTGACTCAAAAAACTACACAGTTGAATCATGATAGAAATATTACAACTTCATATCATTAATGAACAATTTTTTTTTAATGGAGGTGTCAAGAAAAATGGCTCTTTTCATGGTCTTGATATTTTTAGTATTTTTTAGGGTAGAATCAAATCTCCTACCGACTCACCGTTGCATACACAAAAGTGTGTGACTACTAGTTGTATATGTATATGTCTATATACATAGACATATACATATACATCTCCATATCTATATCCATATCCATATATATACACATATCTATACATACATATACATATCTATACATACATTTACATATCTATATATAGATATACATATGTATGTATATGTATATGTATATGTATGCATAAATGTGTGTGTGTGTGTGCATGTCTCTGTGTGTGTGTGTGTGTATGTGTGTGTGTGTGTGTGTGTGTGTGTGTGTGTGTTTTTCCTTCATTGTTGGTCGTATTATGCAAACCAATGTTATGGAAACATTGATGCAACTAATTTTTTAACTTTATTTACATAGCTAATGCAAAATCATATTCATTAGAAATTTTTAGAAGAAAATATTTTTCAAATATTTAAGTACTTGAATTAGGAAATAAATTGATGTGAAATTGATTTACATAGAAAAGCAATATTGTTTACAACATAAAATGAGTACAATATAAGTCTACAATTTTATTAAAAAGTAAAATAATTGTAGGAATATTTTCTATTTCAACATAATTTGTTAAAAAATATTAAAAATCATAATCAAAATAAATTATTAAATACAAAATATAACACCAATTTAAGTTGAAAAAAAAAACATAAAATGAGTACAATATAAGTCTACAATTTTATTAAAAAGTATAGTAAAATAGTTGTAGGGATATTTTCTATTTCACCATAATTTGTTAAAAAATATTAAAAATCATAATCAAAATAAATTATTAAATACAAAATATAAAACCAATTTAAGTTGAAAAAATTAATATAATTTTTTTATTAATATTAATTTTTATATTAATGTATAAGATTATTACCATAAGATATATTAATCATAAATTTAATTTGTATAATTTAAATATTATATATAATCTAAATATTATTAAGATGACAATTATAATTGAAGCTAAATATATAATACATATAATATAATATAAATTTAACTATTAAAAATCTTAACTATATATATATATATATATATATATATATATATATATATATATATATATATATATATATATATATATATATATATATATATATATATATATATATATATATATTTATAAATGTTAAGTTTTGGAATCACTCCAAATGTAATAGCACTTTTGTAATTTCTGTGTTTTTCAAATGCAACAATCTCTCTTTCATTTATATTGAGAATGAGGCTAGGAGAGACATGTCCCTTCATGGGACATGTCTATTCATTATTATGAGATTAATATAATGATAATTAATTTTATATATATATATATATATATATATATATATATATATATATATATATATATATATATATATATATATATATATATATATATCTTTGAATCATTATTATATTAATTTCTCTTAATAGTATTTTTAGATATATATAGGCATGATTGGTTATTTAGGGCGGGCTTGTTGGGAAAGTAGATTTCTATTCCTTTTCTGGCGCCCTTGCTTCTTCCTGTTCTAATCAGTTTGATCCCTCGATCCAGTAAGAAAGAGGTGCTAGTCATATCTTCGATTCGAGCCCATTGATACGGCTGAACAATCAAATCATCGCAGCCAGATTGCGATATGATGAACTACCCGCTCCAAACACTGATACTCTACCTAGTTAGGGCTCCCAATGATTATAGAGCACCTTTATTGGGTTTTTTTGGGTGGGCTCTTCAATAGTTTAGTCTCGTAATCTTTCTCTGACATAAGCTATAAAACATCAATGCTCTCTCTTAGCTAGCGAGGATAAACACAGGATATAATATTACCTCAGTGTAATATCAAGAATGACATGTTTAAGAATATCCCTGATCAAAAGATATTCACCATTAGATATCATCTCATGATATCAGGAGTACTAGCCTTAGAATATCAAGTTGCATGATATTTACCAAGTACCCTGAGTAATGGTCTTAGAATACAAGTTGCATGATATTCACCAAATACTCAAAAATACATTCATAAGGTATATGCACATGTATCCTCAATAATACTTACCATAGGAACATTATATTCAAGGTTTGTTTAAGGAAATTAATCCACCATGCAAGATATAATCTATCATGATCTTCTTAGGCATCATAAGATATCCATCATAATAGAAGATTAAGTTATTGTAAGATCGTCACCTTCTAATAACTTTAACAAATACAAGTGATAATCATTTTGAGGTCGTCACTTCCTCATGATGTACACATGGGGTAGGCCCATTAAAAATATGGAGTCACACACATGACATCCTCCATGCCTCAACACAGAGGGTGGAAACAAGGGATTTTATCTCGAACTTCTCTCATAGAGAAGAACTCATTAAGAAAATATCAATCTGTTGATCTTTTCATCCAAGGTTTCTTATGATAACTGTCAGACTCCCTCTGAATCTGGTATCAATCTTCTTTTTCCTATAAGATCATCCCCAAAAAAGATGAAGGAAAATAGCTCTGATAGTACGTATAGAAATAAAAATAAGAGAGAGACTACACTGAGTAGATAAATTTAATACTTAAGGATAATACTTATCTATACATCAAAATCCTTGATTGTCCTCATCATCATTGATGTGTTCATCTTATGACTTTATCTAAATTAAACTTATAGCTGACTTTGGTTTATATCAATATAAAAATGACTATTATTTGGGCGGCCTCCAATTTGGTATCGATGTGATGGGATTGTTCTCCATGTGGAATATCCTTCACAGGTTGTAGTAGCTTCCCTTTTAATTGGTTTTCCTATCACATAAGCTAGTACAGAAAACAAGGGTTGGGCCAATCAGAGTTACATATTTTGCCCGCCAATGCCTAGGGTGGTTAATGATATATATTTAGGGGGTGATGCATGGCATGTCATCCTTTTCTCTTGTTCCTTGTTTCTCCATGTTGTCCCCTAATGTGATCATGAGAACTGACTATTCGATCATTTTCATATACAAACACTCCAATATTCACCATGATACCAATGTGTGTTTTCACTTGGAACCTTTGGATATTAATGGGTTGGCATCTTCGCTACTTTACAAAATACATTCTTTTATATCTGCATCCCCATGTGTATCAGTTTGGTCAATGATGACGTGAAATGATTTGATATATCTTCTGCAACCTATAGACTCAATCATTTCTACTTCAACTGACATGAAGTGTCATTTCTCTACTTTAAACTCTATTATTTCCGCCCTCATTTGTTATTCAATGAGTTTCCTTTCTTCATCATCGGTAATCATTAGTTTTATCCCTGGTTGAGTTGGTGATAATTTATTTGTTTGATGTCCAATATGCTCTCATAGCCTTGGAGCCAATTCTAAAATAATACCATGAACTCTGCATTTTATTGAAGTCGACATTCAGATGTCGATACTTTTTTGCAGATAATGATGATTAGTCTATTAGATAGTCCATGCTCATTCCAGATTGTTTCTTCATAAATGATTTTCTTTAAGCTTCCCAGAAAATTATAATCTTTGTCATTTTCATCTCCTTTTCTACATTTGTAGCCTGGCTCTGATACCATGTTAAGTTTTGGGATCACTGCAAATGTAATAACACTTATAATTTCCATGTTTTTCAAATGCAACAATCTCTCTTTCATTATATTGAGAATGAGGCTGGGAGAGACATGTCCCTTTATGGGACATGTCTATTCATTATTATAAGATTAATATAATGACAATTATATATATATATATATATATATATATATATATATATATATATATTTGAATCATTATTATATTAATTTCTCCTATTAGTATTTTTAGATATATCTATCTATATATTATATCTTACATTATACACACACACACACACAATAGTTTCATCTCATATTATTTATTCGACAAAAGCTACAAAACATCAACAATATATAACATAATGTTATTAAATTATTATACATCTATACAATAATATATAATTTAAAATATTAAAATACAGATTTAATAAAAAATAATAATATACTAATAACTTTTTAAACATAAAATTACTAACCACTTTCATATGGCTAAAATCTTACTATATAAATATAAACTTTATATAATTTTAATATTACTATATAATCTTTGTGTAGATAAAAAATATATATAATATTATTAGAATAAAATAAATAAATTTTAATATATTCTTAATAATATTTTTCCATATATTAGTTCAATTAATATTGCTATATAATCTTTGTATAGATAAAAAATATATATAATATTTATTAGAATAAAATAAATTTTATGTATTCTTAATAATTTTTTTCCATATATTAGTTAAAAAAAATCTTTATATAATCTGAATAAGATAATTACATATATTTATTTATTTTATACTTATTGAATATAAATAAACTTTAATAAAAAATATTTGTAACACATGGTAAATGATAAAATTCTTAAGTTGAACGTCTTTGCCAAACGGTACAATCTGGCTCTACCATCAAATGGATGAATGGTATGGCATAAGGCTTATATATGAAATAGGCACTCATTTTAGTTTGTTGCATAGATAGTCCCTAGTGAAAAGGTAAGGACTACATAATTTTCAAGCATGCCACATAAGCATTTAGTGTCAAATGAAGAAAGTAAAAAAAGGAAGTCAAGGTTGATCTTACACATAGTCTAGTCAACCAATTAATACCATTCCATTAATATTTTAATAAGTTTACACATGATTTTGACTTACACGTCTAATTAAGGTACATTAATGAAGTTAATTTACAAGATTCAACCAAACTATCACACACATAATGTCATCACATGACCATAATAAATATACATTAATTACATCAAGGAAGTTGACCTACACATCGAGCTTCATTATATCAAGAGAAGTACATCATACATAAACTCATATACATCAAGAGAAATAAAGGATGTCGACCAACATGTTGAACATCAAATACAATAATAGATCAAAAGTACATCAAATAAGTATGTCATCAGACCTTTGTTCATCTGCATGCATTCTTGTCTCCTTAGCCCTCGAACAACATCTATATGCTATCACGAGATGGGAGAGTGGCTCAGGTGCTTTCTCTTCCCATCCATGAAGTGGTTAGCTCCCCCGAGGTTCTTCTTGACACGAAGAACTCACCGACCCTAGTTGAGAAGCCTGGCAACTTGACACTGGTGGCGTTGATGGATCTGGTGCAATCATGAAACTAACTACATGCACATATGCCTAAAGTAGAACATATTCACAGATGTAGCAGGGAGATGATACATAACCATGCATATTAAGAAAAATGTATTCAAATAAATAGCTTTAGCCAAAGCATTTTAACACCACACTTCTACTAGAAGGAAGAAAGAAAAGTACATCATTTTCAATTCTACTCTTCCCTGAATAATCCACACTCAACACCCTTCCAAAATATCTCAAATAGATTTTTAAAATAAATCTAAGAAATCATCCACAAGAGTGCAATCACTTACACATCGACATTTTAATTTAAATACAAATAGATCAGCTAATATAGTGAGTATCAGATCTTGCACACAAAACCCAAAATGTCATTAGGTGCACATAACTCAAAGCAAAGTGTAAATTGCGTATTTTAAACAACACAATACTATCAAGCTTTCCCAAAAATTTAGTTTGATATCATTCAACTGTCAAAATAATTATTCTATTATCCCACAACATAGAACTCATATCTGGAGTTGAATCCAAACACATGGCATAGATAAGTTTTGAAACTTTCTTTAAATTACAATATAGAAAAGACAATAATTATGTAGCTACCAAAGCAAAAATTTCTCAGAGAAGGTATCACTTTTAGAAATTAAAGAGGATGAATATTTTAAGGGAGCCATTTCATTCATATGATTAAACCAATCTATCAACAAATTCTTTATATTAAATTATTCCAAAGAAAAATCAGAGAAACATTCTTCACTTTAACCCAAGGATCGCTCTTGAGTTCTTAATTTATCTCTTTCAAGGCCATAGTAATGGAATTAAATAATGTAACATGTGTATCGGTCAAATTATTTAATTTTTTTTTTCATGATTGACAACAATTTGATCCTGATTCCTAACGTTTTCCTTTTGAAAACATTTTGTACCAAAACAAGGCAGTTTTAGCTTTCTGAATAATTGGATTCAATCGAAGAGAGAAAAAAAGAGGAAATGCTTCATGTTTGATGTTTTGGATATACAACGATGATAAGTTTACAAGTAATCATCTATTCTCAACTTTCAAATAGAAGTGAAGGTGATGCAGGAGCATCCTGGGTGTAAGAGCAATCTTGCATCACCCAAAAATATTTCTGTTTTTATATTCAATAAGGGCTATTTTAGTGCAGAGCTGCTATTTATGGAAAGTTACTATTTTTTGGTAATTTTTTGCATGTGCTCAGAATGATCTGATTTCTTTCTTGGGGGTTCATTTTGGTCATGTAAGTCTGCCAGTAAAGTTTCATTGCCAGATCAAGTGTATATTGGAAGATATTGAAGATTTTCGGTATTGGCAGCAGGGTACAGAAACTTTGAACTCAGTTTTGAAGGCTTTAGAGGCCCCGGATGAGGTCGAAAATTTGGGTGACAAGCGCTTGCGCTAGTCAAGCCTATAGAGCGCTTCGTGGCATTTCCGAAATGGGGTTATAATAGCCGATCGGGTCAGCTGGTGATGACTTATGGTCTTTGGAAGTTGGGCCACCTGAAATGGCGAAAAATAATTTATTTATTTATTTATTTTTCAAAATTTCTGTTCGGGTTTCAAAGGTTATCTTGAGCCGACTATGATGTAATAAAATGTAAAATAAAATAATTCTAAGTTTGGTCGGCCTTATTGGCTAAAATTCTGGAACCTTCCCAGGCGGTGGATAATTGCCTATATAAGGAAGGCTATATTATTGTCTTAGGCAGTTCAGAATAGTCTGGGTAATAGATCTGGGTAATAGTTCGAGGCTTTGTCCTACAGAATATTGTAAGGGAATGCCCATGTGGCTTTGCATATTGTAATTCTGAAAGTTTGTAATTCCACATTTGTGGAGATAATAAGAAGCCAATTTTTTTGTTCTTGCATATTGTTGTTGTTTCTCTATTTCTGTTATGTGTTTGTGGTATTAAGGGGAGCACCCTTCATCAGAAGGATTAAGACAATAGAATTAACTATCACTGGGAAAACATAAGAGATGACTCACAGATTTAACATGAGGGGTTGTACAAGCCTTCCATTGGCACATGATCAGTATTTATTAAATGACCATTTCGCAAGGTTGAAATGGTACTAGGATGAAGCTTAATAAAATTTGTGGCTAATAACATGATACACGTACTAAATTTGAACGAGTACTGTTGCACGCTAATGTAGCCAGTAGAATCTCCATCCTGTGTATTACATTGATGGTAAAAGAATTTAAAGTTTATGCCATGAATTGGGGTATTGATAAGGGATTTTCCAAATTTGATAACACCAAGATTGCATTTAGAAAAGCTACTATCTGGACTCCCCCTTGGGCTACATGGCACAAACTCAATTTTGGTGGCTCAGTCTGCAATCATCTCCAAGCTGGTGGTGGTGTCATCTGTAATCACAATGGCTATTTTATGGTTGCCTATGCTGGGCCCCTACATAACCATACTATCAATTAGGCTGAGGGTATGGCTCTCCTCTAGGGGTTGAGATTTTCCTTAGCCATTGGTTGCACCAACATTTCTATCGAAGGAGATTCCAAAATCATAATTGATGCTACCAGGGGAATTTGTAACACTGGCTGGAAAGTTGACAGTATTTTAAGTGATATCCATGGCATAATGGATCACACTCACAGGGTTACTATCATGCACACCTACAAGGAAGGCAACACCGTCACTGACGCCATGGCTGCTACTAGTCTGCATCTTGACGGGCTTTGGTGTTGGAGAGTTGCCAGTCAGCTTCCCCAAAATACTCAAGACCTACTTAGGCGGGAAATGAGAGAAGGAGAATTTGAAATCCATGAAGTTTAAAAAGGGAAGCTTGAGTTGGGCACCTTCTAGTGGGGCCGGGCACCAGCACATTTTTGTGACCTCTACCTCCACTCGCTTTGCTTGCCACATAGCTTGTTGTGGCAATTCTTTAAATTGTGAAAGGGGTCTGATGTGGCGCATGGGCATGAGACTTCCCTTTAAAGGTCATCATTACTTTAAATGGGCTTTGAATAAAAATAAATCTACAGAGGATGTCAAGAGATATGAAGTGGATTTAACTGATGATAATTATAGGTTAACGTGCCATTCCCACATATTAACCCCGGTGGCCTCCACGGTAAGGCATTACAAACCCCAAGATAATAAAAGCCCTAATTACTACCTGCAGCCTGATATGACTTCAAATCCCTTATTTGGATTTTTTTTGGCATTCCCAACTTCTGTCTTGTGAAAAATTGGAGAGTCGAGTCTGGCGAGAGCGATCTTACCTCTGGTTATTGGGTTTTTTAGCAGTTGGCTCCGGGAGAAGAAGATGGGAGGTGATAGAAAAAGGATTGAGCTTGACATGATTGAGGAGGAATTCTCTTCTGACCCCATGGTCATGTATTTCTACAAGGAGGGAGGTATCTTGCCTTTTATAGAATGCCTCGCTGGTCACGATGAGATGATTTCCAAAAAGGTTGCTAAAACTTGGAACAAAAGGTGGGTCACCATTAATGGTATCACCTTTCAAATTAATGAAGAGGTCATTGGCTAAGCTATGGGGATGCTAACCACTGACAGAAAATGGAAAAAAAATGGTCAAAACTTAGGTGAAGATGAAGTTTGTGCAATTCTTCAAGGATGAGGCTACCCCTTCTCCTTTAAATGGAGGCTACAACGTCTCTGACCTCCCGGAGTTCTAGCCAAAGATGTGCAAGATGGTGATGAAATATTTCACCTTGGAGGGCCGCTTTGGTACATTTTTCAACTACCATCTTCCCTTTTTGAACCATTTTAGGCATAAATTGTTAATTTCCTTCCCCTTTTTCCTCCTGCATTCTTTGGAGGATAATGTGAAGGCTGTGAATGAGGTCATCTCCCTTGGGAAAAATCTTGTCTATCTCCATCAGGGTCTTATTTTCCATTTATACAATTTCCACCGTGTCCTCTACCCCTCACCGCCTCTACAGGTTACCCACGCTACCCAACAACCCTTGTCACTGATAGTTTCTCTCAACCAGGGCTTTCCCACCCCTCCTGGGTCTAAAGGTAGTATGACCCCTATTTCGAGTCCCAAGTCTTTAGAAACCCAACCCACTCCAAGCCCTCAGAAGCACACCCTTAACCCTGGTGCTAGCTCTCAGCCCCCTCCCAAGAAGCAAAAGAAGATTATCATTAATCTGGATTGCCCCCAGACTACTGAGCCCCAACCCACCTCTACCTGTCTCTCTTCTTGCATTTCCAAAGAGCAAGGGAAAAGAGCTATCAGAGAGCTCATGAACCAGGAGGATGCTTCTACCAAGGAGGATGCTTCTATGGGCTCTCCTAGTAAAGAGGGCTCAGACAATGAAACTGATCAGGTGGAAATCAAGCTGGATGAAGACATCCATACCACTGTGGCTGAGGAGGAGATGACGAAAAAAGAGCCCATTACTAATAAAGAGCATATTGGCAGCGACCTGATGGGGAGAATCAAGTACCAATTTGCCTCTATGGAAAATACAGTGACTAAGCTCACTCGGGACCTGAAAGCTACTAATAAGTGCCTGATGGATGTTAGTAAGTTTGCACTTAAGGTGATGCATGCATCTGCTACCATGCTTTGCCTCCTCAATGAGAAAGCCTTAGAGGACAAGGATGTTGTTAAAGGAAACTGGGAACTCTTCAATTTCCTGAATGAAGAGTGGGCTGACCTTCTATTGTCTAAGTGCTTATGGGATGAAAAATGACTCTGTGGTTGGGCATGTACGGGAGGGTGGAGACTACTGATGAATCCTCATCTTACTTTTGGATGGATTTTGTTTATTTCTGTATGCTCAAGAATTTGAATTTTGTTTATAGCCCTATGTGGTACCTTTTATGGTTTAAGTTGAACTATTTCAAAACTATTTCGTGGATGTGTGATACTCTGCAAATGTAGTGGTTTACTTTTTGCTGCTATTTTGTTTTTGATTATGGTAGACTCTCATGCTTTAATGCTGCTCTCTATGTTGAATTAATTTTCTATTAATTCACTTCGTCAGCCCCTTTGTTCCATGGGTCAACACCCTTTTGCTGCTGCTATTTTCAAAAACATGGGTTTCAAAAATTAACTAATGGTAAAAGATTTCCAATAACTTGTACTGATTTCAATCAAACTAAACAAGAAGCATATAGTTTGCAAGGGTTCTAGAAGAATACGAATTTGAATCAAGTAAAAGAAAGTATAATTATTTTAGAATAGGTGAGCATTGGCTTGATAAGGAGAAACACAATGATTAATTTATAAGGAAAAGAAAAACCAAATTATTTCTTGCATTTCCATGGAACCCGCATTTTCCAAAAATAAGAAATTCAAGAAATGAAGATCGATATACAATATTACGCTGCTAAGTTTCTAAGGCACATTCCTATATCATGTTTAAATTTAATACCTATGGCTATCCATAGGTACAATGATTCAGTAGAGCAAATGGTCAGATGAAAAAATAGAAAAAGTGAATTCAATGGATGAGGATGTGGGTAATGACCAAGCGGTGTCCCAAGAAGATTTTGGGAACTTTGATCTGAGATAGGTTGCATGATAAAAATTTAAATTAACAATCAATTTGATCTCTATCTCAAGAACCACAACATTTGGGTTGTTGATGGCGTGCTACCCAATGAAAGGAATTTATAATCTTCAGCTAAAATAATCATTTTTCTCACTAGGAAAATCATTAGGAGTCACTAAGAAACAAAAAAAACTAGAAGAACAATTTAACATTGGCACATATGAAGATTCAAAATTTAGAGTTATGCATTTCGTATTGGTACCAAGAATGCAGATAAAATCTCATTTTTATTTGTAGACAAAGACAAATTGAAAGCTGACAATGTAAGTTTAACAAAGAGGAACCTAGATTAGATACTGATTTTTGAAAGTGGCTACTTTCGAGTCCAGCTTTGATATATCTTCTTTACTATTTTCCCACAAAGATTCCTATATTAAATTAAAAAAATGAAACAAAAAATCTCTTCTATGTCTTATTCTTTCTCTTTTTAAAGATCAGAAGAAAACCATCCTCTTCTTGCATGACCCAACAAGAAAAATGGTCTATCCAGAATTTATTATCCACTGCCTTTATTTTCTCAACTATTTCTTGATTGTGAATATTATCTTTTAAACTTCACCAATAAGGTTTTAAAGAATATAATTTGTTGGTCTTTAGTTTGTTCTTGATACAATATCCATGGCTGAAACTGGGGGAGTTGCTTTCCAGCTGTAATGCTGAGGTGGGCTTGTACTCTGCAATCACGTGGGCATAACCTTGGGTTGTTATCATGGTTCTTTGGTTGACTCCCAGTTGTCAACACTTGGCTTTTGGGATTCCACGTGTCTATCATGCGTGGTGGATTCAAAAATCATTTTAGTTTTGGTTAAGTCTTCTCATTTCATTCTTCTAAGGGCTTATGATTATTATTTTTTGTTCTGCCCTAACTGAGGGCACCGCCATGGATGGAAGATCGATCTTTTGACAACATTGTTTTGGCTTTGCATTTTGGGTTTTTAGTATGTCGTTCCTCTGCATACAAGGTACCGATTGATATCATTTGTTATGGTTTTTCATTAACATACATAAGACGTTTTATGGACTATTGATTTCTTAGTATGCTGAAACCCGTGTTGACTAATATATGGTTGTTTGATATGTGCTCGAGATTTGGTATGAGGTCTCTCATTGGCAGCACTCACACTCTGATTCTATGAGATTTTGGGCATCATTGACTATTTTTTTTTTGATAAGAATGTTGAAGGTATATAAGTTCTCATACTACATGTATGTTTATGAACACACCATAGTTGCTAGCTTAAATCTAGTCGTTGATGCTTTCAGCTGAAGCAAGTTTGGGTTAAGGAAATCATTTTTTTTGGTTTCAAGAAGATTTGAAAGATTCTTCTCTGGTGCAATGATTTCTTCTTGGCATTTGAAAGTTGAAAGAAAATATTTCTTTGAGATCTTCTCTGCACTAATTATTTTTTATATGGCATTTGGCTATTGGTATTTCAGTACATTGACAGTTGTTGAAAATCAGTTTGTAAAACTATCATAGTTTCTTACCGACTCACAGGTTTTATGGAAAAGATTTTTTGGTTTTTTAAAAAAGAGGAATCAGTTTGTTTTTACAAACTGATATTGGAATCAGTTTCACTATTTTTTGTAACTGTTCATAGGAAGACTTATTTTGTTGGATCTATTTAAAAGACAAATCCCTATGTAAATGTAATCAAGAAAAAGAGGGTTTTCTCTGATATGAAATTCATAAAACTATTGAAAGCAAGATCTTAAAAGGTTTATATATATAAGGTGTATGTAGAGTCTATAGCATACAGTTATATATATAAATGGTTTTGATTGAAATACATTTGTAAAAGAGAAGTGACGGGCCATAGCCCAAGCAGTTGTAGCTACTATTGTAAAAGGAGGGTTATTGCTCAATAAAGTTTATAGGTTCAACTGGAGTGCTTTTTCTCCCTGTGAAAAAACTGTAAGGTTTTGAGCGTTCCCACTCGGCTCAAAATCTTGTCTTGTGTTTGTGAGCTGATTACTTTTACAGTGAATGTTTCATTTATAGCTTGTAAGCTTGTTAATTTCAAGGTTTTAAATTATTCATATGCTGTAATTTCTTAAAACGTTGTATTCTTATTCACCCCACCCTCTCAGAATTTCCACCACTTCCAACAAGTGGTATCAAAGCATAGGGTCCCTTTCTAGGTCTTCCTATAGGGATAATCCAAGGATAGTTTGGAAGTAAATGGCACAAGTTGAGGGAGCTTATCTTAGCAGAGCCCCATTATTTGATGGTAGTGATTATGTGTTTTGGAGAGTAAGGATGGAAGCATTCATAAATTCTTTAGATATTAATATGTGGGAAGTTTTTGCAACAAAGTATACTGTTCCTAATGTTGTACCCACCGATCCTAATGATAAAACCAAATATGAACTTGATAAAATAGCAAAATTTTCTATTCTATGTGGTCTTAGTAAAGATGTGTTTGTTAAAGTCATGTACTATAAATCTGCTAATGATATCTGGAAAAAATTGGAAACCATTTATCAAGGTGATGAGAAAGTTAAGGAATCAAAATTGATAACTTTAAAAACTCAGTTTGATAATTTGAAGATGAATGAGGATGAAAGTATAGCTTCTTATTTTTAACGAATTGATGAAGTAGTAAATTCTAGAAGGGGATTAGGAGAGACAATTGAAGAACATGCCATTATCTCAAAGGTAGTTAGAACTGTTCTACCTAAATTTGAAACTAAGATCTCTACCTTAGAAGAAAAGAAACATTTTTCTAAAATGACCTTACATAAGTTGCAAGGAACCTTGACTGCATATGATATGAGAATCAGCAACCAAGCTGGTTCTACATCAAAAGAAACAACCTTTAAGGCTAAGAAACATGATGAAAGTGATATAGATTTAACAGATGCTCTAGAAGCATTGTTAGTCAGAAAAATGAGAAAGAAATATTAAGGAAAACCTAAGTGTTTTAGTTGTGGTCAATTAGGACACTTTGCTGCAAAATGTCCATATGTTGATCAAGATGATAATGATGATAAAGCTGAAAAGTTTTCAAGAAGGAAACCTTGGAATCAGAATCAGAGGTTCAAGAACTTCAAAAAGAAGAGTCTCTTGTCAAAAGAAGACTCAAATGAAGAATCAAATGATTATGAAGAAGAAGGAGAAATATTATTCATGGCTGAAATAATTAATGTTCCTAATTTGGAATCTAGAAAATTAGAATCCTCATTTGATTCAGATGAAGACATTGATCTTGAAAAGGAACTTCTTTGTTCTTTGCAAGAACTAAAGAGGCAAAAGAAATTGATATTAGATTTTGAAAAAGAAAAGAAAATATTGCAAACTGATTTAGAAAAAGCAAATCAACTTATTGAGAATAAAAAATAGTCTCTTATTGAAAAGGAAAAGAAACTAATTTTATTACAAAATCAGATTGAACAAGTTGAATTAAATGTTAAGTTAGTTGAAAAAGGAAAATCTTTAAAGCAGAGTTCAAGTTATTTTAAAGGTTATTGTTTCAAGTGCAATCTTTTTGGTCATAAGGCATTTAAATTTAAGATGAACAAACATGGGTATGGTTTCAAGAACCTAATCAGATGTTTCAAGTGTTTTCATTATGGACACTTTTCTAATCACTGTAAACTTTATTTAAAGCCTAAACAAATATGGAAACCTATTGAAAAGTCCTTGATTGTTGAAACAACCTTATTTGCCCATAAACCTGCTACTTGGGTTTTGGATAGCAGCTATTCACATCATATGGCTAGTTGTAAAAGAAAGCTTAAAACTTTAGAAGATTTTGATGGAGGGTTTGTTTGGTTTGGAGACAAATCAGGTGCTTATATCATAGGTCGTGGTTCAATATTTCTCAATACAGATACACCCATTCATGATGTTTATTATGCAGAAGGTCTAAAACACAATCTTCTAAGTGTAAGTCAGATTTGTGACAATGGATATTCAATTTATTTTAATGCTAAAGGATGTTCTATCAAGAGTAAGAACAAAGTTATTGCTAGTGGTTTAAGAACAGGAGGAAATCTTTATAATCTAATTGATTCTACTGTTCAGGAGTCATCACTGATTAATACTTGTCTCGTAAGTCAATTGGAAGAAAACTGGTTATGGCATAAGCGATTGGGACACTTAAATTTTGATAATCTTGCTAGGATCAACAAGAACAAAAAGGTTAGAGGTTTACCCCTAATTAGCAAACCAGCTAAAGTTTGTGAAGAATGTGTTAAAGGTAAACAAACCAGAACTTCTTTCAAAACTAAAGAGTAATTGTCTAATAGACCTCTAGAGATTGTTCACACTGATCTTTGTGGTCCAACTAAAATTCCATCCCTAAATAGTGAAAGATATTTTATGCTATTTGTAGATGATTATTCAAGGATGGTCTGGGTAAGTTTTTTGAAACATAAATCTGAAGCTTTTGAACGCTTTAAAATATTTAGGAAAATGGTTGAAAGGGAAATTGATCTAAAATTGAAATGTTTACGGTCTGACAGAGGTGGAGAATTCACCTCCCAAGAGTCCATAGAGTATTGTGAAAAACATGGCATTAAGAGGCAGCTTTCAACTGCTCGTACACCACAACAAAATGGTGTTGTGGGAAGGAAAAATAGAACTGTTAAAGAAATGGCTAGGACAATGTTGAATGAAGCAAAATTATCTAAGAAATTCTAGAAAGAAGCTATTCATACAGCTATATATATTCTAAACAGGGCTCAAATTAGAGTAAGAACAACATACACTCCTTATGAACTTTGGCATGGAAGAACTGCTAATGTTAAGAATTTTAAAATTTTTGGCTGTAAATGTTTTATCAAGAAGGACAATGATTTGTTAGACAGTTTTAATTCCATGTATGATGAGGGTAATTTTTGGGGATACTCTACACATAGTAAATCTTTCAAATGTTACAATAAAAGGTTGAATAAAGTCATTGAAGCTATAAATGTGATTTTTGACGAAAGCTCTTTATTGATCAATAACACTAAAAACTGTGTTGAAGAAGATTCTTTACAAAGAAGAGAACATGTTTCTTGTGATCATCATGATTCAGATAATGATAGTCAAGAACTTTCTGATCATACTGATCAAGAAAATTGTTCAATTATTCAAGAATAAAAAATCCCTTTAAAGACTCCTAGAATTATACCAAAACGTCACCCTGAGTCTCAAGTCATTAGAGATATAGAGGGAGGAATTCTAACTAGAAGAAAAGCCAAAATTGATGAGCATGCTCATATTGCAGAACATTTTTGCCTGTTACCAGATTTTGAACCAAAAATTGTAACGAAAGCATTGACAGAACCTTGTTGGATGAATGCTATGAGAGATGAAATAAATTAGATTGAGAAAAATCAAATAGGGGAACTTGTTCCTAGACCTAACAACAAGAATGTTATAGGTGGGAAATGGATTTTTTGGAATAAACTAAATGAAGATGGAAAAGTAATAAAGAATAAAGCTAGATTTGTGTGTAAGGGTTATGCTCAACATGAAGGTATTGATTTTGGTGAAACTTTTGCACTAGTTGCAAGATTACAATCTATCAAAATCTTTCTTGCATATGCTAGTTACAAAAAGTTCACAATTTATCAAATGGATGTTAAAATTGCTTTTTTAAATGGTTATCTTGAAGAAGAAGTCTATATGGAACAACCAGAAGGGTTTGAATCTTCCGATAAACCTGATTATGTATATCATCTTAAAAAGGCAATATATGACTTAAAACAAGCTCCCCAAGCTTGGTATTCCAGGTTAGATAAGCATCTTACTGCAAATGGTTTTACTCGTGGTAGTGCAGACAACACTTTATATATTAAAATTGTTAATGGTGACATTTTAGCAGTGGAAGTCTATGTGGATGATATTATTTTTGGCTCTACTAATGATGAGTTGTCAAAACACTTTTCTGACATCATGGAATCTGAGTTTGAAATGTCTCTTTTGGGTGAACTGACATTCTTTCTTGGTCTATAACTGACACAGCTTGAGCATGGCTTATTCTTGTCTCAAACAAAATATGCCAAAGAAATGTTGAAGAAATTTAACATGACTTATTGTAGACCTGTCAGCACGCCTATGGAAACAGGGTGAAAACTTGCTAAAGATGATGATTCACCTCCCATAGATCAAACTTCATATAGATCCATGATTGGCAATCTATTATATCTTACAACATCTAGACCAGATCTGATGCAAGAAGTTTGTATGGTGTCTTGATTCCAATCTGCTGCTAAACAATCTCATCTTAATGTTGTTACTCAGATTTTTAAGTATATTCAACGTACTCTTGACTTTGGTTTATGGTACCCACATAATGATTATTTCACATTGCATGGATATACATATGTAGATTAGGGTGGCTCTGAAGATAAAAAGAGCACAAGTGGTGCTGCATTTTTCTTAGGTAATCGTTTGGTTGCCTGGGATAGTAATAAACAAGATTGTGTTACTTTATCTACTTGTGAGTTTGAATATGTTGCTGCTACAACCTATTATACTCAATTAATTTGGATGAATTATCAGTTATCTGATCTTGGTATTTAGAAACCTAAGCCTATTTCTATCATGTGTGATAATATGAGTGTCATTCAGTTAAGTAAAAATCCAGTCATGCATTCTCGCACCAAACATGTGGCCATCAAACTTTAGTTTTTGTGTGATCATGTACTTGCCAATGTGTTCAAGTTGATTTATGTTCCTACTTAGGCACAAGTGGTTGATATTTTCACTAAAGCTCTTCCTTGGGCTTCTTTTGAACAACTCCACACTCGGTTGGGAGTTGTCTCTCACTCTCTGTTGCACTAAGTTTCTTATTGTAGGGGAGTCTATAATAGGTTTCTGCTTCCTATTCACAGTTAATTCTAGTCTTTCCTAGCAGTGGTTTTTTGTCCTTGATGCAAACTGGGGGAGAATTTGTTAGTTTCTTCTTAGTTTTTACATTGTCAATGTTTTTAGTTCCTACAAGATACTACAAGATATATTCAGTCATTACTGGATCCATACAGTCCTTACAGAATTCTTCAAGTCTCAGCAGTCATTACTGGATCCATACAATCCTTACAGGATTCTTCAAGTCTCAGCAGTCATTACTGGATCCATACAATCCTTACAGGATTCTTCAAGTCTTAGTGTCTCAGTTTTGCTAGTTGTTCTTCATAACAGGGATACAGTTTATGCACTATCTATCTTGTTTTTAGTTCCTACAGGATATCAGTTCCATGATAGTTTTTATGCACTATCTATCTTGCTATTTGATGTAGCTCCAATTATGCAGGCATGTGTTTGTTTTTAGGCATACCATATCTTGATATAATGATTTTTCCTCAAGGACAAATGGGGGAGTTTGTTGGTCTTTAATTTGTTCTTGATGCAATATCAGTGGCTGAAACTGGGGGAGTTGCTTTCCAGCTGTAATGTTGAGGTGGGCTTGTACTCTGCAATCATGTGGGCGTAACCTTGGGTTGTTATCATGGTTCTTTGGTTGACTCCCGGTTGTCAACACTTGGCTTTTGGGATTCCACGTGTCTATCGTGTGTGATGGATTTGAAAATCATTTTAGTTTTGGTTAAGTCTTTTCTTGTTTCATTCTTCTAAGGGCTCATGATTATTGTTTTTTGTTCTGCCTTAACTGAGGGCGTTGCCATGGATGGAAGATAGATCTTTTGACAGCATTCTTTTGGCTTTGCATTTTGGGTTTTTAGTATGTTGTTCCTCTGCATACAAGGTACCGATTGATATCATTTGTTATGGTTTTTCATTAACATACAAATGATGTTTTATGGATTGTTGATTTCTTAGTATGCTCAAACCTATGTTGACTAATATATGGTTGTTTGATATGTGCTCGAGATTTGGTATGAGGTCTCTCACTGGCAGCACTCACACTTTGATCCTATGAGATTTTGGGCATCATTGGCTATTTGTTTTTTGACAAGAATGTTGAAGGTATATAAGTTCTCATACTACAGGTATGTTTTTGAACACACCACAATTGCTAGCTTTACTCTAGCCGTTGATGCAAGTTTGGGTTAAGGAAATCATTTTTTTTGTTTCAAGAAGATCTGAAAGATTCTTCTCTATTGCAATGATTTCTTCTTGGCATTTGAAAGTTGAAAGAAAATATTTCTTTGAGATCTTCCCTGAAGTAATTATTTTCTATATGACATTTGGCTGTTGGTATTTCGGTACATTGACAATTGTCGAAAATCAGTTTGTAAAACTATCACAGTTTCTTACCGACTCACAGGTTTTATGGAAAAGATTTTTTGGTTTTAAAAAAAAGAGGAATCAGTTTTTAAAAGGGAATCAGTTTGTTTTTACAAACTGATATTGGAATCAGTTTCACTATTTTTTTTAACTGTTCATACGAAGACTTATTTTGTTGGATCTATTTAAAAGACAGATCCCTGTGTAAATGTAATCAAGAAAAAGAGGGTTTTCTCTGATATGAAATTCATAAAACTATTGAAAGCAAGATCTTAAAAGGTTTATATATATAAGGTGTATGCAGCGTCTATAGCATACATTTATATATATAAATGGTTTTGATTGAAATACATTTGTAAAAGAGAAGTGACGGGCCATAGCCCAAGAGTTGTAGCTGCTGTTGTAAAAGGAGGGTTATTGCTCAATAAAGTTTACAGGTTCAACTGGAGTGGTTTTTCTCCCTGTGAAAAAATTGTAAGGTTTTAAGGGTTTCTCACTCGGCTCAAAATCTTGTCTCGTGTCTGTGAGTTGATTACTTTTATAGTGAATGTTTCATTTGTAGCTTGTAAGCTTGTTAATTTCAAGGATTTAAATTATTCATATGTTGTAATTTCTTAAAAGGTTGTATTCTGATTCACCCCCCCTCTCAGAATTGCCACCATTCCAACAAATTGTGTCCATTACCATAAGTCCCAATTTTCACTTCTTTCTTTTAAAACTTACATGCATCTCTCTCAATAAGACTAATCACACATCTATATAATTATCAAATAAATAAAACTTAAACTAAAAGAAAAATATTACAAATGTATCAATGTCATATAAACAAAATATTTCTTTCCTATTTAAGTTGAACAATTTAAAATTTCATGATTCTCTATCAAATCCATTTAGGAGATTTAATTTTCATCATTTTTCAATAACATATTAAGGAAATCATATCAAGCACATTTATTTCAATGAGGTAGGGTTAGGAATTAAACTTCTTTCTAAGTCAACATGATTTTCAACTACGTGGTGTGTGCCCCCCAAATCATCCATACCCATCACTGCTGAGGAGCTAGCCTCCTCTTCCTCAACCACACTCTCGCCTTCAACCTACAATCTCTAAGACACACTCAAGCCATAACAATAGATCAATACCCATAAAAAACCATGATCAAATTGAAAATCATATCACATTCCATTTCAACTACATCATATATTTCAACAGGTATGCATGTACATTAGGTAAAAATCATCACTGAATATAACGACATCAGTACATAACATCATCAAAGTACTCATATAACGTATAATCATCATGTGTCAAATCAAACATGGCAAGAAGGAATAACAATAACATAGCCACATAGTCGAACTACATACCGACTAAAAATCTAAGTCGAACAACATATTGACTAAAAGTCTAGCTCATAAAGAGTAACGCACAAAGTCTCCAATCGAAATCCACCGACCAAACCGACAGAGACAAAAATGTCGAATAGGTCCTACAAAATAAAAATCGCACAAAGTGGGTCGTGCCAGAAAAGGGCCTATGTAAGCCAGCCAGGTGCGCGTTGATTGTTTCCGAGAAAAGGAAAAGACAAAAAAAAAGTGACGGCAGTGCTTACGTTTGGTATTGGATAAATCGTAAACTAAAACGTAAAATATACAAGGAAAGTTTGAAAACTGACGTTTCCCTTGAGTTGACTTGGAAATTTCGCATCTAGAACATAAATGTGGAGCTTCAATTTTCAAATTTAACTAATGCACTAGATTGATAGGTTATATAAAATGTCGACAAAATTTCCACGCTACTTGGTGGCGACAGACTTACGCCGAGTTCTTTTTGGCCAGTCAAGCTCTTGGATCGACGGACTTTAGTAATGTAAAATATGGAAGGATTTCCAGCTAAAAGCCATTATGAAGAGGAGCTAGATTATTCTAAACTTTTCGTCCTTGATTCAAATGTCAATCGTCGCTTTAAATTTAATTTGTACCGCTTTCCTCGAAGAGGCTATATTCAAATTTAGAAACCAATCAAATACATTCGTAAAATTTTCTAAAATTGAAGCTTGACATTTATGGTAAATATCACATAATGTCGGGCCCACAAATGAATTTTCAAAGTCAGGTCCACAAAAATTGTGAGTGTTTTCGTTTGTATTCTCTGTTTTATTGGCATATAATTTCAGTACTGGCGTGCGTATACAAATATGTGTGGGGCCCACATATGAATTTTCAAAGTGAAGTTGATTGAACTCATCTGTATTCTGTGTATTTCACATAGGTTAGACATAGAATTTCAGGACTGGCATGCTTATACAAATATATGTGGGCCCACATATGAATTTTGAGAGTCATGTCAACAAAAAACTGTTGAGCGTTTTCATTTGTATTCTCTGTTTTTTTTCAGCACTAGCATGCGAATACAAATATATATGACTTCATTCTGGATAGGCGCTCTCCTGTTTATACTGTTACAGTTTGATCGTCGTCATGGCCTGGTTTACAATTTACTTGGCCCTCATTTCAGTTTTCGTGATGGTTCTTAAAGCGGCGGACGTCCCACGGGATGCGGAGTCACTTTTGGCTCTCAAACAGAGCTTCGCTGGGTCTTCACTCGATGACTGGCGAGATGGAGAGCTCTCCAACTTCTGTAATTGGACGGGCGTCACCTGTGACCACTCCAACCAGAACGTAATCGCCCTCAATCTCCAAAACAAAGCCATCTTTGGTTCCTTCCCACTTAACTTCCCCACCTTTACCCACCTCACTACTTTCAATCTTTCCTCTAACTCTCTAACCGGTCCAATTCCATCCTCTGCCTTCGCCTCTTGTTCTGCTCTAACTTTTCTTTCTCTCGACCACAACAACCTCACCGGCACACTTCCCCCATCTCTCTCCAACTGTACCGCGCTTCAAATCCTCGACCTCTCTGTTAACGGGCTTACCGGCCTCGTACCTTCCACCCTCTCGAAGCTATCAAAGTTAGAGAAGCTCAACCTCCGTGAGAACAACTTCACAGGCCCAATTCCTGAATCTCTGTCAAACTGTACCAATCTGGTATTGTTCGATTTATGTTTTAACTATTTAATCAACGGAACCATACCCCGAGGCCTCGCCCTTCTTACCAGACTGCAAAACCTGGGTTTAAGCGGCAACCGTCTCGCCGGTCTGTTATCCGAGACCGTTATATCCAATCTGACTCAGCTCCGGATACTGAAAGTGGGCGTCAACGGAATGAGCGGCCCGATTCCTTCATGGCTTGGCCAAATGCCCTTCCTCGAACAGCTATGGATGGGATGGAGTCGATACGAAGGAACCATTCCTCCTTCTCTCGGGAATATATCATCTCTGACTCTTTTGTACATCTACCAGAATTCCCTCACTGGTAATATTCCCAAATCACTAGGCCGACTTTCCCGCCTGACCAAATGGAGCATCCGGCAGAATTATCTCACAGGCTCTCTTCCGGCCGAGCTGGGGAATCTTACAAATCTACAACTTGCACGGCTATATGAAAATTCATTGAGCGGAAGTATTCCGATCGAGTTTGGCCGCCTGAAATTCTTTCAGCAATTTGAGGCGTGGAACAATAATTTCAGCGGAAGGATTCCAGCAGAGTTGAGCAACTGTTCGGCGTTGGGACTTGTTAGACTCCAGGGCAATCGGCTAAGCGGGTCCATACCTCCGCAGCTGGGTCGCCTACGCTTCCTAGCGGAACTACGTTTGGAGCAGAATCAGTTGTCGGGAACGATTCCGGAATCCCTTTCGAATTGTTCCAATCTTCAGGATCTCTCCCTCGGCTACAATCTGCTACACGGTAACATTCCTCCTGCTATTGCAAGCCTGCGGAATATAGTTCATTCATTTTCAATGCCCCGTAATCTACTTAGTGGGAAAATTCCGGCAGAAGTAGGGGGTATGCAATTTGTTACTGTGATAGACCTGGCCGGCAATCAGTTAGGCGGCGAAATCCCGGCGAGCCTTGGGAACTGCGTGGAGCTGCTGCAACTGAACCTTTCAAACAATCAATTAAGTGGTCAGATTCCGGAAACCCTGGGGTCACTTATTACTCTTACGGACTTGGATCTCTCTGTCAACAATTTATTTGGTCACATACCAAGTTACCTTGGCGACATGCCTACTCTCCTGTTTCTGAATCTTTCCTATAACCATCTCTCTGGTCCTATTCCCACCCGGGGCGTGTTTAGAAATCAGTCAGCCATCTCTTTAATTGGGAATTCTGGTCTGCGCAGTTCAGAATACCCCAAACCATCAGCTCAATCCTCCAGCGGTCTCTCAAACCGATCCAAGTTCCTTATTATCGTGGGATCGTTTGCTTTTGGAGCTCTTGTTCTAACAGCCATGGTGTACTTGTATTTGCAGAGGAGGAAAAAAAGCAAGGATGATTGCCGAGGACAGAGGGATTTGTTCCCTGAGCGAGAAATAGTCAAATTTAATCACAACGAGCTGTTCCATGCGACTTCAGCGTTTAGCAATACAAACATAATCGGCTCCGGGAGAATGGCAACCGTGTATAGCGGGATCCTAAATATATCTGGGAAAGAGCAAGCTGTAGCCGTGAAGAGATTCAAAGATGAAATCGCCGGCAGTGTCGCCGTGAGTGAGAGCCTGATCGCTGAAATTCGAGCACTGGCCGTGACAAGGCACCGTAACCTAGTTCGTTTGTTGGGGTACTGTTGGGCTTCAAGGGCCATGGCTTTGGTTACGGAGATGATGCCGAATCGAACCTTGGCCGAGCACATTCAAAAAAAGACACTGACCTGGAGCATGTGCTTGAGAATCGCACATGGCGTGGCTCAAGGATTGAAGTACCTTCATCATGAATGTCCGCAGTCAATTTTACACTGCGATTTAAAACCGTCCAACATCTTGCTGGATTTGGACTTCGAGCCTGGGATAGCCGATTTCGGAATTTCAAGAATCCTCAACTACGATGACTTGAGTCGCGGATTTAGCACCTCCAATTTGCAAGGATCCATCGGTTACATGCCACCAGGTAAGTGTGTTTTCGCGACAGGTAACTCTGTTTTGGTTTTTGTCAAAAGATATTTTGGATCACACGATGATTTATCATCAGGAAAAGGATATTCACACATTTTTAACCTACAACGTCTGCAAAATATGTTTGTAAGACTATTGTTTTCTTTAATTTTGTTCAGAGTATGCGTTAAGTGGGAGAATGACATCGAGAGGGGACGTGTACAGCTACGGAGTTGTGATTTTAGAAATGTTATCAGGCCAAAATCCAACGTCGGAGATGTTCAGAGAGGAAAACACACTTCCCGAGTGGGCACTGAGGACATCCCTGAATGCCACGCCATTTGAGGTAATTGGTACTCAATTTCATACGCTTGAAAACGCCGCAGAAGAGAGTGAGCAGCAAATGATTAGTATGGTTCAGCTGGGATTGGCTTGCACATCGCCCAGACCTGAAAATCGACCGACAATGAATGAGGTCGTTAAAATTATAGAGAAAATCTCCGACGACAAGACAAGAGCGAGACTTCGTTCGGTCATTGAACTCACACCATCAACTACCTACTAGTTCCGCTTATCTCAGGGCGTGTTTCCAGGTGTAGATGCTTCACAATCTACATTAGGCTAGTTATTTGTGACGGAGATTTGGAGAAAAAATATTTTGATACATTTATACATGTAGTATATTATGATATATTTCTATATAATTTAAATTTTGCAATATTGTTAAGTCATGTGGTAAATGTTTTGATAAGAAAATTTGAAGAACATTCTAATACATTTAACTATAATATTTAAATAAAATTGTAAAATGATTTGTGTATAATTATATGAAGGTTGTATGCATAATTAGGTAGTATTTTTATTTTTATTATTATTGAAATTATGTCGTGGTTATGTTCAAAATATTCAATTTGGTGTAGGACCCATTTTTAAATAATTTATGTGAACTAACTTTTTTTAAATTGCATTTCACCTATTTGAGTGTGGATTTAAATTGTTGTGTGACCTCATGATTTTGAAATTGCTATAGATGGATTGCTAGAACTTGTTTGCATTGAATTTTGATATCTACATTGTTGTAAGGATTAGTCATGTTTACAATCATCTTTGTGTAACCTACTAGATTGAAAGTTTTCAGTTCTATTTATTCAAGCCCCTTGTAGACTGATTCAAGAATGATGAGCTAAGTTGAGGGTGCAATGAATTTAGATGATATACTTTGATAGTTTTGCTAGAATATTTGTACTAATTCTGTACATTAAACTCTATATGTGCTCAATAAGAAGGCCCTAGGTTGTCATTTATTATTTAAAAAATGACTTTGAGGAAATATTTTAAAATACAAAAAAAAAAACTCAAAAATCAATAGAAGCATGTGGACAATTCAGTCATAATGACTAGTGAGACTATAATGATGTGTAAATTTAAAAGTTAAATATTAAAATCGTATTGTGACATATGTCACCCAAGAAAGGGATAATAAAAACACAATCTTTTTTCCAATAATAATTTCTTTTGTTGTGATATATCAAGTGTTAGTGTTTTCTTAAACAATTTATTCACATTCATAATTAATAATTGGGTTTGTTGCTATAGATAAATATTAGCAACACTTTTTCATATCCAAAGATTCATTAGCCCTCCAAAATTTGTAACCGAGGGTTCGAGTGTATATCTAATAACATGGAAGATAAACCTATTTTAAAAAAATGACATGGAAGATTAAAAAAAACAATTTTTTGGAAAGGGGGTTAAAATTAATTTAAAATGATGATTTAACATTTGAATCAACAACAAAGATTCTAGAAAACTCTAGTTCCTCTAAAATTAGAGTATTAACTAGATTGTCTAATGATAATGTTCTTGTTAGTGGAAATATGGTAGCAAACAACTGATAGTTTTGTTGGCTATCCTTGTCGCTGTGTTAATTGGTAGTTTTAAACAATTCTTTTATACATAAAGTATTATTATTATCAATTATTATTAATTTAACATAATATAACTAAGGTAAGACATAGAGGACTACCACTATTGACACTAATACTTATATAAGTAATTGTTATCTAAGTAGTTCACCATATGGAAATATTTACTAACTTTACCTTGATCAATATTAATGGAATGTGTGTGTGTGTATTCACTTGTATATTTATAAATATTTAATATTGATTACTAATATCAATATTTATAAGAATTTGATTAGTAATTTTGAAAGTACTAATCAATGTCAATTAATGAATGTTAGCAATTTTCTAACGGAAAGCTTAGTATCATTGATATGACAGATAAATATATATGTATTTAAAACTAAGGGGTGGAATTCGATTTGAGAAGGAGGAACTCATTGGATTTTGGAAGACACTTGAATCATTCTCTTCTTTGACTCTTTCTTCATAGATTTGGAGGACGTTTCTAGTAATAACACTCTTTTCCTTTATCTTTGAATAGATGTTAATTAGAGCCAATTTTTGTATGATGTGCTAGATTGGCTACCACCTTTTGAGTGGGTTGTTATTTGGTTATGATAGAAAGGTGTGTTAAGCTCTTAGTGGGTTGGGGATTTTTGTTATCTACCTAAGGTGTGGGAAAACATTATGTTATGGTACTTTATCCCTTGGATTTTATTTGATTGATGAACAACTCTTCTTTATTGGCATTGAATTAAGAAGTGAATGGTGGTTGGAATATGTTCTTATTTTTTATGAATTTATGGATCTAGATGTTTTGTGATCATGGAAAGGATGTTTTCTTATGCTTTAATCAATTCGTTCATGTCTTGGATCCAAGTTTATGTTATATGTGTCCACCACTATGCATTGATTTGTTGATCCCTAAGTTTTGTTGTCTATTAGTGTCTTACACTTAGTCATTTTCTAGGCAATATTGGTCGGTTGTCACTGCGACTGAGTCATCATGTATAGGCCAAGTCATGTATATTGTACAGTTACCGAGTAGTAGTTACTACCGAGCAAGTCAATGGTCATCAAGTACTTTAGTATTAGCTGAGTTAATTTATGCCAAGTTATGTAGAGATGTGAGTGCTGAGTGCCAGAGATATCGAGTGTCGAGTAAGCCAGATTTGACATATGTGTTTGTTATGGCACAAACACTTAGGTAAACCATTTTGGCCGACATCTACATGACATTTATTATTGATAAAGGAAATCATAGAGGTGATTATGCTTTATAATTGTAATCATTAATCCCTATGTAATTCATGTAACCAATCAGAATTAGGGAATGGTTAAGTGGTAAAAGTAGACAATCCAAATCATATATCTCAAATCATGGATGTAGTGAAGGATAGAACATAGATATATTTGATAGAGGAGATCAAATCTATATTGTAAGGAGAAGATTTGTAATCAGCATCACAGTGCAAACTGAAGGATCAGGTACTGAGACATTCTAAAAGGTGAATCAGGGTAAATCTCTTAATAGAGTGGTTTTAATAGACCTTAGTAAATCTCTTAATCGAGTGCTTAATTTGTTGTAAGTTTAAATCCTTTTGCAAGGTAGATTGTATAAGTCTCAAATCTCTTAACATGGCAGACCCCTCGTAGGGTAGATCATCATTTATGATCAAACTTGTAGCTCTAACAGGAAAACTTTAATACTGTAGTAGTGAAGATTTGTGGGTGTTATCCCCACCCCAATTTTACCTTTCAAGGGTTTCTGGGTAACCAAAATAATTTTGTTATGTTTTATTTTCATGGATGATGATTAAGATATTAGGTCTGTTACAGTATTAAATTTGATGCTTATGTTATGCGAGCTAGTTTATGTTAAAATACAATAATTGGTTGATATTTGATTCACCCCCCCTCTTAGTATCTCACTTTCCCATAACATATTTCCAACAATTGGTATCAGAGCCACATTTCTTAAAGAAGTGTAACCACCTATGAGACAAAGATCTTGAGATGGAGGTTTATAAGTTGGGAAAGATCATAGAGAATTAGAAGATTGATATTCAGCTTGCATTACAACAACTTGAAGCAGCCAAAGGTGAACTAAAGAAATCCCTAAGCAAAAGAAGAGAAATAGCAATATAGTAGAATGAAACTCAATACCAAGAAGAGGATACTAAAGGACTATTTGACAGTGGTAACTCTATTGAAAGTGATAAAGCCATAAAATATCTATTGGAGAAAAACAACATACTGAGTAAGGATATCAAAAATCTAAAAAGAGAACAAGAAATACAATCAGTAAGATTCTGTGAAGTTGTTGAATAGAAAAATAAAGCTAAAGAAGACAAGACAATGGATGAAGAAGATAAAAGACAAATATCAATGAGACTTGATGAAAGGACACACGACATGCAAAGATTGACAAACACTCTATTAGATATGGTAAATCAATTACTACTTGCTAATCAATAATTAAGCAGGAAAGATGTGGAGATCACAAATTTGAGATTAGAGAACAACCAATTGAAGAATGAACTAAGATTTGAAAAATAAATCAATGAAAGGATGAACAAGCCTCATGAAGCTGTGAGATACTTTGAAGAATTGTTAAGGTCACCTAGAAGATCCAACGATACATTTGGACTTGGACATGATGAGCACCTATCATCCACCGAGGAAGCAGAATCATCAAAAAGTGGAGAATAGAGGAATGCAAAGCCAAAGAACAACAAGCCTACATGCCATCATTGTGGAAAGCTAGGAAACACATCTAATATCTACAGAAAAAAAAACGTGGTAAGTCTGATCATAAACCAAAATTTAATGGATATTGTTTTAACTGTAAAAAACATAGACACCAAGAACATGAATGTAGGACAAAGGTCAGCAATCCACCTACATCACCTAGATTTCAAGGACATTGTTTTAACTATCAGAAATATGGACATAGAGCATACTAGTGTAGATCAAAAGCTAAGTGGACATCCAATCATAAGACTAAGGCACCTAAGAAGGGTAACACATACAATTGGGACACAATACATGGTATAGTTGTCATTACTATGGAAAATATGGTCATACTGGAGAAAACTATTTGAAGACACATTTCAAAGGTAAATCTAGGAGCTAGATGAATGGAAGTATGGTATGCTACAAATGCAATAAGATTGGTCACTTAAAGAAAGACTAAAGAGCACATATATCGAGCAATGAGAAAAAAAAGAATGAAGAAACTGTTGAGAAGATGAGAAATCAGATGAACAAGACATGGAAGAAGAAAGAGGAAGCAAGTAGTAGTGGAGCCAGTGAACCTGAGGTCACCCAATTTGATGGATCAGGTGATCACACTACTTTGAACTAAGAAAAGAAGGTATGCATGGAACTGAATCTTGCAATGTTTTATTTTACATTAGTTCCTAACATTTGATAAGATAAGCTCCATATCTGCATAAATTAAGATGCATTAGGAAAGATTTGAGTGAGAAGCTGTATTGTATATTTGATGTCAAGCATTAGTATTTTACTATAGTGACCAAGTCACCAGTGTTTTCCAAGCTCCTATGATAGCCGAGATGTGATGTACACCAAGGTGTAACCGAATGGTTGTATCAACTGAGCTTATGCTAACTGAGTTGATATAAGATTACTGAGACAACTGTATCTTACCTAGAAAGTGTACAGATCATTAATGAAGCCCTAATCCAACCGTTTGAAGTCTATAAAGTAGAAAGTTACCATTTATTCTCATTTCACTAGCCATTTGAGAACTTTTTAGAGCGATTCTAGAGTGATTAACTAGAGTGATTTGTGCTAAGCGTGATTTGCAAAAAACTTCACAATGTGTCATTGGCAAACATCTAAGAACCACTTGTGCAAGGTATTTTACTGAGTTATTTATTTCAAAATTTGAACCCTTGAATTTGAAGAAATGGCATCTTCATCATTGGCTGTAGTTAAGAAGCAAGGGAAGGAAGTTTTTAATGTTCAACTTGTAAGAAATGACACATGTAAGCTACAAAAATTCCAGGTCATTCTAGAGAGTGCAATATTGGGGGATCTCATTGGAGCACTATCATATATCCCTTAGAAGGTTTTGATGATCAACAACATTCGCTCATGCTACATGTGTAAGATCAGAGAGATTGGAGATTATGAGATCAAAGAAGCATATGATAAACTGTGTAGCAATGGATTTTTGAAGCCTGAACACTAGAAGGTTGCCGTGTGAGGGTTGGTGCATGCTCTCGATTTCTCATAGAATTTTAAAGTTGACTAGATCAAAATTATATTGAGATGAGTATACGACATGAAAATTTGGCTGGAAGATGGACCAGTTAAGATCACCAAGGAAATGATAAACAAAGTGACTGGTTATCCTAGTCTTCCAGGGAAAAAGATTATGAGATGTCATAGTAAAGAGGAAATTCAAGCAAACACCTAGGCGGTGTGGAACAAATGGGGAATGATAATTTCAACTATCACAAACCCAGAGATTGATTTTTCACTAAGGGTGATAACTCATAAGTTTTATCAATCTAGTTGATTGGAGAGTGTTCCATGAATGGTAGTAGACCAAGCTTAGAAGATAGTAAAGAAGGATCATACATATGTGATGCAGGAGCATCCTGGGTGTAAGAGCAATCTTGCATCACCCAAAAATATTTCTATTTTTGTATTCAATAAGGGCTATTTTGTGCAGAGCGGCTATTTACGGAAAGTTACTATTTTTGGTAATTTTTGTATGTGCTCAGAATGATCTGATTTCTTTCTTGGAGGTTCATTTTGGTCATATAAGTCTGCCAGTAAAGTTTCATTGCCAGATCAAGTGTATATTGGAAGATATTGAAGATTTTCGGTATTGGCAGCAGGGTACAGAAACTTCGAACTCAGTTTTGAAGGCTTTAGAGGCCCCGGATGAGGTCGAATTTTGGGCTGAATGAAGCTTGCTTAATTCAAGCGTTGTAGAGCTCCTCGCGCCCTTTCCGAAATGGGGTTACAATAGTCAATCGGGTCAACTGGTGATGACTTATGGTCTTCGGAAGTTGGGTCACCTGAAATGGCGGAAAATGATTTTTCTTCAAAATTTCTGTTCGGGTTTCAAAGGTTATCTTGAGCCGACTATGATGTAATGAAATGTAAAATAAAAATAATTCTAAGTTTGGTCGGCCTTATTGGCTAAAATTCTGGAACCTTCCCAGGCGGTGAAAATTGCCTATATAAGGAAGGCTATATTATTGTCTTAGGCAGTTCAGAATAGTTCTGGGTAGTAGATCTGGGTATTGATTCGAGGCTTTGTCCTACAGAATATTGTAAGGGAATGCCCATGTGGCTTTGCATATTGTAATTCTGAAAGTTTGTAATTCCACATTTGTGGAGATAATAAGAAGCCAATTTTCTGTTCTTGCATATTGTTGTTGTTTCTCTATTTCTGTTATGTGTTTGTGGTATTAAGGGGAGCACCCTTCATCAATATGACCTTGTCAAGCTTCAATAGACACAGCTAGTTGAGAACCTTACATCCATCAACAAAAGCAGGTACTACATGAGATAAAAAGGTATTTTCATAGATGTTTTTGAGATGCATGATGAAAATGATTTTGCACCTATTCTGGAGCAACTTGTACATATTGTCTCTACTGACATTGTAGTGAAATAGGTAGAACTCTCTACCTTAGTAACAAATTTAGAATAAGTTGTACAAAATACCCATTCTTTGTACAAGAAGTTATGCAATGTGTAATAATTTACTAAGGACAATTAGGATTTGGTAGAAGATCTAAAGTCTACTGGTCACTCACTGAGCATGGATGCAAGTTCCATCTCTATACATTTTACTAGATTATTACATTCCCAGGGTAGATTAGCCGAGTTGGTGGCTAATGATGGTAAAATAAGGGCTTGACTAATCTCTATTCAAAAATTTCTGACACCTCATCTTGAAGTTATGCAGAGGGAGTTAGTCACTACAAAGGAATTAGTTCAGAAAGACCCTCATCTTTTAATTGCTGAGAGCCTAGTTGAGCTAGCTGCTTAGCTAAAAATTAAGTCTGAGGTTTTGAAGTCTATAATGTCTAGTTGGGACAATGCATTAGGAATGGTAATGTGGCTTCACAAACCATTCTTGGACAAGCATTTCAAAATCCCCACACCCCAGGAACTTGAAGTGACAAAAACAAGGGGGAAATAATTGCCATGACAACATATTAAGCATATTGAAATGATAGAGTTCAGATGAATAACAAAGAGCAGAAATAGGGAACTGAACATAGTGGACACATGGTATGACATACTAAGTTTTGGAACTGTATATATTCTATTGTATGTGAATAAGGAGTCTTATGTATATGTAAATTTTTTTTTGAAGACTAAGTCAATTCTTAGAGGGAGTATTCTATTGAAGTTTTTTTTGCTATTACTAAGTACTCTTGTAATGTAATGTAAATGTCATGAAAAAGTGTTTTTACCACTAATGTCAAAGGGGGAGATTGTTGATCCCTAAATTTTGTTGTCTATTAGTGTCTTACACTTAGTCATTTTTTAGGCAATATTGGCTGGTCATCATTGCGACCGAGTCATCATGTATAGGCTGAGTCATGTATATTGTACATTTATCAAGTAGTAGTTAATGCCAAGCAAGTCAGTGGTCACCAAGTACTTTAGTATTAGCCAAGTCAGTTTATGTCAAGCTATGTAGAGATGTTAGTGCCAAGTGCTAGAGATATCAGGTGTCGAGTAAGCCAGATTTGACATATGTATTTTTTATGGCACAAACACTTAGGTAAACCATTTTGGTTGACATCTACATGATATTTATTATTGATAGAGGAAATCATCGAGGTGATTATGATTTATAATTGTAATCATTAATCCCTATGTAATTCATGTAAACAATTAGAATTGGGGAATGGTTAAGCAACAAAAGTAGACAAGCCAGATCATAGATCTCAAAACATGGAGACATGATCAATTATTTATATAAGATTAGATCCAAACCCTAAAACGTATTATGAGGGAGGATAATTGTATGAAGGGGATCTCATACTTGCAGAGTAGCAAAGTGCTTTGATTATCAGAAACAAAGTTTAGTGACTAAGAAGAGCAGTGAAGGACTGAACAAAGACATATTTGATAGAGGAGATCAAATCTATATTGTAAGGAGAAGATCTATAATCAGCATCACAATGCAAACCAAAGGATTAGGTACCAAGACATTCTAACAGGTGAATCATGGTAAATCTCTTAACAGAGTGGTTTTAATAGACCTTAGTTAATCTCTTAACTGAGTGCTTACTTTGTGTAAGTTTAAATCCTTTTGCAAGGTACATTGTATAAGTCTCAAAGCTCTTAACATGGCAGAACCCTCACAAGGTAGATCATCATTTATGATCAAACTTGTAGCCTTAACAGGCAAACTTTAATACTGCATTAATGAATATTTGTGGGTGTCATCCCCACCCCATTTTTACCTTTCAAGGGTTTCTAGGTAATCAAAATCATTGTCTTATGTTTTCTTTTTATGGATGATGATTAGGATATTAGATTTGTTACAGTATTAAATTTGATGCTTATGTTATGCGAGCTAGTTTATGTTAAAATGCAATAATTGGTTGATATCTAATTCACGCCCCCCTCTCAGCATCTCACTTTCCCATAATAGATTTCCAACATTGATTATAGAATGTTTGCCTTGTTTTCTTTTGGATTGGATGGGTGCAATAGATCTTATCAATGCTCTTGTGAGAATCTTATATTTTCTTTGATCTTTAGGAGGGTTTCTAGGAACATGTTTATGGGAATGGCTCACAATGGAGGTCAACGCCCTAAGTGGTTAGACCAATTTGACCCATTGTGGGTAGTTAATCTAGTGAAAGCTTAATTAATAAACTGGGACCAGACAAAAAATTTAATTAAGATAATATTGTTACCTACCCCATGGCCTTGAGTTCTCATACATATTAAAGATAGGTTGGAGAATTCTTAGCTTCCAGGGATGCCATATAGCAGACAAATAAACTTCCTTTTCCTCATGAAATGTTTCTAGTTCCACGCGAGCTCTCACTTAAGGGATGGGATCTAGAGAGAGACTGTCAGGGTAACCCAAGATAGTAGGGAACTATGTGATGACACTCTACTATATGTGTCTTAGAATTTTCTCTAGTTAACTTTGTTGTATTCCTTTAATACTTGTGTTAGTATTTAATACATTGTATCATAGTTTAGTTAAAGATATTGTAATGTGTTGTAATCTTGTTTCTTTAATTTTTTTTTTGCGCTATTCTTATCTTTTAGTGTTGTCTTCTCTGGTTCCTTAACATGGGTGTTATAGCTAAAATATCATGTAAATAACATCCTAATCACATCAATAAAACTAGGAATAAGAAATGCACAAAACAACATAACAAACTCAAACAAACATCATGCATATCCTTCATTCCATTCTATTGTTTTTATTTCTCCTATGATTGATGTTTCTCTAGAAAAGATGAGTGCACAAATATGATAAAGCAAGGATGAAATCTATAAAAAGGGTACTCAAAATATCATAGTTTTAAGAATGAGGAATGAGAGTCCAATTTACACTTTTTTTATATCAATCAAACAAACAAGATCAAATGACAATCAATGAGCATGATCGAATGTAAGGGTTGGTTAAGTGGAGCTGGATCAATAAGTGTTATTTAGAAGTGGAGAGGGATTGAGAGTTAAGTTGAGAAAAATGAGGAAGGTGGAAGAGTGAGATGGAGGGAAGGGGAGTTAGAAGTGGAGTGAAATTAGTAAATATTTATTTATTAATTCACTCATATATTAATAATTCTAGCAAATTAAATAAAAATTATTTAATTATGATAAAAGGATAAAGGAGATAAATAAATGAAATTTATTTATCGTAAGGAGAACATGTTAGTAAAGGGGGTTCAAATATTTAAATTAGAATATTCCCCTAAGACAGACCAAGGACAAGAGGACATGGATTAAATAATTGAAAGAACCATTTATTCAGACTAATGATTGAGGACAAATTGACATGACATGGTCAAATCGAGGGAGGGAAATTAATAATTAATTAAAAAATTGACATCATTTAATGTTTAGAAGAATGGTCCACAATATGAACAAATGATGAAGACCAAACACACAATATAGAAGACATGTTAAAAAGGGGAGCCACGAGTGTTGACCACTTTTAAGTTATACATTTTCCCCCTCTTTGATACAATGCGATTCAGAGCATTGTGCAAAGAAAAATTGCATTAAAAGTTGCCTTTGTAGATCAAAAGAATGGAGGTAGGATGCCCCATCAAAAATTGGGATTTTTTTTACATGCAACAATTTTTTGAAAATGATTGCAAGAACTGACAAAAGAAAAGTTAGATGGGAGAATAAATTAGTAAAAAAAATAAAGAATAAAGAGACACTTTATGATTTGAGAGCTTTACTTAATATGGCAAATAGAAAAGTTAATTTGATGATCTCAGGAATAAATGTATTAAAGTGGGGAATGTTAGCATCATAATTCTACATTTTTTCATTGGTTAGATTAGTGTATAACTACATAATAACTCACTCTCCTTCTTGTTGTATATATATGCATTTGTATTAATTGAAATAATGATCAAGTTCTCACCAATATTTCCTTAGAAAATCTCCCTTGTGAAAGAGAGAGAATGTGAAAGATAAAAATTTCTAGAAAGAAGTCCATGCAAAGATAAACATGATGATAAAGAACCCTTGAAGCATTAAAGAATTTAAAATCTATCTAAAGATGAACAACTATGAATAGTTCATCATATTAATTGCACTGTCTATTTGTTATTGCAAAATAACTAGGATTAGATTGAGCATAATAATTACAATTTTTATCTTCAATTTTTATTTGGTGTTTCTTCCATTAAATTAATTTTTTTTTTTTGTCCTTTATATTGAATTAAAAAATATAACATGGATTTTATTTGCAAGATGAAGATCAAATCAAATCAACTTATTCAGTCCACCCCTTAATTGTATTGAATTATTGTACCATGTTTTGATTGAAATGGAGTATAATAGAAGCAATCATGTGCAACACCCATGTAACATACAACAAACAAGAAGAAATTAGCTAGTGAAGGCAATGGCTACAAGAAATAGAGCTCTTCCTTGGAATTTGTGTGAATTATTTTTAAAAGATAATACACTTCACGTTTTGTACTTTTTAGTTGTTTAGTTGCTTTTAAGTTATTTTCTATCTTATAACTTGTTGAAAAGTACAAAAAGTAATAATTTTTTAAAAAACTTTAATGTGTTAGCATTTTCTAGATGGTAGACACTATTAAATTACATATTTAAAAATTAGAGACAAATTTATACATTTTATATTTTTTTAATAATATGTTGATATCATGTGTAGAAGTGTTTGCAATGTTTACCTTAAATATAATAGACACTAATTTTCACAAAAGAAATTTACAACTATTTTGCCCAAAAAAAAAAAAGCTTATTATCTTGAATTTACCTACCCCTATTTTATAAATAAATCCAATAGCTTAAGTGATTGCAAGCTAATAATACATAACAAAGAATGGAATAGAGAATTAGTTGAAATTTTTTATCTAATACAACCATTATTACCTCGTGTTCAATTTTTCCTTCATCATAATTCAAACATAACCATTAATATATAATAATTTATTCTTAGTACAAACATGTGCATGACCATATTTTCCATCATAATTCATACCTAATTCTTTAGTCCTTTTTTCCTTACTTTGTTGAGATGTCAATCTCATAGATTGGAGAAATGAATCTCTTCTTCATCTTTGTCTTCAACATAATTTAACCTAAATGACCTCCTAATAAATAACAAATAAAATAGAAAAAAAATCTTCATTCTTCATCATAATCAAACAAAACTCTTTGACCTATTTTATGGAACTTTCTAACTCTCCTCAAAATTCAAGTCAAAAAACAAATTGAATGGAAAAATATCTTCATAGCTCAGAAATATGAACCACAGAAGGAAAAGATTATTCTTCATACTTCATCATAATCAAACAAAACTCTTTGACCCATTTTATGTAACTCCCTAACTCTCCTCAAAATTGAAGACAAAAAACAAATTGAATGAAAAAATACTTCATAACCGAGAAAGATGAACCACAGAACAGAAAAATTATTCTTCATACTTCATTATAATTCAAACATTAACTCTTTGACCCATTTTATGGAGAATCCCCTAACTCTCCTCAAAATTTACGTGCTAATATAAACAAATTGAATGGAAAAATATCTTCGTAGCCGTGGAAGATGAACCACCAAAAAAAAGATTATTCCATCATGTCGGAATTTTAGTCCAGGCTTCTTGCGTGTCAAAAACGGAAGTAGTAGTCATGAGCCGGCGATAATGATGACAAAAATGTGGTCAAAAAGTTGTTTGAGAAAACTTTCCTATAGATAGGGAATTAGAGAGTAGGCAAGAAACACAGTTGAACAAGGCAGTGAAGGCAATGGCTTCAAGAACCACACTTCTGCTTCTTCTGCTCGTCGGAGTTAGCGTGAGTTGTTTTTAAAGGATGATAAGCTTTCTGTTCAAGTTATTTTCATTGTTGAGTTGCTTTTTAAAAGTTACTTTACTTTTTTTTTTAATAAGAGCTTTTGGATATAACTGTATGAATTTTTGTTCACACAGTTATTTAAGTTATTGGACAGTATAGTATACAAGGAAGACTGATACAGTGGGCATGGCTTATTATTTCAGGCAATTACTTCATGGTTCGATCACGTTGGTGCCGTTAGCAACAGCGTAGCGGACTTACAACGTGAGCGGTGGCGAGAGAAGCTTCCACAGCTGGCTATACCCCAAACCCTCGTCGATCGTCTTTCCCCTCTTTCGATTACAGAGATGCAGAATTTGGCGGCGGGGCTGAAGAAGATGGACGCTACTGCTTCTTTCGATGCCCAAGAATTCTGCCGCTCCGCCGGCTTGAGATGCCGGGGAGACGTGGCTTATCGTTTTCAAGCCGGTTCATTTTGTGTGCACCCCGAAGAGGAGGTGGAGGAGCACGTGTTCTTCGACAAGACGGAGCTGCGGGAGTCGGGGGATATAGTATTGCCGGATCTTAGCCCTTCCAAATATTTAATCTCATTTTTGCCCTCCGAATTAGCAGAGCTGATGCCGCCATTCTCTACTGCAAATGTTTCTCAAGTTCTGAACTTGTTGGGCATACCGAGGGAGTCGAACATGTCCCGCAGCATGGTGGACACATTGAGGATTTGCGAAGGAAGCGGGGTAGAAGGAGAAGTGAAGAGGTGTAGCACCTCTGTTGCGGGCATGGTGGAATTCGTGGTGTCTCTTTTGGGATCTGACGTGGACATGTTTCTGGACACGTCGGTTGTTGGATCCGGCAAGCGGGTCTCCGTTACGAAAGCGAGTAAGAGGGAGAATATCGTCGGGGGTAAGCCGCCCGTGGCTTGTCACAACTTCATGTTTCCTTACGGGGTGAGTTATTGTCATTCTGTGAAGGGGAGTGAAGTATTTGATCTCCAGCTGGAGGTTCTGCAAGATAACAAGAAGGTTACGAGGAACGCTACAGCAGTGTGTCACTATTTGTCTGATGGAGCGGGAGGAAAAAAGGCTGCTTGTCATCCCGTTTATGGGGACATGTTACTCTGGACGCCTAAGCCTAAGAGTGGCTAGTTATTTAAATAATTAGTACTTACATGAAAGTAGGTGTAATAGTTATGCTAACAGTAAAATATTTATGGAATAACAAAGTAGGGAGAGCAAAAATCTTCACATCAAGGTAGGTGGTAAATTTTCACATGAATTATTATAACAATCATGAATGTCATTCATAAACATTCATATCCATATTGTCAAATTCTAAGGAAACTTTTATTTCATTTCCTAAGGCCTTCTAATAGAATATCTACATACTTTGTTAGCATGCTAATGTCATGTATGCACATGCTAAAAATCCATAATAAAAATTAAAATTAGACACTAAAACACAATGTACAGTTTTGGAATGTAATTTTCTTGTGTTCCCCTAGAGGCTTCTGATAGGCCAACACTGGGGCAAATAATAAGAAGAATTAATGATTTATAATGAAGTTTCTTGCTGGTCTATACGTGTCAATCCGAGAGCGTAAGCTTACGAAAGGTATCCGAGCAATATGCTATCAAGGGATGATAGTTGTGAAATGAGGGTTTATGAGTGCATCTACAACACATGAAATTGAATCTATGAAAAGCCAAGTAAATCCCAGCGACAGGAACTGTCACTTCCTGGCAACAGGAACATTAGAAACGTAAATAACTCAATAAAAACTAATCTGTAATAAACTTAACTACAACTCTTTAAGAAATTATCAACTTATAATCTATTTCATATGTAATATTATTATCTAATCAAATACAGATATTGAATATATAAACTAATTTACTATGATTAAATATATACTATTTAATACTAAGCTAATTAAAATAAAAATGGAAACAAACTCAAACACACTCCAAACGCAAATGAAAAAATAATCACCGGGTAACTTCAGAGTGGGCCCTGCCTCCTCAGCTGCCTGGTGATGAAGAAAACTTAATAGTTTTACACCTTTGAAATCATGCACATAAATATGGGACTTATATTGCAGAATAACAACAGTTCTTATACAATTCTATATGTTTTGCAGGGTTGTACGTATATATATTTTCTTCTTCTATCTCCTGCTGATTATATAGATGCAGCTTACAACAACTTAGAGAAAAATAGAGATAATGAAACTGAATAGTAGCCAACGTACAAGCATATTTACAGGCTGTAGGTAGTTGCAGCAGAGAATAGGAAATGACAAGATGTTTCTGCCACGTATGAAGTCCTCCATCTTGTTTCAATCACCAAATAATAACAGATATGTAGCAATTAACAAAGTTTGGTCTCAAGCCAAGAATAGGCAGTGATTTGTATCGTTCCAACAAAACAATATTTCCTATAGTTGTCATTTCATGGTTTGAAATGGTTGCTGCATAACAAAATATGAAAATGGATTTAAATTGACTGGGCCAAATATAGGAAGAGATAACCAATGAGCTTCTTGTCCACGTGAGCTTACAGCTACATCTTCAGCAGTAGAAAAATAGGCTGATGTTTATTTCATTTGCTGGCACTTAACTTCCTCACACATTCAGAATGGCATTCGATGGGTTTTCATTAAATGTGTCTAATCTCGGGTATGGAAAACAACATGTGGATCGGTGAGCTCCAAACTTCCTGCTCCTCCATTCATTGGATAGGATACTAATTGGTTGATCCATTCATTAGCTCATCATTCCTTGCTGATCTTCCTTATGTATGAGATATTCACAAGTTGATGGAGCTTTAGATTGGTGAAAGGGCTACAGGAAGTTATAGTCTTCTCTGTCATGCGACAGAAAGAAAGTATGAAATAGGTGACAGGAACATCTGCACCCATTAGTGAACATGCTGCAATTATAAATATTAGTAAAAGAAATCAATTAATGTAGTTTCCATATTTTAATCCCAAAACAATATTATATACTACTTAATTATATTAAACTATATGCAACGTAAAAATGGTAAGAATGGAATGGAAATAGAATAGAGTAGTGAGTATGAAAGTGCATGAAATGGATTAAAATATGGCATTAAATAGGTTGTACTTGGCTCTCATCATTCCCCCCAACTTAGCTTATTGCACGTCCTCGTGCAATCATTATGATCAGGAGGTCTTTTGTCTTAACTGGAAACACTTTAGGTTAATGGATTTTGGCTTTGTCTCCACCTTGAACCATGATAACTTATAAACACAAATCCCTTTCTTTGCTTCACATGACAAGATTTCTTATTTTTTTCTTCTTCAATAGGGATATCTCTTTTAACTTTTCATGAGTTGTTTCTCTTTTCTCTTTTCATTTTCTTTCCTTTCATTTTTTTTATAGCATCATAGTTCAAAAGGTTGCATATAGGGGAATTTTATCTCAATTTTCACAAGAGGAGTTTAAATGGATGAAACAGGAGAGATAAGAGACAAAACAAAGGCTATTATATGATGGATATAGTATGATGGGTTTAGTAAGGGTGATGGATGGAAGATAATAGGATGATATGCCTCCCCCAAACTTAAAGGTTGACCGTCCACGGGAAACAAGGAGAGGATAGGGAGGGTTGTTGGATATTGATCAACATAATAAGTAATACAAATAAAGTTAAGAGATAAAATAAGGAAAAACAAAATTGATTATTTTACCAACGTGCATGTGGAGAGAGACCAAAGTGGGAACATAGAGCAGCTTAGCAACCAGGACCACCAAAATGGATGAGTCATCAAGAAGAAACGAAGAGAGGTATCCAAAAATGCAACACCACAAAAGACCACCATCTAACTGAAATCACCGAAGATCATACCACTGGAAGGAACCAGAAAAATAGGAGAACAACTGCAATTTGGAGCCGCCACCATCATGAACTAGTATAGATCATATAAAAAGTAGCACATTCCACTGAAAACACCTCAACTGAATAGGCAACTCAGAGTATCGGGGATCAAAGATTTGACGATCACACTGAAGAGGAGCAGAGTTGTAGTAGTGAGCAACAGGAGGTGCCAAGAATGAAAGAACCACTGAAGCCAATAAGTGATCCAAGAACACCAATGATTGCATTTTTCATTTTTTTTCAATATTTTTTCATTTTTTTTTCTTTTTCTGTTTTCATTTTTTTTTCATTTTTTTCAATTTTTGATAACGACAAGTGACCGCTGGCAAGCCAGTTTTCAATCACTCACCGCTTAATGGTGCTATAAAAATAGTTTTCACCACTAAGAATTTATTTTGCAGTTAACATCCGCCGGAAACCGGTTTTCAGATATTAACTGGCCAACAATGCCCGAAGGTTTTCATTGTTGGATCTTTTAGTGCATTTTTTCTTCTTTTTTTTTTCTTTTTCTTTTTTTTCATTTTTCCATTTTTCATTTTTTTTTTCTCTTTCAATAACTACATAGAATGACCAAAGAAATGAAATCCTTACATGGATGATGAATGATGATACCATCGAAAGCTTTGATTTTTGTCCATGACCTCACAGAAGGCACTATTGAAACTTATTTTCCTAATGAACTTGAAATGACGACTAAGAATAATCTCCACAAACTTAGGAATATTGAAACACTCGCACAAATCAACCTTGATCTATGTATCTCACACTGCTAAATTTAGAAGTGCCTTGTAGAGATTGGGAACACGTACTAGCATACTTGGATGAAAGAAGTACTCACAAGGATGATGATACTCATATGACATAGTGATCTGATAATGACAAAGCTGGATCACCAATGATAGTCTCCAATGTGGCCATAGAACTTCAAAGAGGAGGAGACACAACTCGAAGGAGTGTGATGTTCTGCAATGTCTTCCAAGTCTTTCTTGATGTGTAGCTCAAAATAATCATGAATCTCAAAGACCAAGTTACATATTTTTCTCCTTGTGATAAATCACCAAAGAAAGGAAATCTCATCTCAAGGTAATGAACACCTTATGCCATAATATTCTTGTGATCTCCAATAGTCAAGCACAAGAAAAACTAGATAAATAGCAAGTCCACACAATGTTAACAAAGCTAACAAAGTATGTTTTTCAATGCTTGTGTAGAGAAGCATCATCAACTGGCATTGGTACGAAGATCTTCTAACCACAACAAGAGACCTGTAACCATATTCTCAAAACCAAGCATATCAAGCATAGTAAAGAAAATTTTATCTAATTAATAACCCTACCATTAAGTGAGTAATGCATTTATACAAATAGTAGGTAGAGTCATTAATATAAATAAACACTTGATAAAAACAAAAGAATGTGATTACAATGATTATACTAATGTCAATCAACATAACAATACATACCTTGAATTGTTTAGATGTCACATGGTGAAGTTTTCTAAAAAGGACCAACGAAACAATCAATGAATCCTGATTGGAAATCATCCTAGCACCACAAAGTTAGAAGGATTTCCCCCCAACTTAACTTCATGCTACAAGGTCACAAAATAATTAGGGTAACCAAAGAAATTAGGTAACCCATAGAGAGTAATACATCTTTAGAATTTTGTGAGTCTTATTTAATCAAATATTTCAATAATTCAATGGATGGATTCCCAAATAAATTGTAAGTTATAAAAGCATAGGGAATTTGAATTATCCAAGGAATCAAGAAATGGATTTAATACTTGTTATCAATGAATGATCATCGTAAGATACAAGAACCAAGACTGAAGAATATATGGATATTAATACCTTGATCCTTGTTAAATAAATGAATCATCCATAGTTTATTTGGTCATCTTAGGACAATAGAAAGAATCAACAACGAGGAATAATGATCATCCAGTTTTAACATTTGTTGTTTGGTCATTAATGCATAGAATCCCTTATAATTGTGCTTAATCAATTATTGGTCCCAAATCAACAAGTATGTGAGGGATGCATATTTTAACCATAGGCCTCCAAATATCAATATATATAAGTACAAAAGTAGTAGAATATAAATCTTGGAGGATGTGGTAGTAGATTTGTGAAATATGGAATGTATATGGCTTAATACTACTTAGTGAATGATAAACATGCATACTCATGAGTCCATTAATTAAAATTGTTGCAATTTGATGCATGGGCTCATTTGTAGTCATTTGTGATTCACTAAGTTGAAAAGAAGAACAAATTTGATTATAATTCAATAAATAATATCGTTCTTCTAATTTAATTAAACCAAAATCACATCCCTTATATGCATAAATACATTCCAATGTTGATTTATCGATTTCAAGAACATCATTAGATTGTGTAGGGATCCATAAAAGTTTATATATACTATTAACCACCTTATTATGAAGTGGTATATGAGGCAATATAGTTGCCTTTGGTGGATAAGGTGGAGTGCAATGTGAATGGGATAATGAATATGGTAAGAAGTATGAAGGAGATAAAGTAGATGGGAATAAGTAGGATGGGTGGAATAAAGGTGGTAAGGATGGATATGGTGGTTGTTGTGAGTATTCATGATTCATATTATGTGGGTAATTATATTTTGAAGAAATGTGATGGCTTGGTGATGAAATAAAGTGACAATCTATGTTACCAACATAATGCATACCTTGATCTTCTTGAGATGGAATTTGAAATGGTTCATTAGTTACAAGGAATGCTTGTTCACTTCCTCCTTTATCTTGGTAGGGATCACAAAAAGTTTGTACCTCATTCACCACTTGCTCTTGATTGTTCTGGCATATGCACTGGTCATCTTTCCTGTAGCAAAGAGAACAACAAGTGGTTAAATTTTCATTATCAAAATCACATTCATTAATGATATTTTCATGGTCAGAAATAACGATATAATTCTTGCATACCTCTGATAGCGGAAGATCAAGATCAGTAAAGATGCATTCATTAGGTAGAGAGGGTATTAAAATATCACCTTTGATCGGCGTGTTTTCCCCACCAAGTTCTTCTTTTGTTTTTAAATTTGAAAGCGGGGGTCTGGGGGCGGTAGCCACCAGTGGGGTCAAGGGGCAACACCCCTTGCGGGGTCCTGGGGCAGCGCCCAAGGTGCGCTCCCTGTCGCAGTACAGGGCGGGGTCGAGGGGCAGCGCCCCCGACGCCAAGCACACTTTGCCTCTTGTGTTTCCTTCAAATTTTGCATTTTTCAAGCAATTTTCAACCAAAATTGATACACTTGAACAACATTGAAAAGGCATCATTTTTAACATTTTTCTTCAAAATAGCTTATAATAACTCACAACAACTAATGATAATGGAATCTAATTTCTAAGACAACTAGTGAATCAAATGTCTAATGCCTACTTGCAAACTCTAAAACAAACCTCTAAAGTAATGCATCTATATGATTTACGCAATGCAAATTAAGATTAATTACTTAAGCAAGGCTAGCAATTGCAAAAGCGTTCATCCTAACACATTGTTCCTAACTCAAATCAGCAAACTAACATGCCTTTGACACCTTTCCCCGGCAACGGCGCCAAAATGATAGGCCAACACTGGGGCAAATAATAAGAAGAATTAATGATTTATAATGAAGTTTCTTGCTGGTCTATACGTGTCAATCCGAGAGCGTAAGCTTACGAAAGGTATCCGAGCAATATGCTATCAAGGGATGATATTTGTGAAATGAGGGTTTATGAGTGCATCTACAACACACGAAATTGAATCTATGAAAAGCCAAGTAAATCCCAGCGACAGGAACTGTCACTTCCTGGCGACAGGAACATTAGAAACGTAAATAACTCAATAAAAACTAATCTGTAATAAACTTAACTACAACTCTTTAAGAAATTATCAACTTATAATCTATTTCATATGTAATATTATTATCTAATCAAATACAGATATTGAATATATAAACTAATTTACTATGATTAAATATATACTATTTAATACTAAGCTAATTAAAATAAAAATGGAAACAAACTCAAACACACTCCAAACGCAAATGAAAAAATAATCACCGGGTAACTTCAGAGTGGGCCCTGCCTCCTCAGCTGCTTGGTGATGAAGAAAACTTAATAGTTTTACACCTTTGAAATCATGCACATAAATATGGGACTTATATTGCAGAATAACAACAGTTCTTATACAATTCTATATGTTTTGCAGGGTTGTACGTATATATATTTTCTTCTTCTATCTCCTGCTGATTATATAGATGCAGCTTACAACAACTTAGAGCAAAATAATGATAATGAAACTGAATAGTAGCCAACGTACAAGCATATTTACAGGCTGTAGGTAGTTGCAGCAGAGAATAGGAAATGACAAGATGTTTCTGCCACGTATGAAGTCCTCCATCTTGTTTCAATCACCAAATAATAACAGATATGTAGCAATTAACAAAGTTTGGTCTCAAGCCAAGAATAGGCAGTGATTTGTATCGTTCCAACAAAACAATATTTCCTATAGTTGTCATTTCATGGTTTGAAATGGTTGCTGCATAACAAAATATGAAAATGGATTTAAATTGACTGGGCCAAATATAGGAAGAGATAACCAATGAGCTTCTTGTCCACGTGAGCTTACAGCTACATCTTCAGCAGTAGAAAAATAGGCTGATGTTTATTTCATTTGCTGGCACTTAACTTCCTCACACATTCAGAATGGCATTCGATGGGTTTTCATTAAATGTGTCTAATCTCGGGTATGGAAAACAACATGTGGATCGGTGAGCTCCAAACTTCCTGCTCCTCCATTCATTGGATAGGATACTAATTGGTTGATCCATTCATTAGCTCATCATTCCTTGCTGATCTTCCTTATGTATGAGATATTCACAAGTTGATGGAGCTTTAGATTGGTGAAAGGGCTACAGGAAGTTATAGTCTTCTCTGTCATGCGACAGAAAGAAAGTATGAAATAGGTGACAGGAACATCTGCACCCATTAGTGAACATGCTGCAATTATAAATATTAGTAAAAGAAATCAATTAATGTAGTTTCCATATTTTAATCCCAAAACAATATTATATACTACTTAATTATATTAAACTATATGCAACGTAAAAATGGTAAGAATGGAATGGAAATAGAATAGAGTAGTGAGTATGAAAGTGCATGAAATGGATTAAAATATGGCATTAAATAGGTTGTACTTGGCTCTCATCAGCTTCAATCTAAGACATTGAAACATATATTCCTCCTCTTTCCTATAGAAGTTCAATTGAAACTAAGTGTCAAAAGCCATATGGTGGATTCATCTATAAAGCTAATAATTGTGCTTTCTATTTATTGATTGCCACATTAATAAGGGGATATAAACTATGTCCAAATCATTATATATGTTGTAATATACCTTATCTTCATTACAAAAATGTTGGAGACATCATCCAGCTTTGTGTAAGATTTTGGACTTGAGTAGTGGACCATTGGTATCATGCTTCATTGTCCCAACAATGTTTATAACTAGTTATTTGCCTTGCACTTAATTCATCTAATTTTATGAAACCAACCGTGGTCTACATTGCCAAATGATCTAAACAAAATAACAAAAAGAAACTTTTTAGGAACTGAAAAACCTTATCCCTTCATTATTACTATGGGTGGGTGTGACATAGTGCACATTATTATAGTGCAAGCCAATTTTCAAATTGCTTAATTTAGCGTCACCAAGAATCTTTGCAAGAACATTGTTTCTTCTTAAAATAATGGAAATTATTTGCATCTTTTACAATAATTTCTCTTGCATCAATCTTGGAGTTAAATTTTGTTGTTGTGTGATAGTCAACAAATACTTAAAGTTTGTAACAACTTTGATGTTTTTTTCCATGGGGTGTGTTTAACAAACCAAATACAATTATCATCCTTTCACAATAGTGGTACAGGAATAATTATTTTCCCCCCTCTTCCACATCATTAGGTAAATGCCTTGAATTTATAATATATCTAGTTGCTTTTATCTCCCAAGCCAATTTCTCTAACTTTACATATATCTCATGTCCTACACAAAAATAAAATTATACCATTTTAAGGCCTTCACTCCAACTACACCTAGGAATATTTTTAATTCCCCTATCTTTCATAAATCTCTTTACCATTTGAACCTTGCCCATTTCTACATAGATATTTAAGAGAAGAACATAAGTGGCAACATTTTTGGGATACAAATCATAAAGCAATGTTGCTATTCAAAAATCATCTAATGGAACCCATGGTGAGCAAGGCGCTCCCTATGGAAGTTATAAAAATCATCTCATGGAATGTTAGGGGCATTAATACCCCTAACAAGGCCCACCTCATCAGAGCTCAAATTGAGGCAAGAGGAGAAAATATAATTCTAATACAAGAAATAAAGTTTTCTGAACTGGAAGCAATGCAACCATTTGCTAAATGGAAATCTTTGTACCATGTTGCTTCTCCTTCCATTGGCACTTCTAGGGGATTGGCTATTTTTTGGAAAGATAAGTTTATCAAAGTCAAAAACATGGTTGCTAAGGCTGATTGGCAACATATCTAAGTAGAATATTTCAATATTTGCTTCCTCCTTTTCAATTTTTATGGTCTGAATTCCACCTTGGGGAAGAAATTTCTATGGGATTCCTTGTCTTTAGAGTGTGTTTCTTTTTCAGATGTCCCAATTCTTTTGTTGGGGAGGGGGGTCCTTCAATGTCATCTTGGATGTGAAAGACAAAATTGGTGGTATATCCCCTCCTTTGAAAATAATGACATATTTAAATGATTCTGTGACTAATATTGGGCTTCTAGATTGTATTCTATCCAATGTCAATTTTACATGGACAAATAAAAGAGCACAATCCATGCACATTATTGAAAGGATTGACAGATTTTTTGTTAATATAGAATGGATATCTAAATTCGGCCAATGCATTTCCCAGATCCTAGCTTTCTCTAGTTCATACCACTTCCCTCTTCAAGTTAAATTTTCTTCCTAGCTATCCCTAGAAGAAACCATTCAGCCTCCTTCAAATTCAAAAACATATGGTTTAGAGATCCTACCTTTCTCTCCCTTTTAAAGTATTGTTGTCTTGCACTTCCTTTCAGTCCAAGTTCCAGGTTGTTTTAATTGAATAGAAAGCTCTCCCTCATCAAAGAAAATATCCAAATGTGGAACAAGAATATTTTCTAAAATATCTTTTCTTCCAAGGCTAACATTTCTATTCAGTTAGATCAAACTAATGATGAAATAACCAGAGTGGGAATTAACTCTCATTCATACCTTGAGAAAAGACTCCAAAATGATTATGAAAATATATTAATGAGGGAAGAAATTTATTAGAGGTAGAAATATAGGGATTTATGGCTTAAAGATGGAGATAAAAAATTGCATTTTTTTATGCCTCAACTAAAGATAGAACTGATCAAAACATAATATGCAAGATTTTAAACCCCTCAGGTTTAGCTTTGATTGATCCTATTGATATTCCAAATGAGGTTGTTGTTGCCAAGTTGGCTATACTAATGTATATGACTTGACATAGTGTTGTCATTATGGCAACAAAGTCATATAGCAGTTTGGAGTCAGCGCACTTGATGTAAAGATCAAAATTTGGTTAAGTATTAAAGACTGGATAGTGTACAGAGTTCCTACAGCTCAGAGCATCAGTGCACGTGTGTACGGATGAATTATGGTATGCGCCCTAGAAGTTAAGTTAGATAGACTATAATCATGCTTAGTCTATGAGTGCATAAGTAGATATGCAAGGATGTGAAAGTTACAGTCAGTTGAAGTTGCAGAGCTAGTATGTGCTAGCAGAGAACAGAGCATGGAGCCGATAGTCAGTATTTTGGTTTGTGGATATAACGTAACATTGTAAAGGCTATGCACCCATTGCATTTAGGTTTCTGACATGTTTATATGTTTAATTGTAAGCATGCTTAAGCCAATTCATTTGGAAGCATTATTTGTAATTAGTTACAGGGCCGACCTAATTGTTTATTTTGTATGAGTGTATAAATATAAGATGTGCCCATTAAATTTAGTATGGAAGTTGAGAGAGTTGTAATAAGAAGAGTAGAAGTATGCAAAGATAGTATAAGATGTATTAGAGCTTTACTAGAGGTCAAAGCATCAACGCATCAAAGGAACTGATCAGACAAGCAGTGTCACAGTGACAGTTCATCCAACAGCTATAGTGTGTATCTGATATCAGAAGGTCATAGCCTTCACCATTTGAGCAGTGAGCTTTAGGAGAGTGAGTCCACTCCCCTAATAGGAATTATTGTAAAAGACTCATAACAAGGTCTGACCCTTAACAAGGTCTACTATACTTAAAGCATTGTAAAGCTACTCCTAATAGGGTAAAGGATCTTCTAACAAGGATCACAAAACACTAGTGTAGAATATTAGTGGGTGTCAATTCCCACCGGGGTTTTTACCTATTTGGGTTTCCCCATAACCATATTGGTGTCATGTGTTGATTTCATGTTTTATGTTTATGTGAATGTTTAATTCAGTACTTAAGCATTTAAGTTCAGTATAAAGATTAAAGTGAAAAGTTAAAATATAGTGAACACTGATTCACCCCCCCCCCCCTCTCAGTGTTCCCATTCCTAACAATTGGTATTAGAGCACTATTCCTCAGCATAGAAGTTTAACCACTTGAGGAGATCATGGACAAAGCAGAAATGAAACATCTAAAAAGAAATCTTGAAGCTGCTCTTGAAGACCTGGACAAATCAGAAAGAGAAATTGAGGATCTAAAGGAAAAAGTTAATGATGCTCAATTAGTTATCAAAAAGCTAAGAAGGGATCTCAAAGAATGCTCTAACAGTGATCTAGGAGCAAAGGTCAAGAAGTTGAATGAAGAGAATGCATCTATGAAAGAACTACTTGAAGAGTTTGATGATAAGCTGATCAATAATTGGGAAGTCTACAATGGAGAAGTCAAGGAGAACCTTCAACTCAATGAAGAACTAAGGGAAGCCAATTTGGAAATCTTGGAGCTAAGGAATAACAAAGAAAGATTGGAGTTTGAATTGAAAGAAGAAAAGAATCACATTGACAAATTGTACACCAGTTCTGATTTGATAGAATCTCAGTTGTATGCAAGAAGAACCAAAGGAGACACTAGCTATATTGGATACAATGAAGCACAAAATCAGATTGACAACATGCGAGCAAGAAAGGAGACATAAAAAGACTCTAATGATACTGAAAAGATTGAAGATCAAACCAAAGACAATGGTGGACCACCTAAGAATGAGCGCAAGCGTATAGAATGCACTTATTTTTCATGTAACAAACATGGACACATTGCAAGGAACTGTACAGAGGTAAGACCTTTTAATGGTTATTGTTATTCATGCAATAAATTTGGTCATAGAGCTATGAATTGCAAGACTAGTAAGAAGAATAGGATTCAACATGATTAGAGAAATCAGAATCAGACAAATGTAAGAAGTTCTTAGAATGTTACATGTCAGATATGTAACTATAATGGTCCCTTAGCCAGAACATGTAAAATGGTGACTCATGTCAATGCCCCGAGGAATATAAGACCTCCAGTCATTTGTCACTCTTGTAACAAGGCTGGACATATATCAAGGTTCTGTATATCGAGGACGCAAATTCAGGAAAGCCCTAAAAAGGTCGAAGAACCAGTATTGGATCTTGAAGGAGAAGTCAATTTTGTGAAAGCCTTAGATGATGTGAGATTACTTTGGATATAAGGGAAGAAGGACAAGACTGATGAGTCTGTATTGGATGCATCCCCAGTGGATGCACCCTCTACATCTAGATGAATGGCCCTCTGGGTCATAGGGGGAGCTAATTTAGCTCTAGACCCCTGCGTGGCTGGTATACTCATCCTCAGAGTATGCACCTTTGGACTTAAGCTTTTGGAGTGTATAGGAAGCTTCATGCAAGAGTGCACATGCTGATTGTTAGCATAACTCAAGTTGCAAATTTTGAAGTGACAGCCTAGTTTACGCGACAAGCATTAATGGCAGAATTCTCACTTTAAGTACACAAAAAGTTATTTTATCACTCATTGCATTTGAATTCAGAGTGACTGAAGAGCAGAAAGAACCTTGGAAGTTGTTTTGAAGACTTGGAGATTGATCTATCAGTGTTTGTAGTGCATTTGGTCAGTTACAGAAACCCTAGTTTGTTGCGCCAATCTAGAAGTTATCAGATTATCTCAAAAATTAGTTGGAAAGCGATTACAAGTCATGGCCACTCCCATAGTTTATGATGTCAATAAGAAGAAGAGATATGTATTCAAGAAACATCCATTTAAATCAACCCTAGATGATTTAGAAGGATCTTTCTCCCGCACGCCCATGGGTGTCATGCATGTCAAGGATACTAGGGCATATATCTACTGCAAGAAAGAACTAGTTGCGTTGGATAGGCTAAGGGCGCACATTGATACCATGTTGAAAACAGAAAAAACATTCATGGATTAATATGTTAAATGGAATGATCACCCCATTGTTGAGTATGCTATGGCATATGAATTCTATGAGATAGAATGGATAAAGATTTTATTGAGAAGAATTCATGATGATTTGTTTTGGATTGGTGATGTGCTAGTAAGAATCACTAGTGACTTGATTTATGAGATGACAAGCCTTTCTAGGACAAGCGTCATCCTTCCTATTGGCAAGGATGTCAGAAATATGGTTGAGCAGACATGTAAGTCAAGAAGCAATAGGCACGGGATGACAATTGAGCCAATTGAGCAAGCAGACATCAAATTGATGTCAATGATATTGGGATACAGGTTTCATCACACCAGCAGGGTGAATAGTGTGTCTGTGGGCACTATTTTAGCAGCCATCAAACTTGTGAAGGAATATGGTGAGTTCAACTTGTGTGAGATCTTGCACGCACAGTTGATTGATAACATCAAGGCCATCAACTATGACAAGACAAAGATATTCAGGTTTGGGTCATTAATCATTTACATGTACCTTCATATAGTTGTGAGAGTATCAGATTTGTACTTGGACAAGTCCATTCCAACCATGCCACAAATATCTAACAAAGCATCCACTGAAAGAACATTAAGAGATTATATCACATTGGAATTGAAGACCTTCAGGGCTAAGATGTAAATGAGGTACAAAATTCCAGAGAGCATTGTGGAAAAGTACAAGGATACAATATGCTTTATGGTTGAAACTGATACAACTTGTATGGAAGTTGTTGAGCCAAGAACTAAGTGGATTCATCCACTTGGGTATGAGGTAGAAGAACAGGTCCTTGAAGCATATGCGCAGGTACTACTATCATCCCCCAAAGATCCTAATGAACCTAGATGGGGAATATATGAGGAGAAAATCAGAGAAGTAGATGCTAAAATTAATAGCACAACAACTAAGAGGAAAGCCTCTAAGATTACATCTAAGATACTCAGAATTCATGGAGTAACACAAGCAGACCTTGATAAAGCAAGGGATGAAAAGATTGCTTTGGAATTGAAGAGGGTAGATGCAGCTAAGGTAGAATCACATGATCCTAAGATGAAGAAGATAAAAATTGAAAAAGATGATAGTCAGAAGGGTAAAGAAGATGATACTTCTTCTGCGCCCAAGGAAACCATTGACCTTACTGCTCCTCTCGAGTATAAGGAAATTCCAAAGAGGAAGAAAGAGGTTGGCACCAGTCATCCATCCTCGAGAGTCATAAGAAATAGAAGGAACACCCAAGCACCTCCTGAAGTAAGTTTCAAACCCATTCTCAGTGTGCTAAGTGCTAGAATAGTTGATGAGGGAATAATTGACCAAGTAGGGAAATTCTATGACAAGTATAATGAAATAGACAAATCTGAGATTCATGGTATGTTGGTCAAGCACATGTTAAAGTTCAAGAAAATAGTCTTGGAACTCAAAACCATGATTCCTAACAAAGTATGGAATATCCTTGAATTCCAAAAGAGACAGGCCATTGAGAAAGATCAGTGGATAAGAGAAAAGATTCTTGATGATACCCTTCCTATATGTGAGCTAGAAGAGAAGAAATTGCTATTAGATCTGGTGAAGCCTCACCTCAAAACAAAGACAAGAACTCTGAACATAATGGATACAAATTATGAGCCAATTGCAAAAGAGACAGAGAAAGCCTTTGAGAAGGTATTTATGGATAGAAATATGTATCCACCTACTGGGCCCATAGCTAATGTACCCACAATGGTTACCAAAGGGTCATAGACCATCAAGGTACAATCTACAAGCCCTCAAGATTCAATGCATGTAGTGGAAGTACAAACAGAGTTAGATAAGTCTACGCCCATGTCAGAATCACTCAAAGACAACACCATTATCATTGATAATGTTGAGATAGCCATGGTGGCCACTGATACAGAATTGGACAAGTTTGAGGAAGCTTTTGTGAGCACACAAGAAGCTAAAATTCTCTATAGCAACACACCTCCCACTCATCAAGAAGAAGTACATATTGAAGATATATCTGATGAGAAAGAAGAAGAAAAGAAAGAAGAAAAAGAAGAAGAAAAGAAAGAAGAAGGAAAAAAAGAAGAAGAAAAGAAAGAAGAAGAAGAAGAGGAAGAAAAGAAAGAAGAAGATAAGATGGAAGAAAAAGAACAAGAGAAAGATGAAACTTTTGTTGAACTAGCCAAGGTAAAACTAGAAGTGATGAATAACACTCTCATCACTCCCTCCTCAGCATTGTTGTCAAGTTTGACACCTGACACATCCAGCTTGGATTCATGGAGAGAAGAAGACCTGATTAAGTTCAGCGTCCTAGCTATGGAGAAGGCAAAGGAGAAACAAGTAATGAGAAATCCTCTCCTTGTGGAATCTGTGAACATACTGAATAGTTTGTTGCCTGCAGATAAGAAAGTGTCTAAGATATACTCGATTGATGATGTGAGTACAGTTATCTCATAGTTCAAAAGTAATTTTTCAAGCCTTGAAGAATCTGCATCAAAAGTTGCAGAAGAGAAGTACCTAGAGAAGAGATTGAATGAGTTGATGAGAAACTTTGCACTAGATTTGAACTCTCTCAAGACAGGTCAAGCATCTTTAAAAGAATTTGTTAGAGTAGTCTTATGTTAGCTAATAATTAAATCATTTAATTATTAGTTTATCATACTCTAGGCTTAAGTTTCACTTAGGCGCTTTATAATTCTTTAGGGTTTTAGCCTTTAGGGTTTCGTGTTTCCTTTTATAAGGATTCACTTCTTTCATTTCAATAAGGAGATTGTATTATTTTCATCATTGTTAATAGAAGCTTATTTTCTTGCAACATGGTTTTGCAGTCTCTGGCCTTTTGGCCGCCATAGCTTTCTGTCTTTTTGCTTCTTCTTTGTGACAGTCTTGCATGCAGGTGTTCTTGGGATGATTTGTGTTTGTCAAATCTAACATGGTATCAGAGCTCTCCTGTTGTTCGCTGTTCGAGTTTCGTTGAAGCGTGCCAGAAGCAGAAGGTTTTTAAGGGTTTCAAAAGTTTTTTTTGTGGATCTGGGGGGAGCCAAAATTTGGCTCACCTTGGGCAAAAATGGACACCACCATTGTGTCCGGAAGGCCCAAGAACCCCTAAATCCATATAAAACTTGTCCATTTTGGACACAGTGGCATCTGAGGCAAAAAAATTTTGCATACCAGGGCCGTACGGCCCTGGCACGCACTCCGAGGTGGGTACAAACGGCGATTTTTTTTTTAAAAAAAATAATATTTTGGGGGCGCCGCCCAGCGGCCACCCCCGCGCCGCCCAGCAGCAACCGCAGCCGCGGCCACCGCCCGAGCGGCCACCGCAGCCGCGGCCCCCGCCACTGCAGCAGCCTCGGCCCCCGCCACCGCGCCACCCGCGGCCCGTCCAGCTGCCGCCCACCCCGGCTCCGCCACCGCTCCGCCGCCCTCTGCGGCCCCGCTCCGCTCTGCGGCTCCGGCCCCGCACAGCAGCTCCTCCGCGGCCCCAGCCGCCTCCCGGCCCCGCTCCGCTCCAGCGGCGCACCGCTCCGCCGGCCGCGCCGCCGCCTGGGCCCCCGGCGGGTTTTTAAGCCCGCGGGCCCTAAAGGCGGTCATATGGATGACCGGGAGCTCCGGTTCCAGCCCCCTGCGCACGCCATGTGCCCAGGGGCCCTTTTTTTTAGCCCCAGGGGCTTAAAACATGCCTTGGTGAGTTTTTTGGGGGTACCTGGGCCTTTTTCGCTCTACAGGGAGCATACGGGGGTCTTTTTCTGACTTCTTTATATTGTCAGAAAGCTCTTTCCGAGCTCTTTCCGATGATGGAGGTTAGGATTTTGGGTTCTACTTTTTCAATAGCTTTTTTTTGCTGTTGAAGTCTGATGTCTTTTTTTGCCTTCCGGGAGTCATATCTGGCTCATCCGGACTCCTTTTTCGGCAAACAAGATATCGTCAGAAAGCTGGTTCTGTGTACTATTCAGTGGCAGAGGTATTTCTTCCAGATTCTGCTCCAAGTTTTCACTCCTCCGAGTTATGCATTTTATGCCCTCTGGTGGTGTGCTTGGTTCTACAGGTCCGGGGATCTCTTCTTCTGGTTTCTTAGTGCACTCTTCTTTCTGACTTCTGAGCTTGCATGCTCTTTCTGATGTATCTTTGTTCTGTAAACGCACTAAGATAAAGTGCCCTCTTCTGCATTTTGGGATCTTTTTCACCTGGTTCAGTTTTAGTATTCACACTCAGTTATAAAGTGCCATGGGGGGATTCTGATGCATTTACCACTATAGGCGCATCCACTCTTGTCAAGTGAGCGTACCTTCCACGATATTAGCCCATGTAGACTGTGTCTATGACACCGCCCTTTATCCTGTGTGTGTGCTTCTGTTGCACTGTTGGTGTTCCTGGTTCTTCTTCTGCAGCTGTTTCTGGCATCGCATTTCAGTGTTCCTGTCACCTCTCCCAGTTCAGCATTATGGGGGGGTTCACCTGTTGGTTCTATTGCTTCCTGGTTCGATTGATCAGCTCTTCAGACACTTGTCTTCTCTACCTGGTCATGCACTTCAGTGGGGGTTCCAGCAGTATCTTCTGACAGAGTTTTCAGACATGCTTCAGAGGAGTTTCTTGCTCTCTTCTTGTTCCTTTCTCTGGGACATCTTTTGCTTTATGTTTGGGTACCTGATCAGGCCTAGTTGCCGGGACCCATCTTTCCTGCTTTCTGCAGTAGTTTAGCTTTTTTTGCTTCTCCCTAAGTTACACTTAAGGGGGGGTGTTAGAGTAGTCTTATGTTAGCTAATAATTAAATCATTTAATTATTAGTTTATCATACTCTAGGCTTAAGTTTCACTTAGGCGCTTTATAATTCTTTAGGGTTTTAGCCTTTAGGGTTTCGTGTTTCCTTTTATAAGGATTCACTTCTTTCATTTCAATAAGGAGATTGTATTATTTTCATCATTGTTAATAGAAGCTTATTTTCTTGCAACATGGTTTTGCAGTCACTGGCCTTTTGGCCGCCATAGCTTTCTGTCTTTTTGCTTCTTCTTTGTGACAGTCTTGCATGCAGGTGTTCTTGGGATGATTTGCGTTTGTCAAATCTAACAGAATTTACTAATCAAGGAAGGAAATTCATTGCAGACTGCATGGATCAGGATAAGCTTACTGATGCCCATCTTAAGAAAATAAAAGAGGCAGAAGCTAAGATTGAGCAGTGGAAGAATTTAGTGAAAGACACATCCACTGATGTGAACATGTGCAACAATGTCTACCAAGGTCAGTTGGACAAAATTGAGAAGGCAGAGAAAGAGATGGAAAAGATAAGGTCTAGATAGACTCAGTTGAGGAATGCTCTTGCTCCCTCACTAGACATTCTCAATCAGAATATAAAGGAGATTGATTCCACCATGATAACCTATGATCAAGGTTCGAGCATAGATTTGAAGAAGATGGAGAAGCTTCAATATGCATTATGCGCCCATCTCCAGATAGTAAACTCATTGTTAACTTTTTGGAAGAAGGAGATCCAGAAACTTAAGATAGCATATCCAGATGTTTTCCCTCAGTAAGTATGTGTAGATATATTTTTTTGGTACACCTTTGTCATTAATGTCAAAGGGGGAGTTGTGAATAGAATATGGATAATAATATGTATAGGGAGATATAAGAGTATGTATAAAAATGTATAGAAGACAAAAAGTTTTTGTGTTAAGGGACAGTTAGCAACTTGGCCATATTCCTTTGTTGCCATCAATGAAAAAGGGGGAGATTGTTGCCAAGTTGTCTATACTAATGTATATGACTTGATATATTTTTTTCATTATGGCAACAAAGTCATATAGCAGGTTGGATTCAGCGCACTTGATGTAAAGATCAGAATTTGGTTAAGTATTGAAGACTAGACAGTGTACCAAGTTCCTGCAGCTCAGAGCATCAACGGACATGTGTACGGATGAATTATGGTATGCACCCTAGAAGTTAAGTTAGTTAGACTATAATCATGCTTATTCTATGAGAACATAAGCAGATATGCAAGGATGTGAAAGTTGCAGTCAGTTGAAGTTGCAGAGCCAGTGTGTGCCAGCAGAGAACAAAGCATGGAGCCAACAGTTAGTATTTTGGTTTACGGATATAATCTAATATTGTAAAGGCTATGTGTCCATTGTATTTAGGTTTCTAACATGTTAAATGTTTAATTGTAAGCATGCTTAAGCCAATTCATTTGGAAGTGTTATTTGTAATTAGTTATAGGGCCGACCTAATTGTTTATTTTGTATGAGCGTATAAATATAAGATACGCCCATTGAATTTAGTATGGAAGTTGAGAGAGAGTTGTAATAAGTAGAGCAGAAGTATGCAAAGATAGTATAAAATGTATTAGAGCTTTGCTAGAGGTCAAAGTATTAGTACATCAAAGGAACTGATCAAACAAGCAATGTCACAGTGACAGTTCATCCAGTAGATATAGTATGTATCTGATATTAGAAGGTTGTAGCCTTCACCATTTGAGCAGTGAACTTTAGGACAGTGAGTCCACTCCCCTAACAGGGATTATTGTAAAAGACTCCTAACAGGGTCTGACCCTTAACAAGGTCTACTGTACTTAAAGCATTGTAAAGCTACTCCTAACAGGGTAAAGGATCTTCTAACAAGGATCACAAAACACTATTGTAGAATATTAGTGGGTGTCAATTCCCACTGGGGTTTTTACCTATTTGGGTTTCCCCATAACCATATTGGTGTCATGTGTTGATTTCATGTTTTATGTTTATGTGAATGTTTAATTCAGTACTTAAGCATTTAAGTTCAATATAAAGATTAAAGTGAAAAGTTAAAATACAGTGAACACTGATTCACCCCCCCCCCCCCCCCCCTCTCAGTGTTCCCATTCCTAATAGTTGTGTGCTATTTTTCTACTCTATTTGCTATAGAACAACATGTCACTCTAGTGAATGCGAGTAAGTCTGAGTTGCTCACCAAGATCCCTCATTTGGTCTTGGAGCTAGATAATATTTCCCTTTTTAGACCTTTCTCAAGTTACAAGAAATCAATTCTTTGGTCTTATCAATGGGTGTGGATAAGGCCCCTAGGCCTGATGTATTTATGCCTTTATTCTTCCAGAAATGCTATGATTTCATTGGCTCAACTATTTGGGTTTCATGGAAGAGTCTAGGAAAAGTGGGGGTATGCAGAAACATGTCAACAACAAAGTGATTTATGTCATTCCCAAAATCAACGCCCCCATCTCATTTTCTAACTTCAAGACCATCTCTCTTTGTAACACTATATATAAAATTTTCTCAAAGGTAATTGCTAGAAGATTAGCCCTAGTTATCCCTAAAATTATCTCCCTTTAGCAAGGAGTTCGTGCCTAGTAAGGAAACTTTAGAAGGGGCCCTTGTGCTGCATAAAACTTTGCACATAGTTAAGGTAAGAAAAATTTAGGCTATGCTAATTAAACTAGATATGCTCAAGGAAAATGACAGAGTGGATTCAAGTATGTGTAGGATCATGGTATGCCAAAAAGTGGTGATGTGAAAAAAATGAACTTTTCACTCATCCAAAAGTGCACTAAAAATTTTGTTGACTTTTTAGTAGGCCTGGGTGTCAATACACCTAGCCAAGCCAAAAGCTAAAGCACATGCCTAATCGGATATCTAATAATATCAGATATCTGATATTATCAGATATCCAATTTTTGCTAGAAAATTATATTTCTAGCCCACGACCGCATTCAATGTTTTCATTGTGAAAATGTTGAGCACAACTCTATGTTTTGGATATCCGATTGATTCTCATATCCGATTTGCTCAACATCAATAGGTAAGTTAAATTTTTAAGTTTGTATTATTTTTATTGTTTTTTAATTAAAATTTGTAGTTTTCTATATAAAAAATAGGGTTTAAATGAGTTTTTTAATTATTTTTTTAAATTGATTATAATTTTCTATTTGGGTTTTAATTGTAATCAGACATGGACTCAAATTAATCAGAAAACCATCCCAATGATCCTGCAAATAATCTAGAACCACCTCCAAACAATCCCCCACTTTCAGAAGACCAACCAGTCTTAAACCCTCGATGTTTAGAGGATCTCATAGGAGACAATCTAAATTAGCTTAGAGGATATCAGACCACATATGCCAATATCCCCACATTGCACCCCATGTTTTCCACATTGAACTCCATTATTGAAAACATGGAGAAACTTATAGAGCAACATAATGTTGCACTTCTTTGGCGCGATTCCATGCATGCCAAGTTTGACAATGGGCTTGACTATGATCAAGTTATGAACCTAAACATAACAAAACATGACATATGTGATCTTTTTGTGGATCCCAAAACTGGTTTAAAAGTGGACCCTAAAAAACCCAAGATGTCAAGTAAATGGTGCACAAATGATGCAATACATGACAACTTTTGGGACCGCTAGTGGATGGTTTTTGATAGACCACCTCACAGTAATTTGGATGTCCCATTCTATTTCATAAAAAAATTGTATGCTGAATTTTTGCTCAGTCACAAGGTAAATTATTGAAGTATAAGACTGAACCAGGGCATAGGCTTAGGCACTCCTCAAGATAGGCCATGGGCATACCGGGTGAAATCTCATACATATAATGTCCCCCCTCTAGAGATTTCACCACCTCCTACAGTGTAGCATCCTGATATTATTGCTAAGGTTGGCTCACAGACTATTCGAGCCATTCACACCTTAAGTGATCTACTAGCTATGTAGAGCATGACATTGTTGCCTCCTCGTGCTAATGCTTCTGGCCCTTCTACATCCTCCATGAGCTCACATGTTTGTGTGCCCCACACTTGCATTATGTGCAAGAATCTATGCTTAGGTCCCCTGAATGATAGTGATGCATATAACCATGTCTTCGAGGTGGACAATACTACACAACACACTATAGGCATTGAAGCACCTCATGAAGATGTGCATCAGGGGCATACAGAGCCATGGACTCCTACTGTTATGGTAAGGGTAAAAAATTCACTTGTTACATTGTATTTAATTTTAAACGTTCGTATTTTTAGTAGATTTTTCTTATAATAATTTACCAGTTATATTTTTTTATGTGTTACATTTATGTTGAATTGATGACAGAGGATGAGATGGAACAGGTGGAGGGGTCCATGCTTTCGGCCATATCATTTGGCCTTAACACTTGCACGGTATATATGTTTTAATGTACTCATTGGTTTCCTTTTATTATAATAGTATATGTACATGTGCTTTCTAATTTTTATGATCATCTTATTACATATGGATACAAGTGTCACCAATTGCCACTAGGGGGCAATGTGAGGGGGTTCAAGTTAGGCGTTGACAAGGGGAAGGTAATTAAGTAATTTAGATTGTTTATGCATACATGTATACTTGTTAGTTGTGCGTAAGTTGATTTTTAATTTACATGGTTTATTTGATAGAGGGTGGTGTCTGATGATGTCGTGAGACCCTTTCACCATGATAGAGTCACATGCATCTCAATTTGCAGTGATAGCCCCGTGGTATGTATATTTATAAAGTTATTTGTGTATATTTTACTATCAAGTATATATAATATGATCAAGTCATGATTGTCTGAAGTATCTGTTTGACTTTTGTAGGTCACCCCTAGTTTGAGGGAGGTAGAATGCCAAGGGTTTGTATCACTGATGACTCAGCTGACATTTCCTAAAGAAAGTTCAACGCGGGTAAGTTTTAATGTTAATTCAATTATTTTGTAAACATATATATTTATACCAAGGATTTAACATTAAATAGTATAACTGGTAGATCAATCTCATGTTTGCAAACATATACAGGTCAGAGTCAACATTGGTGGCATTGTCCCTTCACTACCAAGGACATATATTAGGTCTCCTATCTGCATGAGGAGATAGAGAGGCAAGGTACATGAGAGTTCAATTTTATTTTTATTTATTTATTAGTGTTGAATATGATTTTGAATTTTTACTTTTTATTTGTAGAAACCATATAATTTAAGTAATCTAACTTCAGATTTCACTTTTGTGTTTGAATGCAGGATCCATCAGAGCCAAAGAGTACTTCAAAGAGGCTGCATTTTGATGATCCACCAGTAGAATAGGATGTCCTAGAAAATTTGTAGTTGAAATTCTTATCTTGAGATGTCATATGACACATTTTGAGATTTTGTATGCGACATTGTATCTAGATATATTGATTTTGTAAGTATGTACAGAATTATTGTTTATTTTGGTATATATGAAACTTGATATTCGATCTAATTTGTTAATTGTGTTTTTATTTTTTCATTATTAGTATGTAAATATGCTTGTGTGTATGTGCTCATGTGTAGGATTTATGCCTTAAGTATATTCATGTATATTCATGTACATTCTTCATAACCCGAATTCATGTGTATGGGCTATGTGCATGACTTAAGTGAATTCTTGTGTATGCTTTATAATCTATGTGCTACATGTATGCTTCATGAGTTAAGAAAATTTATGTGTATGCTTTATGTGCTACATGTGTAATTCATCATTTAAGTGAATTCAAAATTTATGTGCTACATTGTATTCATGTGTATCTGATGCTCTCAACCAAGCAAATCCTTCAAAGTTCACTTCACAAATCCGGTGATCACCTTGTTAAATCAACTCTTATAAAATGTATCATGTTAGAACTCTATTATGCATGTCAATGCCACATCATTCCATGAGAATTAGTAAGCACATTCATGGAATGATGCTTCTACATCAAGATTTTGTCAAACTGTTATTGAGAAAACAATGACCTATCATTCTAGGGTCTCTAGGTCAGGGCTTGTCCAAAAAGACTCTTGCAAATCTCTCTAGATCCCTCCAATGGATCTAACACATCCCTATAGACCCCAATAGCATAGATCCATCACAAAATATACTCATCCATTGGAGTATATGCTTGCAACAATTACTGGTTCTTCTTTATGCACCTTCAATCAACATTTACCACAATTTGTGGTCTCTCCACCACCATATATCTTGCATATCCCTGCAACAAAACACTATTGTACAAGACACTAGTTAAATCCTTTCCTTCAAATGCCAATGAAATGATGCAATATAGACATGGAAGTGATAAAAAGATACTAAACAATTAATTTACTCTATTTTAAATCACAGACACATTCCACAATACATTCAAATGACCATCCTTGGTCTCTTTACATTTTCCAATGACCCTTTATGGTCATGTCCCCATCTCCCTTGGAGCAGAAACATCTTTCCATTGTGAGAATAGACCGATGCTTCCATCACGTCTGGTTGGGTAGGTTTTGTTGGAGATTTGCCAACAAGCCAGATTGCTGATTGTATGACAACATATGGTAAGCAGCATGTGTGAAAGCCTGATGGAGAGAGCCTTCAACATATGTTGCATGGATATGTTATCAACATGATATCATACATGCAAAGGTTGATTATGAGTGAAGACAGTAATACAATTATGTATATTAGTGAGTGTTCATGACAGGTCCCACGAACAGTTATATATGTGATTGGTCATAAGGTTGCAATAGAGCCTTGCGCATTTATATTTATGTTGTAGACACATGTATGATGATATGTTTATGGACGCAGAGTTAGATATGCAGTACAAGTTGAGTTATGAAGTTTCTAGTTGATGGTTGCAATTTCCTGAGTCTTCCTGGAAGAGCCGACAGTGTTTATATGATTGTGGTAGTTGCGCCTATCATATCAATATGCGCACTTGGATTTATGTTAAGAAGAGAGTTAAGGATGTTTGGTTAAGAGCACATAACCTAATTCAGCTTGAGGAGAAAGTATCAATTAAATTGGTGGAGCTGACAGTATGGAGTAACGTGTTCACTCATATTAAGTTGGATAGGTCCTAGTTTGTGTTGCATGCTTAGTAGAGCTGACATAGATGTTATTGGAAGGTTTTATTATTTCTCTAATATGATTTCATGGTGGTTCTATAGGCTGACTTGATTATATCATTTAGAGGAAAGATGTTTATAAGAAGTCATTTGTGATTGCTAAGTATGGCTTTTAGTTGAAAGAGAAGAGCATAGCAGAGAGTGCGAAGTGTTGAGCCATCATCAGAAGGTCTATGTGACATAGTAGAGAGTATATGATATTCATTGGAACTGATCAAGATAGTAGGTCTACACATAGTTCATCAAGATCCAGATATAGTGTGTATCTATTAAACAAAAGGTTGTAGCCTTCACCCCTTTGAGCAGTGTGCTCTTGAACAATGCATCCTCACCCCTAATAGGGTTAATTGTAAAAGAATCCTAACAGGGTCTGACCCTTGACCAAGTCACTATACTTATTGCATTGTAAAGATCAACTCCTAATAGGGTTGTAAGATCTTCTAACATGGATCATAATACACTAGTGCAGTTCTTAGTGGGTGTCAATTCCCACCAGGGTTTTTACCTATTTGGGTTTCCCCGTAACCAAAATTGTGGTGTTGTGTTAAGTGTTCTTTCATTGTGTTTATGCTTAATTGGATAAAGAATTGAATCTTGTAGATAACTGATTCACCCCCCCTCTTAGTTATCTCTTGGGACTATTCCTAATAGGTTTACCCTAGGAATGGTCCCACTTTACCTCTTGACACACCAGAACACTCACCAACATACACAATGGTGCTTATTGCACCTTGGGGACACTTTGGTCTGACATGTTTGTGAATGTTCTAGTGACTCTATGGTCAAAACATGGTTTTCATTAGCATTTACCTTCCCAACTGGAGCTAATGGCATAGACCATTTGGTGCCAGGATGAATGGTTTGGAAGAAACCCAGTGGTGCAACTTTCAACTGACCCTCTTTGCAAGTTTTGGCATCAAGCGAGAGTGGCGTGCCAAATTCAAACAAATTTGAATCTCCCAGAATGGAGAGAGGTTATTGTAGGCCTCAAAAACATGGTCTTGTAACATCCCAAAGTTTACTTATACCTCTCACGGGGTCTGAGATATGAGCCTTCAAAGATCACTGCCCAATTGTGCTTAGTGCACCTTGGGGACACTTTGGTCCGGCATTGTCACGAACATTGTAGTGACTCTGTGTTCAAAATAGGGTTTTCACTAGCATTTACCCACCCAACTGGAGCTAATGGCACAATCCATTTGGTGCTAGGAAAAATGGCTTGGAAGAAACCTAGTGGTGCGACTTTCAACTAACCCTCACTACAAGTTTTGGCATCAAGCGAGAGTGACGTGCCAAATTCAAACAAATTTGAATCTCCTAGAATAGAGAGAGGTTATTGTAAGCCTTAGAAACATGAGCCTATATCATCTCACAGTTTTTCGATACCTCTCACGGGGTCTGATATACGGGCCTCGAAAGATCATTGCCCAATCGTGCTTAGTGCACCTTGGGGACACTTTGGTCCGGCATGGTCACAAATGTTCTAGTGACTTTGTGGTCAAAATGGGGTTGTCACTAGCATTTACCTACCCAACTAGAGCTAATGGCACAGTCCATTCAGTGCCAAGATGAACGGTTTGGAAGAAACCCAGTGGTGCAACTTTCAACTAACTCTCACTACAAGTTTTGGCATGAAGTGAGAGTGGTGTGCCAAATTCAAAAAAATTTGAATCTCCCAAAATAGAGAGAGGTTATTGTAGGCCCCAAAAACATGATTTTGTATCATCTCATAGTTTTCCAATACCTTTGACGGGGTTTGAGATACGAGCCTCGAAAGATCACTGCCCAATCGTGCTTAGTGCACCTTAGGGACACTTTGGTCTGGCATGGTCATGAATGTTCTAGTGACTCTGTGGTCAAAATGGGGTTGTCATTAGCATTTACCCACCCAACCAAAGCTAATGGCACAAACCATTTGGTGTTAAGATGAAAATTTTGGAAGAAACCTATTGGTGCAACTTTCAATTGACCCTCACTACAAGTTTTGGTATCAAGCAAGACTGGCATGCCAAATTCAAACAAATTTGAATCTCCCAGAATGGAGAGATATTATTGTAGGCCTTAGAAACATAGTCTTGTGGTATCTCATAGTTCACCTATACCTCTAATGGGGTCTAAGATACGAGACTTGAAAGATCGCTGCCCAATCATGCTTAGTGCACCTTGTGGACACTTTGGTTTGGCATGGTCACAAATGTTCTAGTGAATCTATGGTTGAAATGGAGTTGTCATTAGCATTTACCCACCCAGATGGAGTTAATGGAGTAGTCCATTTGGTGCTAGGATGAATGGTTTGGAAGAAATCCAGTGGTGCAACTTTCAACTAACCCTCACTGCAAGTTTTTGCATCAAGCGAGATTGGCGTGCCAAATTCAAAAAAAATTGAATCTCCTAGAAAAAAGAGAGGTTATTGTAGGTCTCAGAAATATGGTCTCGTAGCATCTCATAGTTTTCCAATACCTCTCACGGGGTCTTAGATATGAGCCTCAAAAGATCACTACCCAATCGTGCTTAGTGCACCTTGGGGACACTTTGGTCTGGCATGGTCACAAACATTCTAGTGACTCTGTGGTAAAAATGGGGTTATCAGTAGCATTTAACCACCAAACCAAAGCTAATGGCATAGTCCATTCGGTGCTAGGATGAACAATTTGGAAAAAACCCAGTGGTGCAACTTTCAACTGACCCTCACTGCAAGTTTTGACATCAAGCGAGATTGGCGTGCCAAATTCAAACAAATTCGAATCTCCTAGAACAAAGAGAGGTTATCGTAGGCCTCAGAAACATGGTCTTGTAGCATCTCAAGTTTCACAAATACTTATCATAGGGTTTGAGATATGAGGCTCGAAAGATCTCTTCTCAATCGTTCGTAGTGCACCTTGGGAATACTTTGGTTCGACATGTTCGCAAATGTTTTAGTGACTCAGTGGTCAAAATGGGGTTGTCATTAGCATTTACCCACCCAACTGGAGCTAATGGCACAATCCATTTGGTGCTAGGATGCAATCCTTCAACACTATCCCTTCACCCTAGGGAATCACCATTTTACTTTGTACACATTTGACCAATTTTGACTCAATGACTTCAACTATTACATCATTGGACAATACAAATGTACATGGAATTAAGACATTACAACTATAAGGATACAAAATTAAGATGATACAAATATAAGGATACACCATTCATGGTAAGGAATCACAATTTTTGTACTTTACATGGCATTAAGACGATACAAATGTGGGCTCTTAATATTTACAAATCAACCCCATGGGCTCTTTTATATTTCAAATTTTGCATCTAATTTTGCATCTAATTTTTTATATACAAAATTTGGCATCTAAATATGCACATTAAATTTGATTTTTGTTTTTATATATTCAAAATTTTGCATCTAAATATGCACATTACAGTCGATTGTTGTTTTTATATACAAAATATGGCATCTAAATATGCACATTACATTCGATTGTTGTATTTATATACACAATCTTAGATATAAAACTATATATAAAAAATAAGTTTCCTTTCCTCTCCTAAAGTGTATAAGTTTAACACATGGTACTTGATGACATCTACATTCCAATCTCTACATTCGGAAGGTAGAAGAAAAGTTAATAGAGAATATAAGAAGTTTATATAGATTGACAAAAAGATTATGAATGTATAAGTAATTAAATAAACGAAAGAACATGGCTAGCCAATGCATAGTGAAGTTTACCATCATAAAAGATGGGAAAATCAAATGCACACCTCAATATTCTATATCTATCATATATGTATCCAACTACATTTACAATCCACATACAAAATGAAGTTTATTGGGTCAAACAAATAAAGCCAAAAACTACAATTAATTTATTGAACATAATCATAATAAACATGGAAAACCTTGCAACTTGAGTTGCACTTACCTACTAAAGTGTGCCTAAAGGGTCATCTCTCTACTTGAGGGTATTCAATATTGCTTCATGATCAACAGTACTAATAGTCCAAATTTATTTTGTCTTTGGTTTTCCTTGATGTTTCAAAAACTTAACATTGGCTTCTATAACAAGGTGTGAATACATGAGAATGGTTTTGTACTTCTTGTAGTCTTCAAAAACATGAATGCCATTATTTCTAATCATATATGTGCGCAATCATGTTCCCACAACAACATGTGATCCTGTTGGATATGTGAACATATCATCATCTGTCATCGGTTGTGCAAGTTTTTGCTTTCCTCATAGACAATGTGCTAACCAATAATCTGATCTCTTATCATTCCCTTGTGGTGCAACCAATGCAAAAACATATCCTAGTTGTAGAAGATCTAAAATATGGTCATAGTCAAGTGAAAAATCCACATCATCATTTATTACAAAGATTGTGACAGATAAAGGAGTTAGATAATTTAGAATCCAAGTATCAACCCACTCACTTGACTCACAATGATCCCAATCACATTGAAAACACCTCGGACAATAACAAGCCAACTCTCATGTCCAAATGGTTTATGTACTAGCATCTAAGCTTTGAAATGAATGCATTTTTGAAGAATATTTCATGGTTTGACAATCCAACCTATCTCCTATTGTGCCCAACTAAACCAACCAAAAGAATCTGCACACCGCTAAATCAAGAGTCCCCCCTATGACAATGTTGAAGTACACCAATAAAAAATAGAACAAGCATAAAGGAGTTCTTCACCTGAAATCCTCAATTGCTACTTAACTAGAGCTCTCTTTATGCATGCACCTACTCCATCATGCTCCCCTTTTCCAAGACCAGCCTCAAAAAACTCCAAATATGAGGTACACCTCTCCCTAAATGCATTCTATATAACCAATAAAATATACGAGCATTTTTTAATTGACCTGTGTAGTTATCTGACCAAATGAGATGTCTATCCATAGCAATATTATTTTCCCTCACCCACTCAAAATAATTCTCAAATCAATGTTGGACATACTCATGAGAGTGAAATATATCATCGCTCATATAGCAATGGTACTCTCTGATTATCTTTCAGTCATCTTCTATACTATCAGGTGAATGTCTATATGTTATGTGCACAAAAATAGCAACCTGACTAGAATTGTAATATTGAGCTTGCAACTCATTTTGGGGCTGCAATGTATAGTTCTCTACAAAGTCAACAACTGATATAATAGTGCCAATCGGGAAAGTGTCCTTACACATCCTGAATTGTTGATCCAACCACTGAGACCTGTGACTATACCTTGCATACTTGTAAAAAAGATTCTTCCTAAAATCTGAAATAAAATCAGCTGCATTGCATTATTTTGTAACCAACTCACATTTAGAGCCTTCACCTCCACTTTTCAATGTATATTTAATGGTTTCATATACCTTTTTGTGGACAATTGTCTTTCCAAAATTAGTTTTGCAACCCTCATGAAAACATTCAACAAACTTCACTAGCCCACCACACTCTGAGCACTTGTCATTTAAGCAATATTTTCTATAAAAGAAACATCCATCATCTCTAGGACATAAAAAATGATCTAGCAAGTCTCTTGATGATTTTGGAAGAGCACTTGAACCACACTCCTCCAACATTTCACTAGTATGCAAAGTAGAATGAAGGGATCGTAATAGTTCATGGTCCATTGAAAACTCCACATGATATTTGCAGCAACAAGTATTTCAAATCTTAAGAGGCACACAAAAAAAGGCTTGATTTCTTCAAAAGATCTTTGTGATATTTGCAATGTTGGATGTGTCTCACAAAATGTTTTGAACAACATTGTTTGACTCACCTCCAAATAATGTTTGGGATGTGGGGTGCGGTCTTGAATGCCAATTCTCAACTTCAAGACATCCTTCACATTTGGTGACACTCTTGAGTTAGATTTCCAAAATAGTTGAATTTGATCTTTCACACCATCGATAAGCTTCTTATCACAACATGAAATTCTCCCACCATAAGCCCATGTATCATGTTGAAGAGGATCATCCAATCTTTCTCTTCTTGCAAGTGCTCTATCCATAGTTTCACGATTTAGGTTTAAGTCAACACAAGTTTGTCTCATCAAACGAGCCTTTTTCAAATGATGAATTACTAAAGAGGTTGTAATAACCCTCCTAGAGGCTCTCTTATCTTTTTCCTTGGTAGTCTTCCCAATGTAATTGAGAGCACTAAATAGATTTCTCACAATAATAGCATTCCTCTCCTTTTTCTTGTTCATAGTAATCTTCAATTTGACTAGTATACGTCTCATCTTCTGCATCTTTAACAATTGCACAAACATTTGACATTTCTCAACCAAAGTCTTGTGGCTAAAAAAATGATCAAAAAGTTTTAAAACCCACAATCAAATGGTTCTTTCTGATCTCTTGCCATCAAAATTGCTCATTATGTTCTCATCAATTTCAAGTAACCATTTTATTGTTCTTGAAGGTTTCAATTTTGAAGTTTGTCTTTCTTCCTCCCAAGGGACTTCATTTCTCATATAATTTAGAGATGTGTTATGTTGATTTGGTTCTTGTGTACCATTATCATTGTTAATTCCTTCATATTCAATTGGTGGATTGTCATTGTTAATGTCCACACTTCCATTGCCACATCTACATGTTCATTTTCAAAACCTACATTTTCATCTTCAATCCCTACATTCTCATTTTTAATACTATTGTCATAAGTCATTTCAAATTCATGTTCTTCTTCACTTGAAACCACATTTAAGGGTGGGCCTATGCTCACATCTTGATTAATATTTAACATACCTTGTCTCTTATTCCGATGGGCAACCCTATCCATTTCTCTATACACTTCAATCTCTTCATTTATGAGTTTCCTCTTTCGTTTATGCTTTCAACGACTACCACTCCCCATAGTGAGACCAAAAAGGTGATGCAAAAACCTTTGATAATAGAGAAATTCCAACAAAGAAGGGGGAAAAAGTAAATTTTTGTCTTCAACTGCAATCCCGTGATTCTTTGCAAAAAAATGTGCTTCTCAGACTGAGGGACCCAGAGAATAAACTTTTGATTTTCAATGCCAGTAAAAATAATCAGATATCCTAAAATATTAGATATCTAAAATCTCCCGCTCAGATTTTGCCAAAATCTCTCAGTCTCTCTCTCTCAGTCTCTCTCAGTCTTTGTCTCTTAGTCTCTGTCTGTCTCTGTCTGTCTATCTCTCTCCCTTAGGTATTATTGAACATATAACATAAATATTTAATACTAATATTATACTATTATACAATAGAAAATAAAATAAAATAATATAATACAATACTAATAAAAAAAAAATATAATACTAATGCTATGCTATTATCATTTAATATTAATATATAAGAAAAATTATAATATATAACTTAAAATTGAAAAAAGCAATCAACTCATTTAATATTAATATAAAAAAATAAAATTGGTAATATATAACTTAAAATTGATAAAAATAGTCAAGTTGAAATGTTGAATTGGGTGTGAGATATCGGATATCCGATATTATCAGATATCTAAAATTATTGGATATCTGATTAGGCTTGGTATTTGCCTTGGGCAATGCCAAATGTGAATGGTCAACCCAAAAGACGTGTTCACCATATTTCCTCTAATCTCCAGACTTTGACCATGTAGCTGACGACCTTTTTTTTCACCCAAAATTGATGAAAAGAGAAGGGTTTCTTAAAGACATTATCAACTTTCCATCAATATAATTGCTGTCAAATTTCAAGTTCAGTAAGTAATTATTACTTATTTTTTAATTGAGTTAGCTTTAAAGTCCTAATTGACATACTGATTGAAAAATAACTATAACTTTCAAACCGTTTAACCTTTTTGAAATCTGAAATATGCGTCACATTCTATGCTTCACCTACTATAAGAATTTTCTTTTTCAATTTTGTAAAGTTTAGAATTAGCTAAGGTGGTCAGACACGAGATTTTTTTAATTCTAAATAAGTTATAGTAGAAAATTCATAATTAATTATTTATTTGGAAAAAAATTACCCAAAAATATGTGTCACATCTGGGCATGAGTCTACTACTTATATCTAGAATCTTGTGAAAATATATCATCATTTGATTATGATTAAGGTGGTCAGACATACACGTACTTTTTATCTTTTTCCAAAAAAATTTGTACTACTGCATTGAAATCTAAAATTTTGAACAATTAGATTAATTTATTTTTAGACAAGGGCTAGTAGTTTATAAACTACATTCAATTTCCTACAGATTCTATACTTAACAAATTTTTCACATAAGATTGATAAGATGTTCAACTTTTTACGTCAAGTTGACTAACCCTGATTTTTTGATTTTTCATTGCCACTTAAGGCCATAGTTTGGTATACCATGATCCTACACATACCCATCCATAGATTTTTCCTTCACTAGGTGTTGATTAAGTTTGGCTTCTCTGATTTGTAGTGCAAATGGATTCTAGCTCTTATATCTACAGCTAAATTCTTGGTTATCATTAATGGCCAAACATGTGAATTATTTGATTCTTTTTAGGTTATTAGGCAAGGGGACCCATTGTCTCTCTATCTTTTCATAATCATGGCATCTAGGCTAAAAGTAGATCAATAGAAAATATTCACAATGATAATATCTAGAGAAGTATTAAGTTTCCTAATTTAAATACCAGTGAGACTCATACTCTTTTGGCTAATGATACTTTATTGTTTGGGGAGGGAATCCTCCTTAAGGGAAGCTCTAGCCATGAAGGGGACTTTAGATAACTATTGTGTTAGTTTGGGTTAGAAAATCAATATTGATAAATCAAAATATTTCTTCATGAATCATCCTTTGTTACTTCAAATAGATATTTTAGATTTTTTGGGGTTTAAGAAAGAGCCTCTCCCAAGAACATATCTTGGTATCCCTCTCTTTTTAGGTATAAATAAAGGCTTATCTAGGAACCAATAATGAAATCCATCCATAGTATAATTTCTTCATGGAAAAACTCTAAGATAACTCTTGCTGGTAGAATTCTCATGATCAAAATAGTCTTGGAAAGTATTCCAAACTATATTATGTTAGTCCTTCCACTCCCTAAAGGGATTTTAGGATCCACAGAATCAAAACTTAAATGTTTTCTTTGGTAAGGAACTAAAGAGCCTCTAGATAAGATTCACCTCTTAGTTTGGGATAAATTTTATGCTCCTAAGGCCTTAGGGGGGCTTGATTGCTGAAATATTAATTTGGGAGCTAAGACGATTTAGAAAATATTTTCTAATCCTCATTCTAAGTGGGTTTCCATCTTAAAAAGTAAATATCTAGTGATGATATTTAAGAAATAATTTTCTCCATATCTAATCCTCCTTTAGGTTCCCATATGTGGAACTTCATGTTCAAATTTAGAGGGGTTTTTCTTCCCAACCTCACATGGATTATTTTTATGGAGAAAAAGCATATTTCTAGGGTGATTCTTGGAACAACTTTCCTCCACTAAATATAATTAACTCCCTTTCTCAAGCTAAGGAAGTTCTGACATCTCTATGGGGATCTAAAGTCAAAAAATACTTCAGTATTTCAAATTGCAATGGGTTTCCTCAAGCCTCATAGAAATATTTTGCAACCACTCCCTTTCTGGATGATCACAAAATATGGATTTTTGAGATACTTCACCAGAGAAGTACCCATTATAAATACTCCCAAGATCACCTCATTTGGTCCTCTTCTCCCTTGAGGAAATATTTAGTTAAACAAGGCTACCAAGTTATTTCTATAACTAATCACACTCTAGGATCTAAAAGATTTACACTTTGTTGGGCTCCTAAAGTTCTTTCCATGGTTGGTTCCTTCTTGTGGCTAGCTCTTAGAGGAATAATACTTACAAGTGGTAGGCTTGTACATCTTGGTATAACTATTTCCTTCAACTGTATATTATGTGGGGCTCAACCTGAAATAATTAATCACATGTTTCTCTATTCTCATTTTGAAGCAACATGTTTGGATTTACTTAAAAGTAAACTTCACTAGTCTTCCCCCTTGCTAGTGAACTTCATGTTAGGATTAACAAGACAGAAATAATAGTTACATGCAAATATAACTAATATCATAAAATAATAAACCACATAGAAACAGAACACAATACACAAATATTTAACATGGTTCACCCAATCCCTGGGCTACGCCCACCAACAATGAGTCCAATATTATTATTATCCAATAATTACTTGACCTAATTACAATCTGCAATCCCTTACAACTCAATGCCTCCACAAGAAGCTACTAAAACATACATCATAATGAAATCCCTAACCCTAAGCTATTTTATACAAGCTATTTTCTCCGCTTTAGGATTACAACATGTCAGCCCAAAAATAGCTGAAAAGATCATAAAATAACAAGACAAAAATAACAGTTACATGCAAATATAACCAATATCAGAAAATAATAAACCACACAAAAAGAGAACACAAGACACAAAGATCTAACGTGGTTCACCCAATCCCTAGGCCACGCCCATCAACAACGAGTCTAATATTATTATTATCCAATAATTATAACCTGGTTACAATCCGCAATCCCTTACAACTCAATACCGTTGCAAGAAGCTACTAAAACATACATCATAATGAAATCCCTAACCCTAAGCTATTTTATACAAGCTTATTTTTTCATTTTAGGGTTACAACATGTTGGCCCAAAATAGCCGAAAAACATCCCCCCCCAAAAAAAAACATTTCTCAGGGGCTCTACCCTCAAACCTATGCTCAAGGCCCAGCCTGACCCTGAGCCCCAGTGAGGGCAGGGGGAAAAGTGTATAGTACTTCCCCGATCAATCACCACAATATAACACTTCATGAGGTTTGTGATTCCTGGCCTTATCTTTATCAATAATCCTTTTTTTGTATTATGGGTAGTATCCCCCTCAATTTAGTATGGAATATTCAATGGGAGAGAGATAGGATATTTTTCATAAGGATACGTGCTCCTTAGATGTGGTTATTCACAAAATAGAAGTTGATGTCTCAAAATCAGTAAATTAATATTGTCTCAAGGTTAAGGACTAAAATTTTTGTTTGACTTCCATAGACTCCAACATTTTAACTAAATGAGAGCACATTCATCTTCCTTTCAAAGCTAATATTCTCTTAAATAAAGAAAATAAAATAAATAGAAAGGAAATTAGATGGAAACCCCCACATCTTAACAATGTCAAGATGAACTTTGATGGATCCTCCAAAGGCAACCTAGGCATCTTGGGTTGTGGTGCAATCCATAAAAACTTAGGTGGTGTCATTTTGGAAACTCTAGCTGTTAGGATACCAAAGGATTCAAACAATGTGGCCGAGGCTAGCACTTTCCTTGAGTGAGTTAAGTTGGTTGTTTCCCATAAGGTAACAAAATTGGTTATTGAAGGCGATTCTCCAAATATTATTTCAGCTTATAAATTTTTTGAATCTCCTAGTTTGAAAATAAACTACATTCTCAATGAAGTATGGTAACTCCTCCCCCTATTTGACAACCATCAAATCCAACATTTCTTCAAGGAAGAAAATAGAATTAAAAATACATTGGACAATAAAGGTTTCCTTCTAGAATTAGGAGACATTGTCTCTTGGGGAACAAAAGCTTCAAAGGACCCTATCCTTAGTAGGGTGTGCCTTGTGGATTTTCCCTTTCTGTTAGTAATGGATATTAAATTTTAAATTCAATATTCCTCACAAATTAGTAATTAGAAACTTTAGGAATTAGGAAATTCCAAAACTCAAAATAATTAGTCAATTAATTAATAAAAACTAATTAATTGTGAGACTTAGGAAAAAGGGATAAATAAATGAAATTTATTTATCAAAGCTAGGACTTAGTGATAAATTAATGGTTATTTAGCCCTAGAAGGATGAATTGATTAAATTTTAATGCTGAAAAAATGACATGATTGGATGTGATCAAGATGTTGAATTGATTAGAAAATAATGTAAATTAGGGACAAAAATCAGCGGTTGATGACATAGAAGAATGACACAATATTGAAATATATTAGACATGTTAAAAAAAGAGGGCCATATGCATGGACCATTTTTGAGTGTCTACATTTAGCCCCTCTTCGAGCAATGTAATTATGAGCATTGTTTCAAAGAAAAAATAAAGATCATACCCCAGTGGATCGATAGAAGGGAGGTAGGATGTCAATTCAATACTCCTCACAAATTAGTAATTAGGAATTTTAGGAATTAGGAAATTCCAAAACTCAAAATAAATAGTCAATTAATTAATAAATATTAATTAATTGTGAGACTTAGAAAAATGGGATAAATAAATGAGATTTATTTACCAAAGCTAGGACTTAGGGATAAATTAATGGTTACTTATCCCTAGAAGGATGAATTGATTGAATGTGAATGATGAAAAATGACATGATTGGACATGATCAAAATGTTGAATTGATTAGAAAATAATGTAAATTATGGAAAAAAATCAATGGTTGATGATAGAGAAGAATGACACAATATCGCAATATTTAAGACATGTTAAAAAAAGGGGGCCATAGGCATGGACCATTTTTGAGTGTCTACAGTTACCAAACTTGAAGGGTTGTAGGATGTTGTTGTTGAATAATTTCTATCTTTCTTCTCCTTTTTTATGCTATATGTGTCATGTCTTCAGCCTTGTCTTCTTTATTCTCTTCTTCTATGTGTACATGTGATAGCTAAAATATGTGGGGTTCTTAGTGGCCCTTTCTTCTATTCTATTACTCCACCGATTAGTCATTATTTCTCTACAAGGTACAAGTTATTTATTGTATTTATTTATGTGCTAGTTATTTACTTGATATATTACATTCTATACGTATTTGACAAAAAAAATGTTTTTATCTCTACAAGCACCAAGTAAACACATTAGCTATCATCTTAATGATAAATTTTAGTATCTTTGCTAAATAATTAGTAGAGCCAAGAAGGTCAACCATGCACATTCAAGAAGTCCAATTTGTGCATATCTAGAATTTAAATGATAAATTTTAGTGTCTCCTCTAAATAAAAATTAGATCCAAGAAGGCCAACCATTCTCATTCAACAATTCTAGATTGTGCATATCCTACAATTATTGCATTCCATGAGATATTACTTTGAAGCATTATTTTAGATAGGTGGAGTGCCTTGTTTGCACATCCACACTTTGCATACATGTCTACCAAATAATTTACAAGTACAACATCTAAGGAAAAACTATTGGAAAGTTGGATATACTAATGTATATGACTTGATATAGTGTTGTCATTATGGCAACAAAGTCATATAGCAGTTTGGAGTCAGCGCACCTGATATAAAGACCAGAATTCAGTTAAGTGTTGAAGACTAGACAGTGTACAGAGTTCCTACAGCTCAGAGCATCGGCACACGTGTGTATAGATGAATTATGGTATGTGCCCTGGAAGTTAAGTTTGTTAGACTATACTCATGCTTAGTCTATGAGCGCATAAGCAGATGTGCAAGGATGTGAAAGTTACAGTCAGTTGAAAGTGCATAGCCAGTGCATGCCAGCAGAGAACAGAGCATGGAGCCGACAGTTAGTATTTTGGTTTGCGGTGATAATGTAATGTTGTAAAGGCTATGCACCCATTGTATTTAGGTTGCCAACATGTTTATATGTTTAATTGTAAGCATGCTTAATCCAATTCATTTGGAAGCGTTGTTTGTAATTAGTTATAGGGCCAACCTAATTGTTTATTTTGTATGAGCATATAAATATAAGATGTGCCCATTGTATTCGGTATGGAAGTCAAGTTAGAGTTGTAATAAGCAGAGCAGAAGTATGCGAAGACAACATAAGATGTATTAGAGCTTTACTAGAGGTCAAAGCATCAGCACATCAAAGGAACTGATTTGACAAGTAGTGTCACAGTGACAGTTTATCCTATAGATATAGTGTGTATCTGATATCAAAAGGTTGTAGCCTTCATCATTTGAGTAGTGAGCTCTAGGATAGTGAGTCCACTACCCTAATAGGGATTATTGTAAAAGACTCCTAACAGGGTCTGACCCTTAACAAGGTCTACTGTACTTAAAGCATTGTAAAGCTACTCCTAACAGGGTAAAGGATATTCTATCAAGGATCACAAAACACTAGTGCAGAATATTAGTGGGTGTCAATTCCCGCTGGGGTTTTTACCTATTTGGGTTTCCTCGTAGCCATATTGGTGTCTGATGAAGGGTGCTCCCCTTAATACCACAAACACATAATAGAAACAAAGAAACAACAACAATATGCAAGAACAGAAAATTGGCTTCTTATTATCTCCACAAATGTGGAATTCCAAACTTTCAGAATTACAATATGCAAAACCACATGGACATTCCCTTACAATATTTTGTAGGATAAAGCCTTGAATTAATACCCAAATCTGCTACCCAGAACTGTCCTGAATTGCCTAAGACAACACTATAGACCTTTTTTATATAGGCAATTTCCACCACCCGAGAAGGTTCTAGAAATTTAGCCCTTTAGGCCAACTATACATAGAATTAATTAATTTTCACAATTTTATTTTCTACAATAGGGTCGGCTCAAAAGAAATACAAAATATGATTTTAGGTAACCCAACTTTCGGAGGCCATAACTTTCTAACCGTAGCTTCATTTTTCTATTGTAGCCACTTTTCAGAAATGCCATGATGAGATCTACAATGCCTAACACGCGCTAGTGCCAGTCAGTTGGGGGTCGACCATGATTTGGAGCCTCTAAGACCTTCAAAATTGACCTAAAAGATTTCGTACCCAAAAACCTCAATAACTTCACCATTATTGATGATGTGGCAATGAAACTCAACTAGTAGGCTGAAATGACTAAGATGAACCTCCAACTGTGAAATCAGAACATTCCGAGATCATATGACCAACTTACTAAAAATAGGAAGTTTCCATAAATAGCAACTCTGCACAAGAAATCCCTTATTGAAAAGAAAACAAAAATATTTTTGGGTGATGCAAGATTGCTCTTACACCCAGGATGCTCCTGCATCAGACACCTGGGGTAATTTGATAAGTGACCGTGTCACGACTCAGGTGTACAGAGGAAAACCAAGACGGTTAACCTCATCCTTCGTTAGCCATGATGAATCTTCAACAGGTCATCCTTTCCATTTGACCAAATACTCTTCATATGTCTAGTTCCTTGTGCTTCTGCCAACATGATTATCTAGTATGTCTTCAATCTCCTTGATATCTGAACTGGTTGCTGGAATACTCCACTGTGCTACTGTAACCTCATCTTCAACACCTCTTTCATGATACTATGTCAGATCTGAAACATTAAATACTGGTGAAATATTCAGCTCAGTAGGCAACTTGACCTCATATGCATTTCCTGAATCATGCTTCTTCAATATCTTACATGGCCCAAACTTCTTCATTTTCAACTTGTTATATGTACCAACCGAAAATCGCTCCTTCTGCAAATGAACCATGACTTCATCTCCAACCTGAAATTCTTTATGCCTCCTTTTCTCACCTGCCTTATCCTTATACTGCGCATTCATCTTGGTAATATGCTTCCTCACCTCCTCATGGATTTTCTTCAAATGTTGTGCAAAATCCTCAGCTTCAACATTATTTATTTCTCTTTTATCTATCTTCCTCAACTCAAATGCATTTCTGGGACTACTTCCATATACAATCTATGGACGATGTGATGAACTAAACTTCAAATCTATCTTCAATTCTTCACTTTCTTCTAGTGTCATTCTATGTGCTGCCTTATTTGGCAAACTGGCTCCTGGAATCAAGTCCATCTGATGACTGATCTTTCTTACTGGTGGTAGTCCATCAGGCACATTATCAGATACAATATCCTGAAACTCATTCAATAATTCTGCAACTTCTATAGGTACATCTTCTACTTCCTCTTTCTCAGCCTTTGGAATTAAGGTAAAACACATATGATCATGCCTCATACCATCTGAGAAATTTCCTCTATCCACAAAAGTTATTCCGGCATTACCACATACCTTTTCTTCTGTTTCCTTCAATGGCTTTAGCTTATGTCACACTCCATCCTTTGTCAGAGAATAGGTATTCGCATGACCATCATGTACAACACATCTATCAAACTGCCAAGGTCTACCCAACAACATATGACATGCATCCATAGATATGATATCACATAGTACCTCATCTTGGTACCCACCGATATTGAACTTTACTAGGCACTATTCACTGACCATGACCTTGTGGTCATCCTACACCCAGGCAACCTGATATGGATGTGGATGTTTCTGCCTCTTGAGCTTCAACTTTGTCACCATCTCTTTTGACACCAAATTGTCAGTGCTTCCACTATCAATAATCACATCACAACATTTACCCTCACACTTGCATCTAGTGCGAAACAGGCTCCTCCTTTGTTCAAGTTCATTCTCACCACTCAACAGGACTCTTCTGTTAATCAGCATTTCTCCTCTTTCAACATCTTCAAAATTTGATGATCTGGCATCTTCATCTACATGTGCAACTCTGGCCTAGCCTTCATTCCTCCTATCTGTCCATCCTTGGCATTGAGGACATTCAAATGCCCTATGACCTTCTTCTCCACAATGAAAACATGTTTCACGGAAGCCTCCTCTTCCTGAACCTTGTCCTCTTCCTCTTCCTCTCTGATCTCTATTGTTTTGATCTTGGAAATGATTGAAATTATCTCATCTCTAATTCTGACTATTACTGGCCTCATCCTAAGTTTTTAGATCTTCATTATGGTCTCCATATGACTCTCCACTAGATCTTCCATCATGACCTCTTCCGCTTTGTCTGCTCTCAAACTTCTTGTTCAGCTTTTCCTCTACTTTTAGGGAAAACTGGTATGCCTCTTCAATATTGTTCATTCGAACCAGATTCAGCTCCTCCTAAATGCTCGGCCTCAACCCATTAAGGTAACGGGAAACTTTCTCCTTGTCAGCTTTCGCATGGCCTGTTCTAATGAGGATTCGATAGAACTCCTCCGTATACTCCTGAACAAATCTTTCTGCTTGCTTCAAACTTTGCATTTTCCTCAGTAGGTCAAGCTCATAATCAACAGGAATGAACTATCACTTCAATTTATCCACCATCCAATCCCATCTTGTGATTTTATTTTTTCCTCTTCAATTTCGCTCCAACTAAATCTCTTGCCACCAAATCTTCGCATGACCCTTCAGTCTGGCCTTCGCAAACTTGACCTGATCAGGATCCTCAATATCTTCATACTCAAAATATTCTTCACATTCATTGATCCAGTTGATCAATTCCTCTGGGTTAAGATTCCCTGAAATGTAGGAACCTCGATCTTAGGTCTTTTCCCAATCTTGGAAATGGCCTGAAAAAGCCTTTCTTCCTCTTGATTTAAAACTTTGACTTCATCCTCGCTTTCATCTCTGACATTAAGATTCATTCCTTTGCGAATCTCCTCTTGCAATGCTCACACTTGTCTCTACAGTTCCCTAACCTCAGGTGTTACAACACCAACTCTTCCAACACATTCCCTTTGTGGAGGCATTTTCACGCTTCTCGCTAAAACCCTAACCACGGTCTTGGTGCAAACTGCCTCATAGTCAGCGATCTGTTTCCACAGAAACCCTAACCCATGGTCCTGGTGCAAACTGCCTCACAATTGATGATCTGTTTACACACTCAAGAACTCCTACTCTGATACCACTTGATGAAGGGTGCTCCCCTTAATACCACAAACACATAATAGAAATAGAGAAACAACAACAATATGCAAGAACATAAAATTGGCTTCTTATTATCTCCACAAATGTGGAATTCCAAACTTTCAGAATTACAATATCCAAAACCACATGGGTATTCCCTTACAATATTCTGTAGGATAAAGCCTCGAATTAATACCCAGATCTGCTACCCAAAACTATCCCGAACTACCTAAGACAACACTATAGACCTTTCTTATATAGGCAATTTCCACCGCCCGAGAAGGTTCCAGAAATTTAGCCCTTTAGGCCGACTATACATAGAATTAATTTATTTTCACAATTTTTTTTTACAATAGGGTCGGCTCAAAAGAAATACAAAATATGATTTTAGGTAACCCAACTTCTAGAGGCCATAACTTTCTAACCATAACTTTGTTTTTCTACTGTAACCACTTTTCAGAAATGCCATGATGAGATCTACAGTGCCTGACATGCGCTAGCACCAGTCAGCTGGGGGTCAACCGCGATCTGGAGCCTCTAAGACCTTCAAAATTGACCTGAAAGATTTCATACCCAAAAATCTCAATAACTTCACCAATACTAATGATGTGGCAATGAAACTCAACTAGTAGGCTGAAATGACTGAGATGAACCTCCAACTGTGAAATTAGAACATTCCAAGATCATATGACCAACTTACTAAAAATAGGAAGTTTCCATAAATAGCAGCTCTTCACAAGAAAGCCCTTATTGAAAAGCAAACAAAAATATTTTTGGGTGATGCAAGATTGCTCTTACACCCAGGATGCTCTTGCATCAGTGTCATGTGTTGATTTCATGTTTCATGTTTCATGTTTATGTGAATGTTTAATTTAGTACTTAAGCATTTAAGTTCAGCATAAAGATTAAAGTGAAAAGTTAAAATACAGTGAACACTAATTCACCCTCTCCTCTCAATGTTCCCATTCCTAACAATTGGTATTAGAGCTCTAGTCCTCAACAAAGAAGTTTAACCACTTGAGGAGATCATGGACAAAGAAGAAATGAAACATCTGAAGAAAAATCTTGAAGTCACTCTTGAAGACCTGGACAAATCTGAAAGAGAAATTGAAGAACTAAAAGAGAAAGTAAGTGATGCTCAATTAGTTATAAAAAAGATAAGAAGGGATATGAAAGAATGCTCTAACAGTGATCTAGGAGAAAAGGTTAAGAAACTGAATGAAGACAATGCATCTATGAAAGAACTACTTGAAGAATTTGATGATAAGTTGATCAACAATCAAGAAGTCTACAATGAAAAAGTCAAGGAGAATATTCAACTCAATGAGGAATTAATGGAAGCCAATTTGGAAATCTTGGAGCTAAGGAATTGCAAAGAAAGATTGGAGTCTAAATTGAAAGAAGCAAAGAATCACATTGAAAAATTGCACACCAGTTATGATTTGATAGAATCTCAGTTGTATGCAAGAAGAGGCAAAGGAGACACCAACTGTATTGGATAAAATGAAGCACAAAATCAGATTGACAACATGCAAGCAAGTAAGGAGACACAAAAAGACTCTATTGATACTAAAGACTGAAGATCAAACCAAAGACAATGGTGGACCACCTAAGAATGAGTGCAAGCTTGTAGAACGCACCTATTTTGCATGTAACAAGCATGGACACATTGCAAGGAACTGTATAGAGGTAAGAACTTTTAATGGATACTGTTATTCATGCAATAAATTTGGTCATAGAGCTATGAATTGCAAGACTAGTAAGAAGAACAAGATTCAACATGATCAAAGAAATCAGAATCAGACAAATGTAAGAAGTTCTCAGAATGTTACATGTCAGATATGTAACTACAATGGTCACTCAAATAGAACATGTAAAATGGTGACTCATGTCAATGCGCAAAGGAATATAAGACCTCCAATCATTTGTCACTCTTGTAACAAGGCTAGACATATATCAAGGTTCTATAGATCAAGGACACAAGGTCAAGAAAGCCCTAAAAAGGCCGAAAAACCAGTATTGGATCCCGAAGGAGAAGTCAATTTTGTGAAAGCGTCAGATGATACAAGCTTAATTTAGATAGAAGGAAAGAAGGAAAAAGTTGATGAGAATGTATTGGATGCATCCCTAGTGGACGCACCCTCTACATCTGGATGAATGGCCCTCTGGGTCATAGGGGGAGCTAATTTAGCTCTAGACCCCTACGTGGCTGGTATACTCATCCTTAGAGTATGCACCTTTGGACTTAAGCTTTTGGAGTGTGTAGGAACCTTCGTACAAGAGCGCACATGTTGATTGTTAGCAGATCTTGAGTTGGAAATTTTGAAGTGACAAGCTAGTTTACGTGACTTGCATTAATAATGGCAGAATTTTCACTTTAAGTACATAGAAGGTTGTTTAATTACTCATTGCATTCAAATTCAGAGCAATTGATGAGAAGAAAGAGCCTTAGAAGTTGTTGTGAAAACTTGGAGATAGATCTATCAGTGTTTACAGTGCATTTGGTCAGTTGTAGAAACCCTAGCTTGTTGCGCCGATTTGAAAGCCTTCAGATTATCTCAAAAAATAGTTGGAAAGTGATTAACAAGTAAGTCATGTGTTAGAAAGTAAATTCCACCAAGATAACTGAGAGGGGGGGTGAATCAGTTATCAGATAATTATAACTTTTATCAACTTCAACAACATTTAACCATGTAAGCAATATAATTACCAACCATAGAAAGATATTCATACACAATAACACAGTAACACAAGATATGTTGACTAGGGAACCTCTTGATCAAAGAGTAAACCCCAATGGGAATGATGCCCACAAAAGATGCACTAATATGAATATTCCTTGTGAAAGGATGGACTCTATTAGGAGTCTTATGAAATACATTCAGTACAAGTGAATCCCTGTTAGGATATTTTGAATCCCTGTTAAAAGATTCTAACCCTGTTAGGAGTTATGGAAGACAGAAGGACCCACTACCCAAATAGCTTCAATGGCAAGATCACTGAACACATTTTCTAACTAACCTTAATATTATTCAACAAAATAATATCAAATATGTTACCTCCTTTCCCACTATGCCAAACCGCACTCACTGCTACACCAGATCTCAATTTTAGATCTCTGTACTTCGCATGTCTTCCTTCATAATTTCACTTTCACAACTGCATTAGGTCTTTTCTTCACTTCATGCATACATTCGCATTCCACCATATATCCTTCATATATATCACAACAAGGAAAAACATTCCTTCCTTTATACCACACTCAAATAGTTACAAATGAGTCAGCACACAATTACAAAATAAAAGTTTCCACACGCTACATCAAAATTACACAAAACTATCGGCTTCCAAATACAATAATTCTCCACTCATGCGACCTCAAATTTTGCACTATCATCAACATCACTATGAATGTGTCTCTAACTTCCCTTTAACTACGCAAAAGTAGATTCCATCCTGATTAGGAGATATCATCTGATTTCCACAAACCACTACTCAGGAATACTACCTAAATACTGCTTCCACCAAAATGCTCATAACTTCCATGAATAAATGAATTACTGTCTATGCTCTTAACCATCAATATGTAACATATCAAAGAGTATATCCTCAACATCACATAGCTCCAACTACAATATACCACGTGTGCTAATCAAAACACTATCTGCTTCTCTGCAAGTCTCCAAAAGATCACTGTGTTGACATCAATGACAATCATAGTCATGAATGCAACAACAACTACTACAGAATGACTGTCAAACATTCAACATTCATTCCTAGCAATCTCCCCCATTGGCATTGATGGCAACATATATGAAAAACATCCAATGTTCCAAAAATCTAATACTGCAACACTGCTTCTCTGAAAAACATTTTGAATCCTCTGCATCAATAAAATCTTGCTTCATTTTTCTATTCAGTTCCCTTCAATAGATGGTACAAATGGTTTTTCATGTACACTTCTCCCTTATTAACATTAATGACAAAAATTTTATCATTATGTCAACAACAACTCCAATGTCAAAAGACACTATTTAGAAAATACATTGACTAGAGTCCTCATGACTCAAGCCAAATACACATACTCCCCCATAGAGGAAGTACCAACATCTAGTCTAGAAGAAGAATAAGGCTTATATACCACTGGACGAATGAAACCAACTGCATCATTACTCAAAAGTAGGCTGGGGTATAACCCCAAGCATACCTCTCAGATACTCAAATGTATCCTTAGGAAAAGGCTTTGTAAATATGTCTACTATCTTCTCTTTTGTGCTTATGTACTCTAGTCTGACTTCTTTCTCAGCAACTTTCTCTCTTACTACATGATACTTGATCTCTATATGCTTTGTCTTAGAATGTAATACAAGATTCTTAGACATACTAATTGTGCTAGTGTTGTCACAACATATGACAAAAGGCTCAACAAACTTTATTCCAATATCCTTCAACATTTTCTTCATCCAAATTATCTGGTTACAATTATTTGCTGCTACTACATACTCTGCTTCTTCTGTGCTTTGTGAGGTACAATTCTACTTCTTGCTCGGCCAAGAAACCAATCTTCCTCCAAGGAAAAAGGTTCCACCACTGGTGCTCTTCTTATCATCAACACTGCCCCCCCAGTCAACATCTGTATATGCACATAGGGTAAAATCATCAAATTTTTCATACCACAATCCATAGTCCATTGTGCCTCTTAGATATCTCAGTATCCTCTTTACTGCTACATAATGTGATTCTCTAGGTTCGGCTTTAAATCTTGCTACAATTCAAACTGAATGTGCTATATCAATTCTTGTATGTGTCAAGTACTGCAATCCTCCAATCATAGATCTGTATTTCTTCTGTTCCACTGTCGGTGTCTCATCTGTGCTAGATAGTTTATGTCCAGTTACCATAGGTGTTCCAACTAGTTTATAGTTCTCCATGCCAAATCTTTTCAACAATTCATTCAAGTATTTTTTCTGACTTACAAAGATACCATCATTATTCTATGTTATCTGTAATCCCAAAAAGTATTTCATTTCACCAATCATACTCATTTCAAATTCAGTCTTCATTTCATCAGCAAATTTGTCACTAGCTTCATCTTCTCCTCCAAAAATAATGTCATAAAAAAAAATAACTATAATCAACAAACCATTTTTAATTTCTTTTGTGTACAGATTGCTATCAGTCATTCCTTTTGTAAATCTCAATTTTAACAAATACTTATCCAGTCTTGCATACCAAGTTCTAGGTGCTTGCTTTAGTCCATATAATGCTTTCTTTAGTTTACATACCATGTCTCCTTCTTGAGTCAAAGGAAAACCTTCAGGCTGCTCAATGTAGACTTCTTCCAATTCACCATTTAGAAATGTGAACTTAACATCCATCTGATATACTTTGAATTTCTTAAAAGCTGCATAGGCCAAAAACATTCTTACTACTTCAATTCTTGCTACTAGTGCAAAAGTTTCTTCATAGTCAATTCCTTCTTTTCTGTGAGTATCCCTTACATACCAATCTTTCTTTGTTTCTTACTACTTCTCCTTGTTCATTCATCTTGTTTCTGAATACCCATTTAGTTCCAATAACATTCTTATCTTTTGGTCTAGGGACCAATTCCCATGTCTTGTTCTTTTCAATCTGATCTAGTTCTTCTTTCATAGCATTAATCCAATGTTCATCTTCATAAGCTTCACTAGTAGATTTAGGTTCAATTTGAGAAATCAAACATAACTGTTCTTGTACCTTATTTCGAGTCAGAAATCCTCTTTTAATGCTTCCAATAATTTTCTCAAAAGGATGATATCTTGATAGGCTCTTGTTAGGTGTCACTATCTCAGATCTTTCTTCAGGTGTCAGTTCTTCAATGACTTCACTGTGACTTTCATTCACCAAATTGCTATCAGTCTCATAGAATATTTTAGTAGTCTCAGTGTTAGGCTTAGGATGAGCTTCTTCACCTGATTCATAATCAAGCATTCTTTCCTAAATTTTGAACTTTTTATCAACTTTAACATTTGCGCTTTCAACAATAGTTTTAGTTCTCTTATTGTAACATCTATATGCTTTGCTCTTCAAAGAATATCCAAGAAAAATAACTTCATCACTTCTAGGATCAAACTTTCCAATATCATCATCTCTCTTTATATAACATTTGCTTCCAAAAATTCTAAAATACTTAACTGAGGATGCATGTCCAAACCATAATTCATAGGGTGTCTTGTCTGTGTCTGCTTTGATTTGTACTCTGTTCATTATATACACTGCTATGTTCACTACTTCTCTCCAAAATATCTTCACCTAATCATTCTCAAATAACATAGCTCTTGTTGCTTCAATCACTGATCCATTTCTTCTTTCTGCAATACCATTTTGTTCAGGTGTTCTAGGGGCTGAAAACTGTCTCTTAATGCCATTCACTTCACAAAAAGTGTTAAACTCTCTAGAAGTAAATTCTCCACCTCTATCAGATCTCAAACATTTAATCTTCATTCCAGATTCATTCTCAACTTTATTCTTAATGATCTTAAACTTATCAAATGCTTCAGACTTTTCTTTAAGAAATGCAATCCACATCATTCTTGTAAAATCATCAACAAGAATCATAAAATACCTTTCTCCATAGAATCCTCTAGTCCTAGTAGGACCGCTCAAGTCTGTATGAACAATCTCCAACTTCTCTATAGATGTGAACTTCTTACTAGGAAATGAACTTCTCTTCTGCTTAGCCATCACACATTCTTTGCAAATCATGTTAGTAGGCTTCATAATTTTAGGCAAATCCCTTACTGCAAGTGTAGTACTTACTTTTACAATGTTATCAAAGTTTATATGACAAAACCTTCTATGCCATAACCAACTATCATCAATATTAGTAATCAAACATGTCATTTCAGTGAGATTCAACTAAAATACATTACCTTTGGTTCTAGATCCAGTTCCAATCAAATTTCTATCTTTATCCTTTATCACACAAGTTTTCTCAGTAAACCAAACTTGATATCCCTTATCAACTAAATATACAACACTCAAAAGATTATGTTTCAATCCATCCACAAATTCAACATCATCAGTATTAGTCTTTCCATCAAGAGTAATAGATCCTATACCTTTGATCAAACAAGGTGCATTGTTTCCAACTCTAACAACTCCTCCATCATAATTGTTAAACTTTATGAAATTTTTCATGTCTCCAATCATACGATGTGAACAACCACTATCTATAATCCAATCAGCTTTCTTTTCAACTTGGGAAACTAAAGCTTTTTTTTCCTTAACATCAGTTTTAGGATTCTCTTCTTTAATTGCTACAAATCCTATGTCATCATTATTCTCAGTATCACTTTCACTTAGAGTTCTTTCTATACAAGTTTCAAGGTCTTCATCATTAGCATAATAACATTCCTTAGATCTTCTAGGCTTGAAATTGTTTCTATACTTTTTAACTCTCTTAGGACATTTAGATGCAAAATGACCATATTCTTGACAAGTCCAACATTTAAAAATTTTCTTACCGTCTGGTTCTCTTTTCACAAGTAAGGCAATACCTTCTTCAATCTTTTTGTCTTCTTCATTTCTAGATCTGTTGCTACTAGCATAATCTCCACTCACATTGATGCTTCTTGACAAAGTAGGGCGAACACTAATAGCACTGAATGCTATCTCCATTCTAGGTAAGTCTCCTAATAACCTCAGGTTCATTTCTGCTACTTCCAATCTTCCAAGAAAAGTCTCTCTAGTAAAGTTCGCAGTGCAAGGTATAACTTGTTCAATCATATGTGTTGTCTGCTTAAATACAGGAGTTAATGTCCTCAAAATTTTTCATATCACTTCATTCTTTGTCTTTGTTCCTCCATAAGATTTTATCCCTACAATAATTTCTGACATTCTACCAATATAGCTTCTAACAGATTCATCTTCCATGATTCTTATATCTTCAAATGCACATATCCAATTATGTAATCTAGCTTTCTTTGCATGTTCATCACCTTCAAAAGTAGAGTGTAAAGCTTTCCAAATTTCATGAGATTTTGTTAAACATTTTACCTAACTATACTCATTCTTCGAAAGTGTTGTCAAAAGTGCTTCTCTTGAAAGTATGTTACACATGAATAGATCTCTCTCATCGCTAGAACATGTCTCGAGATTGTCCTCTTCAATGATAGTCTTATCATTCTTTGTAATCAACCAATAAGCTGGTCCTAAACATAGTAGATATGTCTTCATCTTTTCCTTCTAGCTATCAAAATTTACTCCATCAAACTTAGGGCTTTCTTTCCTGAAATTCACCATAGATCTCCTTAAGCTGTTAAACTTTTCTTTCAAGGACCTATCGCTCTAATACCAATTGTTAGAAAGTAAAGTCCACCAAGATAACTAAGAGGGGGGGGGTGAATTAGTTATCAAATAATTATAAATTTTATCAACTTCAACAATAGTTAACCATGTAAGCAATATAATTACCAACCATAGAAAGATATTCATACACAATAACATAGTAACATAAGATATGTTGACTAGGGAACCTCTTGATCAAAGAGTAAACCCCGGTGGGAATGATGCCCACAGAAGATGCACTAATATGAATATTCCTTGTGAAAGGATGGACTCTGTTAGGAGTCTTATGAAATACATTCAGTACATATGAATCCCTGTTAGGAGATTTTGAATCCCTGTTAAAATATTCTAACCTTATCAGGAGTTATGGAAGACAGAAGGACCCACTGCCCAAACAACTTCAATGGAAAGATCACTGAACACATTGTCCAACTGACCTTAAGATTATTCAATAGAATAATATCAAATATGTTACATCCTTTCTCACTATGCCAAACTGCACTCACTGCTACACCAGACTCAATTTTAGATCTATGTACTTCGCATGTCTTCCTTCATAATTTTGCTTTCACAACTACATTAGCTCTTTTCTTCACTTCATGCATACATTCACATTCCACCATATATCCTTCATATATATCACAATAAGGAAAAACATTCCTTCCTTTATACCACACTCAAATAGTTACAAATGAGTCGGCAAACAATTACAAAATAAAAGTTTCCATAGGCCACATCAAAATTACACAAAACTGTCAGCTTCCAAATACAATAATTCTCCACTCATGTGACCTTGAAGTTTGTGCTATCATCCACATCACTATGAATGTGTCTCTAACTTCCCTTTAACTGCACAAAACTATATTCCATCTCGATTAGGAGATATCATCCGATTTCCACAAACCGCTACTTAGGAATACTGCCTGAATACTGCTTCCACCAAAATGCTTATAACTTCTATGAATAAATGAATTACTATTTTCACTCTTAACCATCAACATGTAACATATCAAAGAGTATATCCTCAACATCACATAGCTGCAACTAAAATATACCACGTGTGCTAATCAAAACATTGTCTGCTTCTTTGTAAGTCTCCAAAAGATCATTGTGTTGACATCAATGAAAATCATAGTCATGAATGCAACAACAACTGCTACAAAATGATTGCCAAACATTCAACATTCATTCCTAACATCATGGAAACTCCCATTGTTTATGATTTCACTGAGAAGAAGAGATATGTATTCAAGAAACATCCATTTAAATCAACCCTAGATGATTTAGAGGGAGCTTTCTCCCACACACTTATGGGCATCATGCATGTCAAAGACATTAGGGCTTATATTCACTACAAGAAGGAACCAGTTGGATTGGATAGGTTAAGGGCGCACATGGATACCATGTTGAAATTAGACAAAACATTCATGGATGAATATGCAAAATGGAATGATCAACCTATTGTTGAGTATCCTATGGCATATGAATTCTATGAGATAGAATGGATAAAGGTTTTATTGAGAAGAATTCATGATGATTTTTTTTGGATTGGTGATGTGCTAGTAAGAATCACTAGTGACTTGATATATGAGATGACAGGCCTTTCTAGAATAGGCACCATCCTTCCTATAGGAAAGGATGTCAGAAAGATGGTTGAACAAACATGTGCGTCAAGGAGCGATAGGTGCAGCATGATAATTGAGCCTATTGAGAAAGCAGACATCAAATTGATGTCTATGATACTAGGATATAGGTTTCATCACACCAGTAGGGTGAATAGTGTCTATGGGCACTATTCTAGTAGCCATCAGACTTGTGAAGGATGATGGAGAGTTCAACTTGTGTGAAATCTTGTGCGCACAGTTGTTTGATAACATCAAGGTTATCATGCATGACAAGACAAAGATTTTTAGGTTTGGTTCATTAATCATTTACATGTACCTTCATATAGTTGGAAGAGTATCATATTTGTATTTGGACAAGTCCATTCCAACCATGCCACAGATATCCAACAAAGCATCCACTGAAAGCACATTAAGAGATTATATCACATTGGAATTGAAGACCTTTAGAGCTAAGATGCAAATGAGATACAAAATTCCAGAAAGCATTATGGAAAAGTACAAGGATACAATATGCTTTATGGTTGAAACTAATACAACTTGTATGGAAGTTGTTGAGCCAAGAACTAACTGGATTCATTCACTTGGGTATGAGGTAGAGGAACAAGTCCTTGAAGCATATGCATAGGTACTTCTATCAGCCCCAAAAGATCCTAATGAACCTAGGTGGGGAACATATGAGGAGAAGACAAAAGAAGTAGATGCAAAGCTAAACATCACAGCAATAAAAAGGAAGGTTGCTAAAGTCACATCAGAAGTCTTGAGGATACATGGTGTGTCTCAAGAAGACCTTGATAAAGAAAGGGATGAAAAGAGTACTTTGGAACTAAAGAGCGCAGATGCAGCTAAGGCAGAATCACATGACCCCAAGATGAAGAAGTTAAAAATTGAAAAATATTATAGTCAGAAGGGTAAAGAAGATGATACTTCTTTTGTGCCCAAGGAAACCATTGACCTTACTGCTCCTCCCAAGTATAAGGAAATGCCAAAGAGGAAGAAAGAGGTTGACACCAGTCATCCATCCTCGAGAGTCACAAGAAATAGAAGCAACACCCAAGCACCTCCTGAAGTAAGCTTCAAACCCAGTCACAGTGTGCTAAGTGCTAGAATAGTTGATGAGGGAATAATTGACCAAGTAGGGAAATTCTATGACAATTATAATGAAATAAACAAATCTAAGATTCATGGTATGTTGGTCAAGCACATGTTAAAGTTCATGAAAATAGTCTTGGAACTAAAAACCATGATTTCTGATGAAGTATGGAATATCCTTGAATTCCAAAAGAGATAGGCCATTGAGGAAGATCAGAAGATAAGGGAAAAGATTCTTGATGATATTCTTCATGTATGTGAGCTAGAAGAGAATAAATTGCTATTAGATCTGGTGAAGCCTCACCTCAGAACAAAGACAAGAACTCTGAACATAATGGATAAGAATTATGAGTTAATTGCAAAAGAGATAGAAAAAGCCTTTGAGAAGGTATTTATGGATAGAAATATGTATCCACCTATTGCGCCCACACCTAATGTACCGAAAATGGTTACCAAAGGGTCAGAGACCATCAAGGTACAACCTACAGGTCCTCAAGATTCAGCGCTTGCAATGGAAGTATAAATAGAGTTAGATAAGTCTGTGCCCATGTCAGAATCACTCAAGGAAAACACCATTATCATTGATAATGTGGAGATAGCCATGGCAGCCACTGACATAGAACTGGACAAGTTTGATGAAGCTTTTGTGAGCACACAAGAAGCTGAAATTCTTTGTAGCAACACAGCTCCCACTCATCAAGAAGAAGTACATATTGAAGATATATCTAATGAGAAAGAAGAAGAAAAGAAAGAAGAAAAAGAAGAAGAAAAGAAAGAAGAAGAAGAGGAAGAAAAGAAAGAAGAAAAAGAAGAAGAAAAGAAAGAAGAAGAAAAGAAAGAAGAAGAAGAGGAAGAAAAGAAAGAAGATAAGATGGAAGAAAAAGAGCAAGAGAAAGATGAAACTTTTTTTGAACTAGCCAAGGTAAAACTAGAAGTGATGGATAGTACTCACATCACTCCCTCCTTAGCATTGTTGTCAAGTTTGACACCTGACACATCTAGCTTGGATTCATGGAGAGAAGAAGACCTGATTAAGTTCAACGTCCTAACTATGGAGAAGGAAAAGGAGAAACAAGTAATGAGAAATCCTCTCCTTGTGGAATCTATGAACATACTGAATAGTTTGTTGCATGCAGACAAGAAAGTGTCTAAGATACACTTGGTTGATGATGTGAGTACCCTTATCTCACAGTTCAAAAGTAATTTTTCAAGCCTTGAAGAATCTGTATCCAAAGTTGCAAAATAGAAGTACTTGGAGAAGAGATTGAATGAGTTGATGAGCAAATTTGCACTAGATTTGAATTAACTCAAGATAGGACAAGAATCCTTAAAAGAATTTTTTGATCAAGAAAGGAAATTCATCATAGACTACATGGATCAGGATAAGCTTACTGATGCCCATCTTAAGAAAATAAAAGAGGTAGAAGCTATGATTGAGCAGGTTAAGAATTCAGTGATAGACACATCCACTGATGTAAACATGTGCAACAATGTCTACCAAGGTCAGTTGGACAAAATTGAGAAGGCAAAGAAAGAAATGGAAAAGATAAGGTCTAGACAGACTCAGTTGAGGAAAGCTCTTGCGCCCTCACTAGACATTCTCAATCAGAACATAAAGGAGATTGATTGCACCATGATAACCTATGATCAAGGTCCGAGCATATATTTGAAGAAGATGGAGAAGCTCCAGTATGCTTTATGTGCCCATCTCTAGATAGTTAACTCTTTGATAACTTTTTGGAAGAAGGAGATCCAGAACCTTAAAATAGCATATCCGGATGTTTTCCCAAAGTATGTGTAGATACAGTTTTTTGGTACATGTTTGTCATTAATGTCAAAGTGGGAGTTGTGTATAGAATATGGAGTATAATATGTATAGGGAGATATAATATTATGTATAAGAAATGTATAGAAGACAAAAAGTTTTGTTGTTAAGGGACAGTTAGCAACTTGGCCATATTCCTTTGTTTCCATCAATGACAAAGGGGGAGATTGTTGGCAAGCTGGCTATATTTATGTATATGACTTGATATAGTGTTTCCATTATGGCAATAAAGACATATAGTAGTTTGGAGTCAACGCACTTGATATAAAGATCATAATTCAGTTAAGTGTTGAAGATTGGACAATGTACATAGTTCCTGCAGCTTAGAGCATCAGTGTACATGTGTACAAATGAATTATGGTATGCACCCTGGAAGTTAAGTTTGTTAGACTATACTCATGCTTAGTCTATAAGCGCATAAGTAGATGTACAAGGATGTGAAAGTTACAGTCAATTGAAAGTGCACAGCTAGTTTGTGCTAGCAGAGAACAGAGCATGGAGCCGACAGTTAGTATTTTGGTTTGCAGTGATAATGTAATGTTGTAAAGTCTATGCACCCATTATATTTAGGTTTATGACATGTTTATATGTTTAATTTTCATAATGCTTAAGCCAATTCATTTGGAAGCATTATTTGTAATTAGTTATAGGGCTGACCTAACTGTTTATTTTGTATGAGCATATAAATATAAGATGCACCCATTGTATTTGGTATGGAAGTCAAGTTAGAGTTGTGATAAGCAGAGTAGAAGTATGTGAAGACAACATAAGATGTATTAGAGCTTTGCTAGAGGTCAAAGCATTAGCGTATCAAAGGAACTAATCTAACAAGTAGTGTCACAGTGACAGTTCATCCTATAGACATAGTGTGTATCTGATATCAGAAGGTTGTAGCCTTCATCATTTGAGCAGTGAGCTCTAGGACAGTGAGTCCACTCCCCTAATAGGGATTATTGTAAAAGACTCCTAACAGGGTCTGACCCTTAACAAGGTCTATTGTACTTAAAGCATTGTAAAGCTACTCCTAACAGGGTAAAGGATCTTCTAACAAGGATCATAAAACACTAGTGCAGCATATTAGTGGGTGTCAATTCCCACCGGGGTTTTTACCTATTTGGGTTTCCCCATAACCATATTGGTGTCATGTGTCGATTTCATGTTTCATGTTTATGTGAATGTTTAATTTAGTACTTAAGCATTTAAGTTCAGCATAAAGATTAAAGTGAAAAGTTAAAATACAGTGAACACTGATTCACCCCCCCTCTCAGTGTTCCCATTCCTAACAAAAACCCCCTGCCATTATTCTTTAAAGGATGTCCATACCCAGTTTTAAAGTTCCCATCTTGGAATAGGCAAGATGGATGTTGGCAAAGGTTATCAAATTTGGTTTTATGCCAATTGAATTTTCTTGAAAGTTTTTGAATCCTTTTTAGAAAGTCCATTTTTTAAATTCCCTTCATCAATCATGGTATTCCATGAAACCATAGTTCTTTGAGCCATTTTTTTATACAAGTCACTGACCTTGTCTGTGCTTCCACATGATACATGCCTAGCAGGGTAGTTGCAACAACATATGACAAAATTTCTCTCTCCTTTATATTTTGATAGATGATAATATCCTATTCCAAAGCTTCCAGTTTTGTTGTACACCTACCAATTGCATTTTCTTGAATTTTTCAAGATATTCTTCAATAAATCCACTTTGTGCATGTCCTAAAATTATTGCAGTCCAGGAGAGCTCATTTCTTTGGGGCATTTTATCAAATATTTAACATGTTTTTTCTATGCTTCCACATTTGGCATACATGTCTACTAGGGAAATTACAACTGCAACATTTTTAAAAATTCCTCCATTCATTTGTGCTTTGATGGATATCCATACCCTATTCTAGAATTCCCATCATGGAATTTGGTAGGGAAGAATCTCTCTTGATACTTTGGTTGGAGATAGGCTCATATGGGGGTAATAAAAGATTTGACACTTACTCAGTTAATTGAGGCTATAAATTTTTATATGTAGTTTCTCACCACTTGTGCCTAGATGAAGATATATCTGATAGAAAGGGGATATTCCAAAAATTAAATTATTTTTCTTATGTTTGAGAAATGACAATTAACTTGAGAATACATCAAGAAAATAAAATTTGAGAACCCAAGTAGATGTTGAAGAAATTAGAGATCACCTCTTTGTGCATTTTCCCTATGTCAAAGACATTTGGAGCTTAATTCTCCCCTAATTCCTTTTAGGAATTCACTAATAGGTTCTATCTAATTTATAGTTCTATGGATTCATACCCAAATATATGTTCTATGGAGTCCAAGAACCAAAAATGATGTAATATTTAGGAACCACTTCTTTCCTTTGCAGTTTACTAGCACAAACATTATTTCCCTCTTAAATGATATGACTTGCCAAATTTATGCTAAAGGAAATATTTTTATATATATAATCACTCCTCTATTCTCCATTAGTTTCTCCCTTTTTTTCATGGGGTCTCGACAAGGAACCTAAGTTTTTTTGGAGGTGGGGTAGTTCTATTCCACAATGGAAAAAAAATTTGGTCTGGGCATCTCATCAAAAAACTATGCTGAGGCTAAAGCATTGAATATTGGGTTTTCCATGGCTAAAGAAATGTGGCATGATTCACTGAAGATCTTTGAAGATAATCTATCTATATTCAAATACAGTCATACGAGTCTATCAATAATTCACAAAAGTAAATTATTTGATGAACCATACTTTTTACATGCATTTCATCAAACATTTGCATTTTGCATACATGCTCCAAGGACTGTTGCAACAATGCCATTTGAAAAAATTCTATTTTCCATTATATATAGATGCTCATACGTCTGAAAAAGAAAAAGAAAAAGAAAAACTATTTTTCGCTTACAAATTGATGAATGTCCATGCCCTATTCCAATGCTACTTTTCTAGCACATGAAGGAAGGATGTTGGAAAAGGTTGTTGAATTAGGCTTTACACTAGTTGGATGCATTTTCTTAAAATTTATCAAGGCTTTTTCAAAAATATTATTTATGTATATCCTACTATCATTTCATTTTGTGCAATCACATCTATCTGAGAAATTTTTATTGGGGTTGATGAGTAAACAACCCACAACTCCCAAGAACACCTGCACACAAACACTTGTCACAGAAAGATAGAGAAGCAAGAAGCTAGAGAGGCTTGAACACATTGATCCATGAGAGAGGAGAAATAATTGATGTGCCAAAATAAAAGTTGCAATTCAATAATGAATAATTTTATAAGAATACAAAGGAGATCAATCCTTATAAAGGAGATCTGAAACCCTAAAAGGGTGGAAAGTCCTAGGTTGCACAATAATAATTAATAAAGTAATTAATTATTATATTCCTAAATTTTATCTTAAGTAGAAAGAGATAATAAGTGACTTAGTAATTAAATAAATATGATTCAATTAATAAGCTATCTTGTTTGTCCAATTTTGACACTATATGCTTAAGTTATGAGGAAAAAACCAACAAGTTCTCTAGAGGGCCCAAAAAGGTGTCCAAATGTGTTGATGCAGTGCTGACATCAACACTTCATAGGCCTAAATTTGACAAAAAAATGGTCATCACTATAAAAAAATAATTAGCCGGGGATAAAAAAAATGGAGTCCTGGGTCTCCACATGACCAGGTGGCTAGCTAGCATAGGCTGAAGGCGGGTGGGCTCCGGGTCCTGTACAAAAAGTCTACAGGACCACGTGCTGGTGGAAGGGGGCTTAAGTCCTGATTAACCTTGATGGTCAACTTGTCAGTCACCGTGGTGGTGATCCTGGTGGTGACTGCCTACAGTCATGGCGTCAGTCACCATGGTGACTGCGGTGGGATCGTGGCTAGACCATGGACCACCAGTAGGCCACTAGAAGGCCTCCAAAGGTGGCACCTAGGTGGCTACCATGTGGAGCCTATGTGGCTTCTCGGTAGCACCTGAGTGGCCCACAATTATTTTTTCCACACGCGTATCTCAAACTATGTGCCAGGGTCGTACGACCTTGGTAGGCAAAATTTGTTTGCCTCAATTTGCAATTGCATCCAAATTAGATGTTCCTTCTATGGAAATGGGGGTTCTTGGCCACTGTGAGCTCAATGATGATGTCCGTTTGATCAAAAAATGCTCCAAAATACTAGTGACTGCCTCAGAATTTGTGTCAGGGCCGGTTGCAAAAAACTTTTTCCACAGATTCCAACTTTATCTAAAATAGATAAATTCTATATGGATTTAGCGGTTCTTAGGTATTTTGAATGCAACTGTGAGGTCCTCTTGAAGCCAAGATGACTAGAAAGAGAGGTCCTCCCAGATCTAAAAGAAAAACCATCTAAAAATGCAGATTTGACGAACACGACCAAATCTCTCAAGAAGAGGACATGGGAAAATAGATTTGAATCTTTGATACCATGTTGGATTCAATGAGTAAACAACCTAAAGCTCCCAATAACACCTGCACGCAAACACCTATCACAGAAAGAGAGAGAAGCAAGAAGCTAGAGAGGCATGAATGCATTGATCCATGAGATAGGAGAAATCATTGATGTGCATAAACAAAAGTTGAAATTCAATAATGAATAATCTGTTAAGAATACAAAGGAGATCAATCCTTATAAAGGAGATCTAAAACCCTAAAAGGGTGGAAAGTCCTAGGTTGCACAATAATAATTAATAAATTAATTAATTATTATATGCCTAAAGTTTAGCTTAAGTAGAAAGAGATAATAAGTGACTTATTAATTAAATCAATATAATTCAATTAATAAGAAAACAACTTATTACTCTAACAATTTTTACAAACAATTCACATGTGTTGTGCATGCTTCCTCATTTTTCATACATATCCACCAGGGTCATTCCAAGTTCAAACTATAAAATATGACAAACCCATTTTCAAATATCCTTTGATGGACTAGAACACCCTATTCTTTGGCTTTCATTTTCTTATAGACTAGGAAGATACTGGAAAAGGTTGTGGACTCTAGTTTGACACGTATTTTGTATTTTCTCAAACATTTCCAAGGCCTTTCCAAAAATTCCCCTTTGTACATATCCTGCAATCATACTATTCCATTAGACCACATCTCTTTAAGGGATTTTTTCAAACATCTCACATGCCTTGTGTATGTTTCCAAAATTTGCACACATATCTTCTAGGGCCTTACATCTACAAATCTGACAAAAGTCATTTCTCGACTATTCTTTGATGGATGTCTATACCTTGTTACAAACCTCCTATTTTTGCACAAGTTGGGGGTACATGTTGAGATTATTCTAAAAATACATGCCTCTAGCACATGTGAATTCCATATGTATGATGCGAGAATGGATTTTCTTACCCTATGAAAGGCCTCTATTGTAAGAGTGAGATGAATTTTAGTAGTGGGTAGAATTGCTATTTATATTGCATAGTTATAAAAATATTTGAAATGTGTGTTGTTACTCAACCTATTTCTCCCCACTTTCTCCTATTGTCATGTTTTGTCTTCTAAAGTGGTTTTAAAGACAATAAAATAACAAGTGTACACTTTCTTGTGCTTGTTCACATTTTCACTATAACTTGATATTAGATGGTCATTGTGATTTTGTTTAAGTGGGAAGAAAATTTTCTAGCTATGAAATATTATAGGTTCAAATCCCTAGGGAATTTGTGATGGTCATTGCCTGACTTTGTGTAGGCTAACATGAATTTAACTCTGAATTTTGAAAACAAACTATGGACTTGGTACTCTACGCAATAGAAGATGACAACATGCATTGTGCCAGAGGGTAAGGTAATCAACATTGAAGCTATCATGTCAAGATAGTGATTAAGGGGGTTAATTCCCTGAGTCCCACATTGAAGAGTCAAAATTTTATGCGACAACTTCAAAAGTTTCTCGACAAGGGAAACAAATTTACCAACATGAGACAATACATTCCAGTGGAAACATTTTCACAAATAACAGACTATCGACTAATTAATGTGCATAGCTCTTTTAGTATATCAATATATAATATAGAGATTGATTTATAAGGTAGATATTTAACATTTATCTTCAAAATAAAGTGTGTTCATGAGCCATGGGATAAAAATGTAAAAAGTGTACTAATGTAAAAATATCACACATGAATTAAAAAGTGTTCCAAAATTATCTCTAAGTGACAATAGTTTAATATTGTGAAAATGTCTAGTGAGGTTACTATTTTTTGTATTATTCTAATTTGGTATTGGAATTTGATCTAGTGAATTTGTACGTGTTTATAATGCGTTGTATAAAAAAGATTATCTTTAAGATTTATATTGTGTATTTAATTACCTATGCTTCTATGAAAGTGTTATATATATTTGTTAAAATATAGGATCTAGATAGAGTAAATCAGATAAACTTATTATTTTATCTATATGTTATTATGAGTAGTGAGATGCTTAAAAATCTAAATTATAAGTTTGCAGATAGAAGACAATGCACATTTTTATTGTTTGCTTCTACTAGGAAATATGATCCATATTAATATGACTATCAAAGGTCATGTCTACATAGAGACATGACTCTATGTGGTTTGAACCACATAGAGCCTGTTGGCATGTGATGTTTTGGAGTAATGGAAATCTTCTAAGGGTTTTCATTTATGGAAACATTTATGATAGTATGATCGCATGTTGTGGAGATTGCCACTGGATTCACAGTCATGAAAATGACTAAGTCCAGAATCAGGAAAACAAGGTACAGTGCCACAATTTTGGATAGCAATGAAGACATACAAGATATTATGGCTTGCGAAGTTAACTAGAGATATTTTTGGATATGTACATGCTTCAATTAAGATTGCATGAGTTTTGGATAGCTGGTGTGTAAGATATAGTGTTCGAAAGGTGTGTGAAGACAGTAAAATAATATACCAGGGTACATGAATAGTTGCAAAAATTAAGGAAAGCATAATGGATATGGTAACATGCTAAGACTTGTAAATAAAGTATAATGCCAACTCTTTGGTAATATAAGAGTGCCAACTCCATATATATCATTTGTACAAGTTTCTATTATGTTTTGTATGACAATTGTGGAGCCAACTGGAAGGCTAATTTTGTATAAATATAGATTGCTCTTGTGAAAGAAAGTGTGTGGATGATGATAGAAGAAAAGTTTGCAAATAGAATAGCAGAAGTCAGATGCAAGATCAGTAAGAGGTTGAGCTACAATTGGAACTATCTAAGCAAGATAAGTGCTTGTATTTTTCCCCTTTTGAGAACTATTTTGGGACAATTTTTATTGTAAGAGAAGTGTGCTCACCACCTTTAACCAGGTGTTCTGTATGCCCCTAACAGGATTTTTGTAATCCTTTAACAAGGAGATGTACTATGTAATAATCAGCTCCTAATGGGGCTAGGAATCCTAATAGGGACATTATATTTTAGTACATATTTGTGGGTATCATCCCCACCGGGGTTTTCCCTTTAACCAGGGTTTCCTCGAGAACAAATCATGGTGTCATGAGTAATGTGTTATGCTTATCTATTCTTTTCATTTTTGTATTACTTTGGATTATTTATAATTGTTTGAAGTTAAAATCATAGTTCTGTAATACTGATTCACCCCCCCTCTCATTATTACCTAATCCTAACAATTGGTATCAGAGTTGTTGGCCCTTTGAGAGAAAGCTTAACAACTTAAGGGAGATTAGAATGGATTCAGGAGACTTTCAAGTAAAATTTGAAGCTACACTTGAGGATCTGGATAAGATGAAAGCTGAAAATGGTGAACTAAAATTCAAATTAAGAAGAGCATAAGGTTTCATGAGGAAACTTAAAGAACAACTTGTGACTGTAAAAGATCAGAGACAAGACCTTATGGAGAAAATCAAAGAAAGTTCTGACAATGACACATCAAAAAAAGTAAAGATGTTGGAGCAAGAAAAAGAGCAAATCAATCTCTTGATGATCAAGGAGATTCAACATGAGAAGGATGAAAGAAACAAAGTTGAAGAGTCACTAAAACAAGCCAACATTTAGATAGAAAATATGAAGATTGAAATTGACCATTACAAAGATAAATATCAGGAATTGAATAATTACAACCAGATAATCAAAGGTGAACTTGTTAGAAAGGAAAGACCACCAAGATAACTGAGAAAGGGGGGGTGAATCAGTTATCTAATATTTAAACCATTTATCATCATTAACTTCAATATCAACTTCAATAGCTTTAAACCATATAATTAATGTAGTAACTAATCATAGAAAGATAACCATACACAATGACACAATAACACAAGATATGTTAACTAGGGAACCTCTTGATCAAAGAGTAAACCCTGGTGGGAATGATGCACTAATATGAAAGTTCCTTGTTAGAGGATGGACCCTGTTAGGAGTCTTATGAAATACATTTAGTACATATGAATCTTTTTTAGGAGATTTTGAATCCTTGTTAAAAGATTCTAACCCTGTTAGGAGTTATGGAAGACAGAAGGACCCACTGCCCAAACAACTTCAAGGCAAGATCTCTGAACTCACTGTCCAATAGATCTTAGGATTATTCAATAGAATAATATGAAATATGTTACCTCTTTCACACTATGCCAAAACTGCACTCTCTGCTACACAAGATCACAAATTCAGATCTCTATACTTCACAAGTCTTCCTTCATCACTGAATTAGCTCTTTTCTTCACTTCATGCATACATTCGCATCACAACTTTCATAATTTCATATCACAACTCTTAAAATCCTCATACATAACAAGGAAAATATTCCTTCCTTTATACCACACTCAAATAATTACAAATGAGTCGGCATGCAAATACAAAATAATAATTTCAACACGCTACATCAAAATTACATAAAACTGTCGGCTTCCAGATACAATAACTTTCCAATCGTGTGACCTCAAAGTTTTTTCTATGAACAAAATCACCACCAATGAGTCTCAAACTTCCCTTTAACTACACATAATTAGATTCCATACCGATTAAGAGATATCCTCCGATTACCAAAAACTGCTACATAGGAAAACTGCCAGAATACTGCTTCCACCAAAATGCTTATAACTTTCATGAATAAATGAATTTCTCTTTGTGCTCTTAACCATAGGCTAATAACACACCAAAGAACATACCATCAAATACACATAACTCAATCTACAATATAACATGTGCGCAAAACAAAATTGTCCCTGCTTCTCTGCTAAAACTCCAAAATAACACTGTGTTGACATCAATGACAATCATAGTCATGAATGCAACAACCACTACTATAGAATGACTACCAAAGGCTTTAGCATTCATTCCTAACAATCTCCCCCATTGGCATTGATGGCAACGTAGATGAAAAACATCCAATGTTCCAAAAATCCAATCACTGCTGCTCAACTGCACTGCTACTCATCATCAATCAAATCTTGCTTCGTTATCCTATTCAATCTCTTCAATAAATGTAGTTCCTCAATGTTTCCTCAATTTTTTTCATGATTCTCTCCCCCATTGACATCAATGATAGAAATTCTATCACTATGTCAAACAATAGCTCAATGTCAAAAGACACTATTCAGAAAATACATTCACAAGAGTCCTCAATGACTCAGCTCAGATACACATACTCCCCCATAGAGGAAGTACCAACATCCAATCTAGAAAATAGATAGGGCCATAAACCACTGGATGGATGCAACCAACTACATCATTACTCAAAAGTAGGTTGGGGCATAACCCCAAGCATACCTCTCAGATACTCAAATGTATCCTTAGGAAAGGGCTTAGTAAATATATCTACTATCTGCTCCTTTGTGCTTATGTACTCTAGTCTGACTTCTTTTTCTACAACTTTCTCTCTTACAACATGATACTTGATCTCTATATGCTTTGTTTTAGAATGTAAAACTGGATTCTTAGACATACTAATTGTACTTGTATTGTCACAATATATGACAATAGGCTCATCAAACTTGATTCCAATGTCCATCAATATCTGCTTCATCCAAATTATCTGATTACAATTGTTTGCTACTGCAACATATTTTTCTTCTACGATACTCTGTGAGATACAATTCTGCTTTTTGCTCAACCAAGAAACTAATCTTCCTCCAAGAAAAAAGGCTCCACCACTGGTGCTTTTCTTGTCCTCAACGCTGCCTCCCCAATCAGCATCAGTATATGCACATAGGGTAAAATCATCAGAATTTTCATACCATAGTCCATAGTCCATTGTTCCTCTAAGATATCTCAATATCCTTTTTACTGCTACATAATGTGACTCTCTAGGTTCAGCCTTGAAATCTTGCTACCATCCCAACTGAATGTTGTATATCTGGTCTAGTGTGTGTCAAGTACTGCAATCCACCAATCATAGATCTGTATTTCTTTTGCTCAACTTCTGGTGTTTCATCTTTACTAGATAGTTTATGTCCTGTAACCATAGGTGTTCCAACTGGTTTGCAATTCTCCATACCGAATCTTTTCAATAAATCATTCAAGTACTTAGTCTGACTTATAAAGATACCATCTTTGTTTTTTGTTATTTGAAATCCCAAAAAGTATTTCATTTCTCCAATCATACTCATTTCAAATTCTATCTTCATTTCATTAGCAAACTTGTCACTAGCTTCATCTTCTCCTCCAAAAATAATGTCATCAACAAAAATAACCAAATTTAACAATCCATTCTCAATTTCTTTTGTGTATAAGTTGCTATCAACTATTCCTTTTGTAAATCCCTATTTTAACAAATACTTATCTAATCTAGCATACCAAGTTCTAGGTGCTTGCTTTAGTCCATACAATGCTTTCTTTAGTTTACATACCATGTCTCCTTCTTGAGTCAAAGGAAAACCTTCAGACTGCTCAATGTAGACTTCTTCTTCTAATTCACCATTTAGAAATGCTGACTTCACATCCATCTGATACACTTTGAATTTCTTAAATTTTGCATAAGCCAAAAATATTCTTACCACTTCTAGTATTGCCATAGTGGCAAAATTCTCTTCATATTCAATTCTGTCTTGCTATGAGTATCCCTTACATACTAATCTTGCTTTGTTTCTAATTACTTCTCCTTGTTCATTCATCTTGTTCCTATATACCCATTTAGTTCCAATCACATTTTTGTCTTTAGGTCTAGGGACCAATTCCCATGTCTTGTTCTTTTCAATCTGATCCAATTCTTCTTTCATAGCTTTAATCCAATGTTCATCTTCACAAGCTTCATTAGTAGATTTAGGTTCAATTTGAGAAATCAAACATAAATGTACCTTCTTTCTAGTCATAACTCCTCTGTCCAAACTTCCAATGACTTGCTCAATAGGATGATGTCTTGATATATACCTGTTAGGTGTCATAGTCACTGATCTTTCTTCAACTATAGATTCTTCTCTAGATTCTTCTCTATTTTCTTCAGCATGACTTTCATTCAACAATTCACTATCAGTCTCATAAAATTGTTCAGTAGTTTCAATGTTAGGCTACGGGTTAGTTCCTTCATCGGATTCATAATCAAGCATTCTTTCCTAAATTTTAAAATTCTCATCAACTTTTACATTTTCACTTTCAACAATAGTTTTAGTTCTCTTATTGTAACATCTATATGCTTTTCTTTTCAAAGAATATCCAAGAAAAATTCCTTCATCGCTTCTAGGATCAAACTTTCCTATATCATCATCTCTCTTAATATAACATTTGCTTCCAAAAATTCTAAAATACTTAACTAAGGGTGCATGTCCAAACCACAATTCATAAGGTTTCTTGTCTGTGTCTGCTTTGATTTGCATTCTATTCATTGTATATACTATTGTATTCACTACTTCTCTCCAAAATGTCTTTGCCAAGTCACCTTTAAATAACATAGCTCTAGCTGCTTCAGTCACTGATCTGTTTCTTCTTTCTGCAATACCATTTTGTTCAGGTGTTCTAGGGGCTGATAACTATCTCTTAATACCATTTTCTTCACAAAAAGTGTTAAACTCTTTAGATGTAAATTCTCCACCTCTATCGAATCTCAAACATTTAATCCTCATTCTTGATTCATTCTCTACTTTATTCTTCATGACCTTAAACTTATCAAATGCTTCAGATTTTTCTTTCAAAAATCCAATCCACATCATTCTTGTAAAATCATCAACAAGAATCATAAAATACCTTTCTCCATAGAATCCTCTAGTCCTAGTAGGACCGCTCAAGTCTGTATGAACAATCTCCAACTTCTCTATAGATGTGAACTTCTTGCTAGGAAATGAACTCCTTTTCTGGTTAGCCATCACACATTCCTTGCAAATCATGTTAGTAGGCTTCATGATCTTAGGTAAGTCTCTTACTGCAAGTTTAGAACTCACTTTCATAATATTATCAAATTTTATATGACAAAACCTTCTATGCCATAACCAACTATCATCAATCTTAGTCATCAAGCATGTCATCTCAGTAGGGTTCAACTGAAATACATTACCTCTGGTTCTAGATCCAGTTCCAATTAGATTTCCATCTTTATCCTTAATCACACAAGTTTTCTTAGTAAACCAAACTTGATATCCTTTATCCACTAACTATCCAACACTTAAAAGATTATGTTTCAATCCATCAACAAAGTAAACATCATCAGTATTAGTCTTTCCATCAAGAGTAATAGATCATATACCTTTAATCAAACAAGGTGCATTGTTACCAACTTTAACAACTCCTCCATCATAATTGTTAAACTTTATGAATTTTCCTTTATCACCAGTCATATGATGTGAACAACCACTATCTATAATCCAATCAGATTTTTTTTCAACTTGGGAAACTAAGGATTTTTCTTCTTTAATATCAGATTCAGAATTTTCTTCCTTAATTGCCACAAATCCTATGTCATCAAAGTTATCATTATCACTGTCACTCAAATGTCTTTCAATTCCTACTTCAATTTCTTCATCATTTGCATAATAACATTCTTTAGATCTTCTAGGCTTAAAATTGTTTCTATACTTCTTAACTCTCTTAGGACACTTAGATGCAAAATGACCATATTCTTGACATGTCCAACATTTAAAGATTTTCTTACCATCTGGCTCTATTTTCACAAGCAAGGCAATACCTTCTTCAATCTTCTTGTCTTCATCAGATTTGGATCTGCTGCTACTGGCATAATCTCCACTCACACTTGTACTTCTAGACAAAGTAGGTCTGATGCTAAGAGCACTGAATGCTATCTCCACTCTAGGTAGTTCTCTTGATAATCTCATATTCATCTTTGCTGCTTCCAATCTTCCAAGAAGAGTCTCTCTTGAAAATTTTGGTGTACAAGGTATCACTTGTTAAATCATTTGTGTAGTCTGCCTGAATACCGGTGTCAATGTTCTCAAAATCTTCCATATTACTTCATTCTCTATCTTTTCACCTCCACAAGACTTTATTCCTACAACAATTTATGACATCCTACCAATATAGCTTCTAATAGATTCATCTTCCATCATTCTTATGTCTTCAAATGCACAAATCCAATTATGTAACCTAGCTTTCTTTGCATGTTCATCACCTTCAAAAGTAGAATGTAAAGCTTTCCAAATATCATGAGATTTAGTTAAACCTTTTACCTAACTGTATTCATTCTCTGGAAGTGCTGATAAAAGTGCTTCTCTTGCAAGTATGTTACACATAAATAAATCTACCTCATCTTTAGAACTTGTCTCAAGATTGTCTTCTTCAATTATAGCCCTTTCATTCTTTGTGATCAACCAATAACCTGGTCCTAAACACAAGAGATGTGTCTTCATCTTTTCTTTCCAGCTGTCAAAATTTACTCCATCAAACTTAGGGCTTTCTTTCCTGAAATTTTCCATAGATCTCCTTAAGTTGTTAAACTTCTCTTTCAAGGACCTACTGCTCTAATACCAATTGTTAGAAAGGAAAGACCACCAAGATAACTGAGAGGGGGGGGTGAATTATTTATCTAATATTTAAACCTTTTATCATCATTAAATTCAATATCAACTTCAACAGCTTTAAACCATATAATTAATGTAGTAACTAACCATAGAAAGATAACCATACACAATGACACAATAACACAAGATATGTTAACCAGGGAACCTCTTGATCAAAGAGTAAACCCTGGTGGGAATGATGCCCACAAAATGATGCACTAATATGAAAGTTCCTTGTTAGAGGATGGACCCTGTTAGGAGTCTTATGAAATACATTCAGTACATATGAATCTTTGTTAGGAGATTTTGAATCCCTGTTAAAAGATTCTAACCCTGTTAGGAGTTATGGAAGACAGAAGGACCCACTACCCAAACAACTTCAAGGCAAGATCTCTGAACTCACTGTCCAATAGATCTTAGGATTATTCAATAGAATAATATGAAATATGTTACCTCCTTCACATTGTGCCAAAACCACACTCTCTACTACACAAGATCACAAATTCAGATCTCTGTACTTCGCAAGTCTTCCTTCATCACTGAATTAGCTCTTTTCTTCACTTCATGCATACATTCGCATCACAAATTTCATAATTTCATATCACAAATCTTACAATCCTCATACATAACAAGGAAAATATTCCTTCCTTTATACCACACTCAAATAATTACAAATGAATCAGCATGCAAATACAAAATAATAATTTCAACACGCTACATCAAAATTACATAAAACTGTCAGCTTCTAGATACAATAACTTTCCAATCGTGTGACCTCAAAGTTTGTGCTATGAACCATGCCACCACCAATGAGTCTCAAACTTCCCTTTAACTGTGCAAAATTAGATTCCATCCCTATTAGGAGATATCCTCTGATTACCAAAAACTGCTACATAGGAAAACTGCCAGAATACTGCTTCCACCAAAATGCTTATAACTTTCATGAATAAATGAATTTCTCTTTGTGCTCTTAACCATAGGCTAATAACACACCAAAGAACATACCATCAATTGTGCATAACTCAATCTACAATATAACATGTGCACAAAACAAAACTATGCCTGCTTCTCTGCTAAAACTCCAGAATAACACTATGTTGACATCAATGACAATCATAGTCATGAATGCAACAACCACTGCTATAGAATGACTGCCAAAGGCTTCAGCATTCATTCCTAATAGAACTCACTCAAGCCAAACTACTCATTGAGGAGTTACATATGAGAAATAATAAGAATAACAAACAAAGAACTAAAGGTGACACAAGTGGACCCAATGAAGTTGGAAGTTCAAAAACTCAAGAAGAACCAAATGAAGCCAAGATTGAGGAAAGACCTATTCCAAATGAAAGACCGACAATTGAAGACTCTAGAGAACAATACATACCCTTCAAAGGTAGATGCTTCAGATGCAACAAAGTTGGTCACATGAAAAGAGACTGTAGAAGTAATGGTAATTCTAAACCCTTTACCAGCTACTATTTTAATTACTATGAGCATGGACACAAAAAGGAAGATTGCAAAAAGCCTAATCAATCTAGGTATAAGAAAGATTATATCAGAGAAGAAACTACAGCCATAATTATATGTCAGAAGCATAATAACTTTGGACACATAGCAAGGTACTATAAGCTGTAGACTAGTCAAGACAGAAGAAGACCACCCATTTGTTATAGATGCAATAATCCAGGTCACATTGCAAATTTTTGTAGATTTAATAGAGATAACAACAAAAGAGGACCAAGAAGACCTAATGAACCAAAAAAACCACCACTTATAGTCATAAGGCAAGATATTAGTGACAATGGTAAAAGCCTAAATGATTACATGAGTGAAAACAAGAAGGTAGAGAATGAAAAGGTATGGCAAGTAAAGGTTCTAAATAAGGTAGTGGTTCAGGGAGAGATAACTTGTGATGTTGTGTCTTCGCATGATGAATTTTTTTGAGGCATCAGCCTAGAAGGCCTCATGGCCTCATGGGGAGTAGTGGATGTAAACAAAAGAATCTATCCAGCCCCTGTATATGAGGAGTAAGCTCATGTGAGCTTGAGTATGATGTGTATAGATATTTTCAAATCAGTGGATGAGATCGCAACACTTGAAGATCCATCTTCTATGTTTGTGAGTTTTGCATTGATTGGATGGCATGTGAAGTTGAGCTACCTATGTTTAATGCACACACTCAACTTGTGAAGGATAAAAGACTTGAGAAATCTTATTTTCACACCATTTTTTGATTAGTGACCAAGGAGAGCAGAAGTGTGAAGGTAAAGTAGTAATCTAGCAGAGAGATTTTGTGCCCGCATAAAGCCAATCATCAGATTTGTGCACATTTAAGGTATTTAGACCTAATCTCTTTGAAATTCATGGATGCACCAATAATTTATGATGTGGTAGATAGACCTAGGTATAAATTCAAAAGGAATCCATACAAATCCTATGAGGATGATCTGAAAGGTGCATTTTCCCAAACCCCCATAGGCATGTTGCACGTAGAGGATATTAGGGCATACATTCACTACAAGTATGAGTCCATTGGGGATGTTAGCATCTATAGTGAGTTAGACAGTATGATAGAGGCTGATAGATCTTTTTTTGAAGAATTCAAACACCTAAAAGATCAATCAATCCTTAAGCTAATCCATCTCATGGAATTCTTAGAGGTCAAAAGGTTTAAGATCATTCTTAGTAGAATTCATGATCAGTTCTTGTGGATTGGTGAGAAACTAGTAAAGATTTGTGTGAAGATGATTCATGAGATCACAGGCCTTGATAATGAAGGAGCCCTACCTATGGCTGAGAAAAACCTAAAGAAATAGGTAGAAACCCTAACTCATTCTAAATAGGATAAGAGGGGAATGACAGTTAATGATATATATTTACAAGATGTCAAATTGATAGAAATATTGCTAGGGTACAAATTGTTTCATAGCAGTAGATCAAACTTTGTTTGTACTGGAGTTATCATGATGACCTATAGAATGGTTAAGGAAAACAAACAATATAATCTTTGTGAAGTATTGGCACAACAATTTCTGGACAATATTAAGGTTATTAAGAAAGAAAAATCCAAAGCATTTAGGTTTGGATCACTACTAGTTCACATGTACATTCATGTTGTTCATAACTTTCTTGGCATGCATCCTAAAGCATGGAAGAATGATGTACCCACTAGAATTCAAATCTCAGAAAGCTATAGAAGGTAGAAGAAGGACTAGGTAGATGAATAGTTGTTTGCTATGACAAAGATATTACAAAGGTAGATGAAAGAAAGGTACAAGATACCAGAAGAGATAGTTGAAAAATATGAGGACACCATTGTTGGAAAGTTGTCTGTACTGAGGTATATGACTTAATATAGTATTTTCATTATGGAAAAAAAGTCATATATAAGTTTGGAGTCAGCGCACCTAATGAGAAGATCAGAAATCAACTAAGTGTTGAAGACTAGACAATGTACAGAGTTCCTGCAGCTCAGAGCATCAACGCACATGTGTACGGATGAATTATGGTATGCACCCTGGAAGTTAAGTTTGCTAGACTATACTCATGCTTATTCTATGAGCACATAAATAGATGTGCAAGGATGTGAAAGTTACAGTTAGTTGAAGTTGCATAGCCAGTGTGTACCAACAGAGAACATAGCATGGAGCCAACAGTTAGTATTTTGGTTTGCTATTATAATGTAATATTGTAAAGGCTATACGCCCATTGTATTTAGGTTTCCAACATGTGTATATGTATAATTACAAGCACACTTAAGCCAATTCATTTGGAAGTGTTGTTTGTAACAGGTCTAAGGGCCGACCTAATTGTTTAGTTTGTATGAACGTATAAATATAAGATGTGCCCATTGTATTCAGTATGGAAGTTGTAAGAGAGATGTGTTAAGAAGAGAAGAAGTGTGCAAAGACAATATGATATGTATTAAAGCTTTGTAAGAGGTCAAAGCATTAGCGCATCAAAGGAACTGATCAGAAAAGCAGTGTCACAGTGACAGTTCACCTGCAGATATAGTGTGTATCTGAAATCAGAAGGTTGTAGCCTTCACCATTTGAGCAGTGAGCTCTAGGATAGTGAGTCCACTCTCCTAATAGGGATTATTGTAAAAGAATCCTAACAAGGTCCGACCCTTAACAAGGTCTACTATACTTAAAGCATTGTAAAGCTACTCCTAACAGGGTAAAGGATCTTCTAACAAGGATCACAAAACACTAGTGCAGAATATTAGTGGGTGTCAATTCCCACTGGGGTTTTTACCTATTTGGGTTTCCTTGTAATCATATTGGTGTCGTGTTGATTTCATGTTTCATGTTTATGTGAATGTTTAATTTAGTACTTAAGCATTTAAGTTCAACATAAAGATTAAAGTGAAAAGTTAAAATACAGTGAACATTGATTCACCCCCCCTCTCAGTGTTCCCATTCCTAACAATTAGTATCAGAGCTCTGGTCCTCAGCACAAAAGTTTAACCACTTGAGGAGATCATGGACAAAGAAGAAATGAAACATCTGAAGAAAAATCTTGAAGCTACTCTTGATGACCTAGACAAATCTAAAAGATAAATTGAAGAACTAAAGGAGAAAGTCAGTGATGCTCAATTAGTTATCAAAAAGCTAAGAAGGAATTTGAAAGATTGCTCTAATAGTGATCTAGGAGAAAAGGTTAAGAAGTTGAATGAAGACAATGCATCTATGAAAGAACTACTTGAAGAATTTGATGATAAGCTGATCAACAATCAGGAAGTCTACAATGAACAAGTCAAGGAGAACCTTCAACTCAATGAGGAATTAAGGGAAGCCAATTTGGAAATCTTGCATCTAAGGAATTGCAAAGTAAGATTGGAGTCTGAATTAAAAGAAGCAAAGAATCAAATTGACAAATTACACACCAGTTCTGATTTGATAGAATCTCAGTTGTATGCAAGAAGAGTCAAAGGAGACACTAGTTGTATTGGATACAATGAAGCACAAAATTAGATTGATAATATGTGATCAAGAAAGGAGACATAAAAAGACTACTGATACTGAAAAGACTGAAGATCAAACCAAAGACAATGGTGGACCACCCAAGAATGAGTGCAAGCCTAGAGAATGCACTTGTTTTGCATGTAACAAGAATGGATACATTGCAAGAAATTGTACAGAGGTAAGACCTTTTAATGGTTATTGTTATTCATGCAATAGATTTGGTCATAAAGCTATGAATTGCAAGAATACTAAGAAGAATAGGATTCAACATGATTAGAGAAATCAGAATCAGACAAATGTAAGAAGTTCTTAGAATGTTACATGTCAGATATGTAACTATAATGGTCACTCAGCGAAACAATGTAAAATGGTGACTCATGTCAATGCGCTGAGGAATATTAGACCTCCAATCATTTGTCACTCTTGTAACAAGGCTGGACATATCTCAAGATTCTGTAGATCAAGGATGCAAGGTCAAGAAAGCCCTAAAAAGACTAAAGAACTAGTATTGGATCCTGAAGGAGAAGCCAAGTTTGTGAAAGCCTCAGAGGATGCAAGCTTGATTTGGTTAGAAGGAAAGAAGGAAAAAGTTGATGAGAATGTATTGGATGCATCCGTAGTGGATGCACCCTCTACATCTACATGAATGGCCCTCAGGGTCATAGGGGGAGCTAATTTATCTTGACCCCTACGTGGCTGGTATACTCATCCTCAAAGTATATGCCTTTGGACTTAAGCTTTTGGAGTGTATAGGAACCTTTGTGAAAAAGTGCACATGTTGATTGTTAGTAGAACTCAAGTTGGAAATTTTGAAGTGACACCCTGGTTTACATGACTTGCATTAATGGTAGAATTCTCACTTTAAGTACATAGAAAGTTGTTTCATTACTCATTGCATTCAAATTTAGAGCAATTGAAGAGTAGATTGAGCCTTGGAAGTTGTTGTGAAGACTTGGAGATTGATCTATCAGTGTTTGTAGTGCATTTGGTGGGTTGGAGAAACCCTAGCTGGTTGCCCTGATTCAGAAGTCATCAGATTATCTTGAAGTTTAGTTGGAAAGTGATTAACAAGTAAGTCATGGCCACTCCTATAGTTTATGATGTCACTCAAAAGAAGAGATACATTTTCAAGAGGCATCCATTCAAATCAACCCTAGATGATTTAGAGGGATCTTTCTCCTGCATTCCTATGGGCTTCATGCATGTGGAAGACATTAGGGCTTACATCTACTGTAAGAAGGAACTAGTTGGGTTGGATAGGTTAAGGGTGCACATGGATACCATGTTGAAACTAGATAAAACCTTCATGGATGAATATGTCAAGTGGAATGATCACCCTATTATTGAGTATTCTATGCATATGAATTCTATGAGATAGAATGGATTAAGATCTTATTAAGTAGAATTCATGATGATCTATTTTGGATTGGTGATGTGCCAGTAAGAATCACAAGTGACTTGATACATGAGATGATAGGCGTATCTAGAATAGGCACCATCCTTCCTATGGACAAGGATGTTAGGAAAATGGTTGAGCAAGCATGTAAGTCAAGGAGCGATTGGTGCGACATGAAAATCAAGCCTATTGAGTAAGAAAACATCAAATTGATGTCAATGATACTGGGATACATGTTTCATCACACCAGCAGGGTGAATAGTGTGTCTGCGGGCACTATTCTAGCAGCCATCAGACTTGTGAAGGAAGATGGAGAGTTCAAATTGTGTGAGATATTGTGCACGCAGTTGGTTGACAACATCAAGGCTATCAAGCATGACAAGACAAAGATATTTAGGTTTGGGTCACTAATCATCTATATGTACCTTCACATTGTTAGAAGAATATCATATTTGTATTTGGACAAAACCATTCCAACTATACCACAGATATCCAACAAATCATCCACTGAGAGTACATTGAGAGACTATGTAACATTGGAATTGAAGACCTTCAAGGCTAAGATGCAGATGAGGTACAGGATTCCAGAAAACATTATGGAAAAGTATAAGGATTCAATATGCTTTATGGTTGAAACTAATACTACTTGTATAGAAGCTGTTGAACCAAGAACTAAGTGGATTCATCAACTTGGTTATGAAGTAGAGGAACAAGTCCTTGAAGCTTATGCACAGGTAATTTTATCAGCCCCCAAGATCCTAATGAATCTAGATGGGGAACCTATGAAGAAAAGACCAGAGAAGTTGATGCAAAACTTAACAACATAGCAACTAAAAGAAAGGTTGCTAAGGTCACATCTAAGATCTTGAGAATACATGGTGTGTCTCAAGAAGACCTTGATAAAGCAAGGGATGAAAATATTTCCTTAGAATTGAAAAATGTATCAGTAGACGAAGAACAAGAATATGAAGAAGATCCTAAGTTGAAGAAGATGAAAACTGAATCAGATGACAGTCAAAAGGGTAAAGAAGATAATACTCCTTCTATGCCCAAAGATATTATTGACCTTACCACTCCTCTAGAGTATAAGCTAATAGTCAAGAGGAAGAAATAAGCTAGTACTAGTCATCCATCCTCGCAAGAAACAAGGAGCAAGAAAAACATTCAAGTACCTCCCAAGGTAGGATTTAGACCAAGCCTTAAAGTTTTGAATACAAGAATTGTTGATGAGGGAAGAATTGATCAAGTAGGGAAGTATTATGAAACATACAGTGAGATTAACAAATCAGAAATACACAGTATGATTGTCAAACATATGATCAAGTTCAAGAAGACAGTCCTTGAATTGAAGACCGCTATTCTAGATAAAGTATGGGATATTTTAGAATTCCAAAAGAGACAAGCACATGAAGAGGATATAAGGATTAGATAAAATATATTAGAAGATATTTTGCCAGTATGTTCTAATGAAGAAAAGGCATTGATATTAAATTTAGTGAAGCCACACTTAAGGGTTACAGGACATAATAACCTGGCCAAAATAACCCTGGACAAAATAACCCAGCCATAATAACCTGAGGACAAAATAACCCAGGGTCATAATAACCCAATCCAAAATAACTTGGAGTCAAAATAACCCATGGACAAAATAACCCCATAAGATTATAGAGAAAGGAAAACAAAATTTATAAATTACAAGTATATTTCTAAGAAAAAAATTTATTCAAATTTTCAATTAAAGTGTCAAATTATGAGCAATGCCTCTTCATGCCTCTTAATGCCTCTTCATAATGCCTTTTGACTTACATCTTTTTATAATAACTCTTATTTAGCTTATTCCCACGAATTTGTCTTTATTTCTATAATTATTTACCATTTTATAAGTTATTTAAGCATATTAAAGATGTTTTAAGGCTATTTTAGGGGTATATAATGGATATATGGTCTAAAAATGACCTAAATATCCTCTCTGGTGCCTCACAATCCTTAATGTATTTAATATTTGATCAATGCTTAATCTATTTAATATTGATTTCTTGATATAAATGTACAGCTATGTGATCAATGCTTAATCTATTTAATATTGATTTCTTGATAGAAATGTACAGTTATGTGATCAATGCTTAATCTAATTAATTCTTGATGTACCTTTTAATGTTTTTAATCCATATGTGATGCTTATGGTTTTTAATGTACCTACTATATAATTTTGAGTGTATGTATCATGAATTTTTTAGCTAACATAAGATAATTGAATTACATACGCAGGAACCCGAACCCCTTTCACAAGCATCCCACATAGTCTCATGGATCAATGGGTATAAATTAATATACCCTATAGAGATTAATGTCTTTTACCACTTGCAAAATATCTCTCTTATTATCAGCTATCTCTCTCATTTGATGGAGTGCAGGTAGCATCAAATAGGTATTTTTCAGATGTGTCTTCCTCGAGAGAGGGAAACATAGGAATGGAAGAAAAAAGTGAGACATGTAGTATGTCCGAATTATGGAGATCAACTAGAGGGAAAGAGACTAGAAGAAAAATCAATAAACACATGAAAGTTTTCCTTTCTTAAGAGGGGTCATGTTCTTATGATGATGATAGAAAAGGTGACATCGAGGTTCCCTTTAGGTACCAACTTCTACAGAAACAATGGGTCCCTAAGGAACTTCATCCAATAAACACTAATTTCAGTGTTAAAGGTGAGATATATCACATAGCACCATCATCATTACATGGTTTGGGCCTATTTTCCATGGATGGCATAAAGGTCTCTTACAACAAAGTTGTCAAATTGATGGAGTACATTGTACCTTGTTATGATTACAAAAGTTGGATGCAGATTGTTTGATATAAAAAAAAGTATGTGTAGGTATGCACTCTCGATAAATTATATACTACAGAAAGACAATGAAAAAAGAAAAATAGTGGCTATATACATTGATTGAAGGCCAAAAGAATTAGGGAACATTGTAGGTTTTATAAATAGTACATGACCTATGTCAACTATTAAGCAACCCAATTGCATTTTTGAGGTGTACGAGGGAAATCGTGTATTTGTATGTGCGATAAAATCAATACATGCATGAGAAGAGTTTCTTATCGATTACAATTTGAATCACATAGATATAAACAATACCACTATCATGGGGGTGGTATGTACTATGCACCACTAAATAATTGAGATTTTTTGCTAATATTTTTATATTTGAGTTCTTTTTGTAATGTTGAATCTAATCCTTCTAGGAAAGGAAATTCATCCAAAGAAACTACTACAAACAAGCCCTCCAAAACCAGCCACATCTAGAGAGACTCCTCACCATCCACCTCATCTCCACCATCATCTTCTTCCCCTTCCTCTCCAACTTCTGATCCTCTCCCACTCACACCCATTTTCCTACCTGAAGTCATTTCAAATTCCAAATGATACTGTAAATGTTGTTGTAGGTTTTGTGTGCAAGACTAGATGTTTTCTTTACTTGGATCTTTCCTACTAGTGCTCACACAAAACAAATATTGTATTTTTTACAAATTAATAAGATATATTGTCTACCTTTGATTCTCTATTAAAAAATAGTATATGATGATCGCAACTTGAATCCCACAAATGAATGTCTTACCTTGAAATTATTTGGAAATAAAATGAATAGTTAGTGTATACTATGTTTTGAATAATTATTGTGATGTTTTTAAATGCATTCATTCTTAGAACAAGATTTGGAGTTTGGGAATCATGAAGAGATGGTTTACTAAATGTAATAGTCAATTCTTATTTTAGAATGGATTCAATTGAAATGGTGAATATAATTAAGTTACCATTATTGTGATGATTTAGCTAAACATTATTTCGAGGTCCATGCCATTTGGTTGTATGTCAAGGAATAAAATTGTTTTTTTAACTAAAAATACTAAATTATATTTGAGAGTGATTTCTAATGGGTGCAGGTTTGAAATTTATTAACCTAGTACTTTCTAATGAAATTTTCTAATGCATTTCACGTCCCTAGTCCAATACTCAATCTTTTCTATAATTAATTAAATTGTTTTTCTAAATTGTTTTATTAATTATTAGTTAACTTTAAATAATAACATGGGGCCATGATATGGAGTAGTGATGCAGGAGAATCCTAGGATTCTTGGCAATCCTGTATCAACCAAAAATATGTTTGTCTTTGAAGGTAGATTATTGGTTTTGATCTTGGTTTAGTGGAGTTCTTGCTCGGTTTGGGAGACTAGTTGCTCGGTTTCTATGGTTACCGAGGTGCTCGGTCTCTGAAGAACACTTGGTGACTTTTGGCATTGGTTCTTTGGCACTCAGCGATAACTATGTTGCTCGGTCATGCTTGGCATGGTCAGTCGACTAGTGCTCGATTATTTCTTCAGTTGCTCGATGTTCTTACTTGCTGACTAGATTGTTTGGATGGATCAGCTTGGCCGACTGATGCATTTAATTTGGGTTGCACTCGTCATGTTATGGGTTGACCGTTGGACATGTGGGGACCTAGATCTGGCATGTTACATTCTTCTATGTAGATCTGATGACCATTGGGGCCATCTTGAAGAGTTTATTTATTTTGTAAGGCTATTTGAGAGCCGACTGATGTTTTAGCATTTAATATTTGTTTGTATGGGTTAATTATTTCTTCAGCCGACTTGTGGCTAGGAATTAGTATTTATAGGATGCTTGGATAGATGTTTAGGGGGATCATCAGGAAGATAGAAAAGTTAGGAGCATGCAAGCTTAGGAGTGGGAAGATTACTTGGAAGTGTGAGTACAAGTTTAGATCTTTCCTAGGTGCCTACCAGTGTGTTGTGTGTTACAGACCTGGGCTAGTCGATTGCTAATGTTGTGGAAAAGATCCAGATCCTACGAGATCTTATGGATTGTTACCTGTTTTGTAATTGGTCGTAACCGGGAAGGCCTTACAGCCTGGCACATTACATGTAATCATTGATTAGATAAATAAAGACTTTTGTTTCATCTCAAATCTATCTTTCTTTTTGTGTGTTTCCACTACATATTTGGTTTGGCTACAAGGTTGGTCTATCCTTAATTGGATTCACCAGCCTTGACTACGTCAAAAGGTATCAGAGTGAAGGTTTGTTCCTTTTGGAGCAAGTTGAAGTGAAGGTTTGTTCCTGTTGGAGCTAAGTGGATCTTGTGTGTCTAGATCTTGACTTGAAGATGCCTCTGAGGAGAAATCATGAGACTTTAGATGAAGAGGCTATTGGAGAATTCAGTCTTGATGATTTTAGGGCTTTGCAAAAACAAGTGCAAGACCTGCAAGAAGAATTGAGAAAGAAGAGGCCTACCCTGAAGGGCGATAGTGATGATGAATCTGAAGAAGAAGATCATTTTGAAGAAGCTGTAGAAGAAGCTAGAGATCTAGAGGAAAATAGGATTCTGAAAGCTATGTCTAAGATTGGGAAGAGACCTAGGATTGAAGTTTCTACATTTGTTGGAAGCCTTAAGCCTGAAGAATTGATTGATTGGATCAATGAGATTGATGAATACTTTGTGTATGAAGAAAGAGAGGATCCTGACAGAGTCAAATTTGCAAAGACTAAGCTAAAGGGTCATGCAAATATTTGGTGGAGATAAATTCAATTGGAAAGAGGTAGAAGAGGAAAAGACAAGATCACTAAGTGAAACCGAATGGTTGACAAGTTGAAGAAGCAATTCATTCTGGTGGATTATGAATTGGAGATGTTTAAGAAGATAAAAGCTTTGAAGTAGACTAAAAAATTAGTACAAGAGTATACCAAGGAGTTTTACAGACTTCTGATTAGGACTGGTCATTCTGAAGCTGATAAAGAGAAGATTTCTAGGTATGTCTATGGTTTGAGACCTAGTATTCAAGAGGAATTGCTTACTGTTCGGATGAAAACAATAGGAGATGCTTATCAGATGGCATTAAAGATTGAAGAGAAGTTGAATACAAATTTTGAAGGTAGATAGAATAGTAGGAACTGAGGTGGTAAGACTATTGAGATAGTTTTTGAAGGCAATGTGACAGAAAATCCCAAACCTGATGTTGGGTCTAGCAATGGTCAAGTTACTAAGAATGTTGGAAAGAGAGGTAGGGGGAAGAATGAGTTCTTTGGTATGTGTTATAACTGTGGTGAAGCTGGTCATAGGATTTGGTAGTGTTCTAAGAAAAGAGTTGCATTAGTTGTTGAAGAAGATATTTAGAATGTTCTAGGGAAAGGTGAATGTCTTGTCACTAGAAGATTGGCTGCATGTGTCTCTGAGCCGGTGCAGAGGAGAAATTTGTTCAGGACTAGATGTAAGTGCAAAGATAAGGTATGTAATGTTCTAGTTGATGGTGGTAGTTCTGAGAACTTTGTTTCAGAATAAATGGTTAGTAAGTTGAATCTAGAAAGGAGGAAGCATCCTAATCCTTATGAGATTAGTTGGATACAAGATGTTTCTAAGGCTAGAGTTGAGGAGCAATGCTTGGTTAATTTCCACATTGGATCTTACCATGATGAGATATTATGTGATGTGTTGCCTATGGATTTCTATCATCTGTTGCTCAGTAGACCTTGGCAGTTTGACAGAAATGTGTTGTTTGATGGTCGTGCTAACACTTATGTGGTTAGGCATGAAGGAGCTCAGCATAAGTTGATACCTTTATAGGAGATAGTGGTTAAAGGATGTGGAGTTATCAGATGTTGTCCTTGTGACAAACCTCATGAGCACAAGGTGGAGGAACCTATTCCTGTTAAGCCTAATTTGAAGGAGAAATTGAATGAGACATCTGAAGAGTTTGTTCAGATCAAGAAGCAGATGGTTTTGCTGGCAAAGATGGTTCAATAGATGGTGATATTTTTGACACAAAGAGATGCATATGATACTGATTTGATTGAGGAGGATGAACCTTACTCAGGCCCTGTTGTGATCGGTAGTGGTCAGAATCAGTTGCTATCAGTTACTGACCCAAGGGATAAGCATAGTGAAAAGAAAAAGGACTTTCTGCATGAGATAGTGAATGAAGCAAAGAATTCTTGGGAAGAAGGACAAGGAGAGATGTGGGTAAAGAAAACATTTAGCATACCTATTCTGATTCCCTTAAGGCATTCCTAATTTCCTTATGAAAATCTTTCTGACCTGGGCTGTCTGATGTAGGAGCATCCTAGGATTCTTGGCAATCCTATATCAACCAAAAATATGTTTGTCTTTGAAGGTAGATTATTGGTTTTGATCTTGGTTTAGTGGAGTTCTTTCTTAGTTTGGGAGACTGTTTTCCTGATTTCTATGGTTACCGAGGTGCTCGGTCTCTGAAGAATTCTCGGTGACTTTTAGCATCGATTCTCTGGTGCTCGGTGATAATTATGTTGCTCGGTCATGCTTGGCATGGTCAGTCAATTGGTGCTCAGTTATTTCTTCGGTTGCTCAATGTTCTTGCTTGCTGACTGGATTGTTTGGATGGATCGGCTTGGCCGACTGATGCATTTAATTTGGGTTGTGCTCCTCATGTTATGGGTTGACCATTAGATGCATGGGGACCTAGATCTAGTGTGTTACATTCTTCTATGCAGATTTGATGACCGTTGGGGCCATCTCAAAGAGTTTATTTATTTTTTAAGGCTATTTGAGAGCCAACTGATGTTTTAGAATTTAATATTTGTTTGTATGGGTTAATTGTTTCTTTAGCTGACTTGTGGCTAGGAATCAGTATTTATAGGATGCTTGGATAGATATTTAGGGGGATCGTCAGGAAGATAGAAAAGTTAGTAGACTACGAGCTTAGGAGTAGGAAGATTGCTTGGAAGTGTGAGTACAAGTTTAGATCTTTCCTGGGTGCCTACCAGTGTGCTGTGTGTTACAGACCTGGGCTAGCTGATTGCTGATGTTGTGGAAAAGATCTAGATCCTACAAGATCTTGTGGACTATTACCTATTTTGTAATTGGTTGTAATCGGGAAGGCCTTACAGCCAGACACATTGCATGTAATCATTGATTAGATGAATAAAGACTTATGTTTCATCTCAAATTTGTCTTTCTTTTTGTGTGTTTTCGTTGCATATTTGGTTTGGCTGCAAGGTTGGTCTATCCTTAATTGGATTCACCAACCTTGACTACATCAAGTAGCCACATAAAAGGGACAATGATGATCATCTAGGCACTTCTTCTTCCTAGTAGGTAAACCTCATTGTTATTGTACAAATTAGATAGAAGCAAAATGTTAAATACTATTTTTTATTATGTTCTTTTCATCCCTATTTTTGGAGTAATTTTAATAGTGCTAATAATATTGTTGTCATAGATGGGTGGTAATCAAAGAAAGGAAAAGGAACCCACAGTCCCTTGGAAGGAATCCTTTGATGAGGACCTAGATTTTGTTGATTTTGTAACTTTTGATGACCCGATCGATGCAATTCAAAAGTGCCTCCAAAGAATTGGAAAAGATTCTTTGAGTGTCAACAACCCAAAGTATGAGTGTCCCCCCTACATTCCTGATTTAGAGCGGCAGAATCTTATTTTGGATGTGAAGGAGAGAAGTGAAATAAAAAAAGGAAATACACCAAAAAATAACAGAAGAAGGTATGTGATACTATTAAGAATGTAATTATGTTCTAAATACTCTTTATATTTATATGATCTAACATATTTCAACTTTTCATATATTACCTAAAACATCAAAGGCAACAAAGGAAAGATTATAAAAGCACGGGAAACACAAGCTCGACTCTAGTGGTTATTCAAAACTTACCGCACAAGTTCTAAGTATTAGTAAATGAAAATCCGTATGTAAATATTTATAATTTGAAATCAATTTTTTTATTAAAAAAAAAGCAATAAAAATTCACGATGCCAAGAAAAAATGCAAGGCACAAATTTCAATAGAAGTCTCTCAAAAGAGGACAAGAGAATTGGCTTCCAACAAAAATATAGAGTCGTGGTTGAACAGATACAAGAAATAAGTTTTGTGCTATTTTTTAAAGGGCTTTGCTATAGTCCGTACAAAAGTGAATGCTAATGATGCATTTTCCTCCTCCTCTCTACTTTTCAATTGTTTTACATCAATGTTATGCATGTCCCAATCATGGGAACTCTCTAACAACTCTCCCAACCATTTCTAACTACCTTATATCCCATTTATCAAATATTGTCAAGTTGACAACTAAGTTGTCAACTGTGTAACTAGATGTCTACAAGTTGAATGACCTTCTAACACATTTAGAAAAGGTCTTCTAGAGACCTCTAACATTGAATAAAATATCCTAAGTCCTATGTCTAACCTCTTAAAGACTAATAACCCTCATTCCCATTGGTTACAAGACATAATAACCCGACCAAAATAACCCTAGATAAAATAACCCAACCATAATAACCTGAGGACAAAATAACCCAGGGTCATAATAACCCAATCCAAAATAATTCGGAGTCAAAATAACCCATGGACAAAATAACCCCATAAGATTATAGAGAAAGGAAAACAAAATTTATAAATTACAAGTATATTTCTAAGAAGAAAAAATTATTCAAATTTTCAATTAAAGTGTCAAATTATGAGCAATGCCTCTTCATGCCTCTTAATGCCTCTTCATAATGCCTTTTGACTTACATCTTTTCATAATAACTCTTATTTAGCTTATTCCCACGAATTTGTCTTTATTTCTATAATTATTTACCATTTTATAAGTTATTTAAGCATATTAAAGATGTTTTAAGGCTATTTTAGGGGTATATAATGGATATATGGTCTAAAAATGACCTAATTATCCTCTATGGTGCCTCACAATCCCTTTTTAAGCATACTAACTTGATCTAGAATTACTATGGGTTATTTTGTCCATGGGTTATTTTGACCATGGGTTATTTTGACCATGGGTTATTGTGACCCTGGGTTATTGTGTCCTTGGGTTATTATGGTGGAGTTATTATGTCTAGGGTTATTTTGGCTAGGTTATTATGTCTAGTTACCATTCCCATTACATGGTGACTCTTGTAGGGCTCTTTTCCTTATCATGGCAATATTGGCCATAGTATAGTTTATAGGCACTAATGGCCCAAATTAAAAAATATTGGGACCTTGTAGGTCTTTGGAGACTTTAGTGTCTTCATTTAGTCAAGGTCCACTAAGTGACCCCATTGGTATTCTTCCAAGCCTTAGGTGCTCTGCACCAACCATGGATGTCTTTAATCTCCATTTCTTGATACAAGATATATTATCTTTGAATCTTGATTGGATGATCATGTATATGATGATGCTCGAATTATTTAGTTGATTCTTTTACATCTAATCATGACATTTATGAACATTGATTCAATGAACAAAAAGGTTTCATACATTATGATCTCATGTCCCTTTAATTTTTATAAACAACATACTGAACCTTTTTATTTTCTTTTAACATAAGGGAATGGTCAAGCAGGGTCAAGTAACAAGAACATAATTAAGATTATCAAAATAATATTGGGTAATAATAAAAAGTGTGGGATTCAAAATTAACTCTTTCACTCTAGGTAGATAGGATTATAATCAAGAAATCGACAAGATATACTCCTTATGAATTAGATTATGGGAAGCAGGCTAGGTTACCACTGAATAATCTTCTATCGGTATACAAATTTGTCAAAGAGGAACAACTAGAGGATGTCAATTTGATGGGAAAAAAGATGAATCATCTTGCAGAACTGAATGAGATGAGAAGGCATGCCCAAGAGAGGAACTTCAAGCAGTAGTAGCAGGTCAAAACCCTATATGATAAAAGGAACAGACAGAGGAAATTCTAGGAAGGATATTGAATATTGAAATAGAATGTAAAGGATCAAGACAAGGGAAAGCATGGGAAGTTTTATGCCTTATGGTTAGGTCCTTTCATCATCACTAGAAAAGGAGGTGAGAATTCTTATTTTTTACAGGATATAGAAGGCTACTTTCGGGAACTCCCAATGTATGGTCAATATTTGAAAACATTTTTCTCATAAAGAGGTTGAGGAAATTTATTACCAAATGTGCATTATGTGTTATGTTTTTCCTTTTGTATTTTAAGTCATGGTCTTCTTCTCTAGAGATGGATGGATTCTCGCTATGCCCATATGGAGCATACGTCCCCTGAAAGAGCCACTATTGGAACCCTAAACTTTGGAAAATTTGGAGTTCCAAATTCCAAACCAAGAAAAAAATTTCACTCTCTAGACATATGTAATGCATAATCTCACAGTTCCAACTCCAAGAAACCAACTTTGATTCATGTGTCAAATGATCATTTTCCAACCATAAGTGGTCAGATAGCATATACCTATGAAGAAAGATAGGGAACTAAGGAAAACAACATATTAGTAAGACCTAGGCTGATGGCATCAAGCGAGAAAAAGAAAAGAAGTCAAATACATTGGAAAAATTCATTGAGATTGACATAGCCTACTCCAAGGAGACCATCAGAGTAAAATATGTTATCAGCTAAGCAAGATTGGAACTAGACTGATGCCCAATGGATATATCATTGTATGTCACACTAAGGAAGAGTCTAGAGTCATCGGGAAAGGTCACTTTGATATAGTCAGCGGAAAATCTTTCACCTATGGTAGAGAGAAAAAAAAAGTCAAACCAATAGTCGATAAGAACATCGTTATGAGATATGTCACTAAAAGATGAAATAGTATCGGGGAAAGCTATAGCTACAAACTCATCAGTGTAAGTTTCACTAGCGGTGAAGGGTGAAATCAACTAGACCGATGACTGATGGATATATCATTGTATGTCACACTGAGGAAGGGTCTAGAGAAATTAGGAGAGGTCACTCCGATATGTCACCTTGCTTTAATTGCTACATACATTTCTAATAGGAATGTTATACTCCCAACAAAATATTCGTTAGAAATGATACTGTTGTTAGAAAGTAAAGTCCACCAAGATAACTGAGAGGGGGGGGTGAATCGGTTATTAGATAATTATAACTTTTATCATCTTCAATAGCATTTAACCATGTAAGCAATGCAATTACTAACTATACAAAGATATTCATACATAATAACACAATAACATAAGATATGGTGACTAGGGAACCTCTTGATCAAAGAGTAAACCCCGGTGGGAATGATGCCCACAAAAGATGCACTAATATGAATATTCCTTGTGAAAGGGTGGACTCTGTTAGGAGTCTTATGAAATACATTCAGTACATATAAATCCATGTTAGGAGATTTTGAATCCCTGTTAAAAGATTCTAACCCTGTTAAGAGTTATGGAAGGCAGAAGGACCCACTGCCCAAACAGCTTCAAGGTAAGATCACTGAACACACTATCCAAATAACCTTGATATTATTCAGTAGAATAATATGAAATGTGTTACCTCCTTACTATGCCAAACTACATTCACTGCTACACCAGATCTCAATTCCAAATCTATGTACTTCGCATGTCTTCATAATTTTGCTTTCACAATCTCTTAGGCTCTTTTCTTCACTTCATGCTTACATTCGCATGCAACCAAACCATGCTCAAACTTCTTTCACATTTCTACTTCATACAATAAGGAAAAACATTCCTACCACACTCAAATAATTACAAATGAGTTAGCACATAATTACAAATGAGTCAGCACACAATTACAAAATAAAAGTTTCCATACGCTACATCAAAAATTACACAAAACTATCGGCTTCCAAATGCAATATCTCTTCACTCGTGTGACCTCAAATTTTGTGTTGTGAACCACATCACCATCAATGTGTCTCAAAATTCCCTTTAACTATGCAAAACTAGATTCCATCCCGATTAGGAGATATCATCCGATTTCCACAAACCACTACTCAGGAACACTGCCTGAATATTGCTTTTACCAAAATGCTCATAACTTTCATGAATCAATGAATTACTATCTGGGCTCTTAACCATAGACATATAACATATCAAAGATTATAACCTCAACATTGCATAGCTCCAACTGTAATATCCCACGTGCGCTAATCAAAACATTGTCTGCTTCTCTACTAGTCTTTAGAAGATCACTGTGTTGACATCAATAATCATAGTCATGAATGCAACAACAACTGCTACAGAATGACTGCCAACATCTAGCATTCATTCCTAACAATCTCCCCCATTGGCATTGATGGCAACATAGATTAAAAACATCCAATGTTTCAAAAATCCAATACTACAACACTACTGCACTGATGCTCTAAAAATTCTTCAAATCCTCTTCATCAATCAAATCTTGCTTCATTTTCCTATACAGTTCTCTCCAACAGATGGTACACAGGGTTTTTCATGTACACTTCTCCCCCATTGACATCAATGATAGAAATTTCATCACTATGTCAACAACAACTCAAATGTCAAAAGACACTGTTTCAAAAAATACTTTCACAAGAGTCCTCATGAGTCAGCTCAGATACACATACTCCCCCATAGAGGAAGTACCAACAGCCAATCCAGAAAAAATAGGGCTCATATACCACTGGACGGATGCAATCAACTGCATCATTACTCAAAAGTAGGCTAGGGCATAACCCCAAGCATACCTCTTAGATACTCAAAATGTATCCTTAGGCAAAGGCTTTGTAAATATGTCTGTTATATGTTCCTTTGTGCTTATGTACTCCAGTCTGACTTCTTTCTTAGCAACTTTCTCTCTTATAACATGATACTTGATCTCTATATGCTTAGTTTTAGAATGCAATACAAGATTCCTAGACATACTGACTTTGCTGGTGTTGTCACAATGTATGACAACAAGCTCAACAAACTTAACTCCAATATCTTTTAGCATTTGCTTCATCCAAATTATCTGGTTACAATTGTTTCTTGCTGCTACATATTCTTCTTCAGTTGTACTTTGTGAAATACAATTCTTCTTCTTGCTCAACCAGGAAACCAATCTTCCTCCAAGAAAAAAGGCTCCACCACTAGTGCTTTTCTTATCATCAACACTACCTCCCCAATCAGCATCTATATATGCACATAGGGTAAAATCATCAAATTTTTCATACCAGAATCCATAGTCCATTGTGCCTCTTAAATATCCCAATATCCTCTTTACTGCTACATAATGTGACTCTCGAGGTTCAGCTTGAAATCTTGCTACAATTCCAACTGAATGTTGTATATCCAATCTAGTGTGTGTTAAGTACTACAATCCTCCAATCATGGATCTGTATTTCTTTTTCTCAACTACTGGTGTTTCATCTTTGCTCGATAGTTTGTGTCCTGTAACCATAGGTGTTCCAACTAGTTTGTAGTTCTCCATTCCAAATCTTTTCAGCAGATCATTCAAGTACTTTGTCTGGCTAACCAAGATACCATCATTGTTCTATGTTATCTTTAATCCCAAAAATTATTTCATCTCACCAATCATGCTCATTTCAAATTCAATCTTCATTTGATCAGCAAATTTGTCACTAGCTTCATCTTCTCCTCCAAAGATAATGTCATCAACAAAAATAACTATAACTAACAATCCATTTTCAATTTCTTTAGTGTACAGATTACTATCTGTTGTTCCTTTAGTAAATCCCAATTTCAACAAATACTTATCCAACCTAGCATACCAAGTTCTGGGTGCTTGCTTTAGTCCATATAATGCTTTCTTCAGTTTACATACCATATCTCCTTCTTGAGTCAAAGGAAAACCTTCAGGGTGCTCAATGTAGACTTCTTCTTCCAATTCACCATTCAAAAATGTGGACTTCACATCCATCTGATACACTTTGAATTTCTTAAAATTTGCATAAGCCAAAAACATTCTCACTGCTTCAACTCTTGCTATGGGTGCAAAGGTTTCTTCATAGTCAATTCCTTCTTGCTACGAGTATCCCTTACATACTAATCTTTCTTTGTTTCTTACTACTTCTCCTTGTTCATTCATCTTGTTTTTGAATACCCATTTAGTTCCAATCACATTCTTGTCTTTAGGTCTAGGAACTAATTCCCATGTCTTGTTCTTTTCAATTTGATCTAGTTCTTCTTTCATAGCATTAATCCAATGTTCATCTTCACAAGCTTCATTAGTAGATTTAGGTTCAATTTGAGAAATCAAACATAAATGTACCTTATTTCTAGTCATAACTCCTCTGTCCAAACTTCCAATAACTTGTTCAATAGGATAATGTCTAGATAGATACCTATTCAGTGTCATAGTCACAGATCTTTCTTCAACTGTAGATTCTTCTTTAGATTCTTCTCTGGTTTCTTCTGCAGTATGATTCTCATTCAACAATTCACTATCTGTCTCATAGAATAATTTAGTAGTTTCAATGTTAGGTTGAGGATTAGCTTCTTCATCAAATTCATAATCAAGCATTCTTTCCTGAATTTTAAACTTCTCATCAACTTTAACATTTGCGCTCTCAACAATAGTTTTAGTTCTCTTATTGTAACATCTATATGCTTTTCTCTTCAAAGAATATCCAAGAAAAATACCTTCATCACTTCTAGGATCAAACTTTCCAATATCATCATCTCTCTGTATATAACATTTGCTTCCAAAAATTCTAAAATACTTAACTAAGGGTGCATGTCCAAACCATAATTCATAAGGTGTCTTATCCGTGTCTGCTCTGATTTGTACTTTGTTCATTGTATATACTATTGTATTCATTATTCCTCTCCAAAATGTCTTTGCCAAGTCATTCTCAAATAACATAGCTCTTGCTGCTTCAGTTAATGACCTATTTCTTCTTTCTGCAATACTATTTTGTTCAAGTGTTCTAAGGGCTGAAAACTATCTCTTAATACCATTCACTTCACAAAAAGTGTTAAACTCTCTAGAAGTAAATTCTCCACCTCTATCAGATCTCAAACATTTAATCTTCATTCTAGATTCATTCTCAACTTTATTCTTAATGATCTTAAACTTATCAAATGCTTCAAATTTTTCTTTCAGAAATGCAATCCACATCATTCTTGTAAAATCATCAACAAGAATCATAAAATACATTTCTCCATAGAATCCTCTAGTCTTGGTAGGACCGCTCAAGTCTGTATGAACAATCTCCAACTTCTCTACAGATGTGAACTTCTTACTAGGAAATGAACTTCTCTTCTGCTTAGCCATCACACATTCTTTGCAAATCATGTTAGTAGGCTTCATAATTTTAGGCAAATCCCTTACTGCAAGTGTAGTACTCACTTTCACAATGTTATCAAAGTTTATATGACAAAACCTTCTATACCATAACCAACTATCATCAATTTTAGTAATCAAACATGTCATCTCAGTAGGATTCAACTGAAACACAATACCTCTAGTTCTAGATCTAGTTCCAATTAGATTTGCATCTTTATCCTTTATCACACAAGTTTTCTCAGTAAACCAAAATTGATATCCCTTATCCACTAACTGTCCAACACTCAAAAGATTATGTTTCAATCCATCAAAAAATTAAACATCATCAGTATTAGTCTTTCCATCAAGAGTAATAGATCCTATACCTTTAATCAAACAAGGTGCATTGTTGCCAACTCTAACAACTCCTCCATCATAATTGTTAAACTTTATGAACTTCTTCATATCTCCAGTCATATGATGTGAACAACCACTGTCTATAATCCAATCAGCTTTCTTTTCAACTTGGGAAACTGATGTTTTTTCTTCTTTAACATTAGATTCAAACTTTTCTTCTTTAATTGCTACAAATCCTATTTCATCATTATTCTCAGTATCACTTTCACTCAAAGTTCTTTCTATACTAGCTTCAAGATCTTCATCATTAGCATAATAACATTCCTTAGATCTTCTAGGCTTGAAATTATTTCTGTACTTCTTAACTCTCTTAGGACATTTAGATGCAAAATGACCATATTCTTGACAAGTCCAACATTTAAAAAATTTCTTACCATCTGGTTCTCTTTTCACAAGCAAGGCAATACCTTCTTCAATCTTCTTATCTTCTTCATTTCTAGATCTGTTGTTTCTTGCATAATCTCCATTCACACTAGTACTTCTTGACAAAGTAGGATGAATACTAAGAGCACTGAATGTTGTCTCCATTCTAGGTGAGTCTCCTGATAACCTCAAGTTCATCTCTGCTGCTTCCAATCTTCCAAGAAGAGTCTCTCTTGTAAATTTTGTAGTACAAGGTATAACTTGTTTAATCATCTGTGTTGTCTACTTAAATACAGGAGTTAATGTCCTCAGAATTTTCCATATCACTTCATTCTCTATCTTTGATCCTCCACAAGATTTTATCCCTGTAACAATTTCTGACATTCTACCAATATAGCTTCTAACAGATTCATCTTCCATCATTCTAATATCTTCAAATGCACACATCCAATTATGTAATCTAGCTCTTTTTGCATGTTCATCACCTTCAAAAGTAGAGTGTAAAGCTTTCCAAATTTCATTAGATTTCTTAAAACATTTTACTTGACTGTATTCATTCTCCCAAAGTGTTGTCAATAGTGCTTCTCTTGCAAGTATGTTACACATGAATAGATCTACCTCATCTTTAGAACTTGTTTCAAGACTATCTTCTTCAATTAGAGTCCTATCATTCTTTGTAATCAACCAATAGCCTGGTCCTAAACACAATAGATGTGTCTTCATCTTTTCCTTCTAGCTATCAAAATTTACTTCATCAAACTTAGGGCTTTCTTTCCTGAAATTCGCCATGGATCTCCTTAAGCTGTTAAACTTTCATTTCGAGGACCTGCCACTCTGATACCAATTATTAGAAAGTAAAGTCCACCAAGATAACTGAGAGGGGGGGGGTGAATCAGTTATTAGATAATTATAACTTTTATCATCTTCAATAGCATTTAACCATGTAAGCAATTCAATTACTAACCATACAAAGATATTCATACACAATGACACAATAACACAAGATATGTTGACTAGGGAACCTCTTGATCAAAGAGTAAACCCCGGTGGGAATGATGCCCACAAAAGATGCACTAATATGAATATTCCTTTTGAAAGGATGGACTCTGTTAGGAGTCTTATGAAATACATTCAGTACATATAAATCCATGTTAGGAGATTTTGAATCCTTGTTAAAATATTCTAACCCTGTTAAGAGTTATGGAAGACAGAAGGACCCACTACCCAAACAGCTTCAAGGTAAGATCACTGAACACACTGTCCAAATAACCTTAATATTATTTAGTAGAATAATATGAAATATGTTACCTCCTTACTGTGCCAAACCGCACTCACTACTACACTAGATCTCAATTCCATATCTCTGTACTTCTCATGTATTCCTTCATAATTTCGCTTTCACAGTCTCTTAGGCTCTTTTCTTCACTTCATGCTTACATTCACATGCAACCAAACCATGCTCACACTTCTTTCACATTTCTACTTCATAAAATAAGGAAAAACATTCCTTCCTTTATACCACACTCAAATAATTACAAATGAGTCAACACATAATTACAAAATAAAAGTTTCCATACACTACATCAAAAATTACACAAAACTGTCAGCTTCCAAATGCAATATCTCTTCACTCATGCGACCTCAAAGTTTGCGCTATGAACCATGTCACCATCAATGTGTCTCAAACTTCCTTTTAACTACACAAAACTAGATTCCATCCCGATTAGGAGATATCATCTGATTTCCACAAATCGCTACTCAGGAACACTACCTGAATACTGCTTTTACCAAAATGCTCATAACTTTCATGAATCAATGAATTACTATCTGTGCTCTTAACCATAGACATATAACATATCAAAGAGTATAACCTCAACATCACATAGATCCAACTACAATATCCCATGTGCACTAATCAAAACATTGTCTGCTTCTCTGCTAGTCTTCAGAAGATCACTGTGTTGACATCAATGACAATCATAGTCATGAATGCAATAACAACTACTACAAAATGACTGCCAACATCTAGCATTCATTCCTAAAAATTTTATATCTATCAAAATTTTGATGGTAATGCTATAATTTTGATGCATAGTTGTGATGGGGATGTTATACTCTTAATGGTGTACCCATCAGAAATGATATTAGGTATATGTCATCCTTTTGATGGTATTTTTTTAATTGTGTTACACATTTCCAACAACGATGTTATATACTCCTAATGGAATACCCAGCAAAAGGAAAATGGATACCTGTCAGAATATTGATAGTAAGGCTATAATTGCAACACTGTACCAAGTGGTAATGTTATAATGCTATAATGCTATGATGCCTTTACACGTTAGAAATTCTGAAGGTTTTATCTATTGGAATAGTGATGGTTACCCCCTTTGTTGTAATTTCTAATGAAATAACTCTGAATTCACCTTGTGTCAAAGATTTGATGGATAGTCATTGAATATCTGACAATTTTCCATCAGAATTTGGCCTCAATTGTACTAGTGACTTTTCATTATCTTTGGACCTATGGGGATCTCCATGGAACACAACCTAGTTTCTTCCTTTTCTTTCTTCAGTGTTATCATCAGGATTATTTTATGTGTTTTCTTCTTATGCTGCCCCTATACCATTCTCTAGAATATCTTCTACATATGAGGTGGCAGGTGGTGGCTAAAGAGGTTGTTTAGTGTAGACCTCCTCCTACTAAGGTCCTAAAGAGGGTTCGTCTTCATGTGTGTCGGGGGGAGGAAATGGGTCTTAAGAACCTATTTAGGATTGAGGCATGACTATCAGGGTATGGTTACTCTCAAAGCTCTAGTTTCTCTAGAAGCTGATGATTTATCCTCAAGCCCTTTATTTTCCTATTCCCTTTTCTTTTCTTCATCAATTATCACCCTCTCTTCCTCCACCTTCTTCTCAGCTTCTACCACTTCTCAGAGAGTATCTACTTCATATTCTCAAACTACCTCTTTGGTCATTCTCTCATCTTTAGACTTATGATGTAGGCCACCCTATTCATCGATGTCAAAGAAATCATCGACATTTTCTTGTGAAATTTCTAGTGGATCTTCCAAACCGTTGATTTTTTTTGGAGAGGGAGTGGGAAGAATCTTGTAGACCTCAATCACATTTTTAGGTTCCAGGCCTGAGTCTCTATCTGGAAAATGATTGTTTGCCTTCTTCTTCTTTCTCTAGTGTAGCAGTATTTCTACCACTATTATATCTTCTTTTGCCTCCACTTCAACCTCATCAACATACGGTATGCCAATAGGAGTGGTCATAGAGGGCATTGTGGTATCCATAGGTTGGGAGCTCAGCGAGGTGGCTCAAAGGCCATATGTTAAACTGACCTATGTTGCTTCTGATAATCTCTAGGACCTCTCTAATTTTTCATTCAACTATCTCATTAGTGGTTCTAGGATCAGGTCTTTTGATTGGGATGACCGGTCGATATTTCTTTTTTCCTATGCTTTGGATTATTCCACCACATAGGGTCCAGAGATGGTTTCCCCTTTAGGGTATGTGTTTAAATGGATGCTCTTCAAGTATACTTTTACAAAATGAGCATGCTTTTTCTTAATAATAGTTCTAGACATGTCCTCAATAGTCAAAATTTATGGGGTATCACAATCCACCAGAAGGAGGCCCAACTTGTTAATCCCTAATTCTTTATACTTTGGGTCTTCAAGAGACCCGCTATTAGAGAAATTCTATAGGAATGGCTAGAGGCCAAGACTTTCCATCATTCCCTTTGAAAATCTTAAATAATGTTGGTACCAAACATCAAAATTGTCCTAGCAATCTTCCCAAAAATCTTCCATATGTGGCTCATCGGGTTGAGATCCTTGGGAATCACCTTTTCTAGGTGACTATGTGGATCATAGTTGTGGTGTCTAAGGGAAAATTTGGCCCAAGTTCAAACTTTTAAGTTTATTTTCCACTGTAATACCCTAAAATTGGCACCTAATAAATTCAATCAATTTTGGTGCATTTTCGTCAATTTCTACATCTTCAAAGTCCTACTTTGCTAGGCAATTTTCTCTCTCCTACCTAACTAAATTTGACTTGATGTCAATTGCAAAAACCCTAAATTGCATTAATCAAATATTAAAATTAATTCCTAAAGTCTTCAAATTTTATTAGCTAAATTACCCCTATGATAAATTAATTTAATTCTAAAGTCCTAAACACTTTGAATTAAATTAAACCCACCCCATTTGGCTAATATAAATAAAAAATGAATTAATATTACTTGTTATTTGAATGGACACCTTTATTTGAATTAATAATTTAAATTATTGAATGGTCACCCTTATGTGGCAATAATTCATTCTTTTATTAAGTAATTCATGCCTTTTTGTCTCAAATGGGAATGAAGAGTCAGGAGTTTCAAATCAAGAACCTCTTCATTCTCTCCCCAGGCTTGTCTATTTAATGAACCTCTTTTTTCATTCAAAGGAGGCAATTTTTTAGAGTAATTGAACTATAGCGATTTTTAGTCTCAATTTGATATTTTCAAGCTTTCATTTGCAATTAGCTTAATTTTCTCATTTTAGTTTAATATCGCATCTCATATTAGAATTAATTTGCTTAATTGCTCATAGCTCAATATCATCTTTATTTCAAGTTCTTTAGAATAAATCTACACTTCATATTTCCTTCAAAGCATTTTTAGATTAAATTGCATTCATTCTAGTTCAATTTCAATTTTTCTTATCTTTATAGCTTTTGAAAATCCACCATTGTAGGACTAGTCTTATGGTTTTTGGCTCTCATTCTAAGAGTAATTAAACACCCCATCCACATAGGAGGCAATAGGTCACTTCACCATGGATTTTGAATTGAGTAATCCATACTCATTTTCATGATTCAATCACGTGAGTAATGACTATGTTGTGTGTGTAGTTGGATTTGAGGTCCACATTCAACAGCATACATCCACCACCCAGAATACCATGAGAGTGTATGTGTACTTGTTGTAGGTGATGGGGAAGGAGACTAGGGAAATCTAGTTGCGAACTTCAAGGATCTTCCTGCAAAACTCCAATAAAATGATCTTGTCCCTGTTGGGTATCCTAAAAGTTTTTCAAGGTTTGTGTCCAATTCCTGGTTTAAGTCTCCATGCGAGTGTTATACCTGGACTAGGGTTTGTAAAGTATCGTGAAAATGGTTTTTGACATGTTCAGAAAAACCCTTACCCTAGGTCTTGTCTTTCAAAATGTTTCCAATTCATTTCTAAACTTCATGTGGCCCTCTTGTTTCTTTTTCTTGGTTACCTTTAAGTCACTTAAGTTGCTATTTGTGCATATGCTTATTTTCCCCAAGTGTTCACCGAATTGGGAAGTGTCTTATCAAATTTCAAAACAATCTGGCGATTCAGCGAATGAGTCAAATTCATGTTCACTATTAATATCAGTCACCAGTTCTCTAGATCTTCCAGCGGTTATCCCAAACATCCAGCGAATTGGCGAATGCATTAAAGCCATGCTTTTTTATTACTTTGTTTGCTAAGTCTCCAAGTGCTTCGGCGGTTTCATTTTCCTTTCCGAGAACTAGCGAATGAGGGTTATCTTCAGTTCTCGCAATCTTTGGCGGTCTTGTGAAACAATCTAGTGATTCAATGAACACTTTGTTCACTTATTCTCAGAATCTGGCGGTCAAGGGTCATGTCAACTAGAGAATTAGCGAATACCATGGATTGTTTTCACGATCAACGGCCCTGTTTTAATCTCAAAATATCTGTGGGTCCTGCATATTTGATCTGGCGAATGAGAGACTAAATACTTATAGTGCTATCCTCTAAATTTGGCGGTTCTGATGGTTTGCCCAAAAGATTTCAGTGGAGATAAGTTTTCTCACATTCGCTTATTCTCAGGATAAGTTGGTGACATACTAAACAATTTAGCGATTCAACGAAGCCAGTGGTCGCCAGTTCTCTTAATAAAAGGATAAAGGTTAAAACAATCTGGCGAAAAAGCGAATCAATGGATGATAAGTTTTAAGGTCTCAGTCGCTTATTCTCGAAATGAAATTTTCAATGATATGGAGTATTTGGAGAACTAGCGAATGCTCTTTGTTCGCTGATTCTCAGAATTAAATGGTTAAGGTTTTTGTTATTCAGAGAACTAGTGATAGCCATCGATTGATGAAGATCAATGGTCAATCTGGAATCCTAGTATAAAGTGATGATTAAGGAAAGATTCAGCGAATCAGAGATTAAAGGGGTTTGCCAGTTCTCCAGACAATCAAGCGGTTAAGTATATCTTTAAGCGAATGCACGAACCCTTTTTTCGCTAGATCTCCAAGAAAATTGACCATCAGTCATAATATTAAGAGAATGGGAGGTGGCTTTGTTCGCTAGTTCGCCAAATGGTAATTGCAGTTAACTGTTTAAGTGGGAGCCCTTTGTTCGCTGATTCGTGAAATGCATGGGTGGTTAAGGATAGGATTCTGAGAACCCGCGAAGCTAGTAGTTGCTAGTTCTCCAAATTTGAACCAGGATTAAACAAGGATTCAGAGAACTCGCGAAGCCAATGGTCACCAATTCTCCAGTTGCTAGCTAGGGTTAGCATTATATTCAGCGACCAAGAGAAGCCAATAGTCGCCGGTTCGCTAAATGGGCTCAGATGGAAAAGGTCATAAAAGGAAAAGAAAAGGAACCGTTTCCACATAGATAAAGTACTTTGTCAATCTGGACATGAAACCAGTAAGCCATCAAATCAGCTTTAAGAAGAAAGATCGCATGAAGCAAATAGTTTTAAAGTACAGAATCATGATCATTGCCTCTTCACCTTGTTTTCAAGTAGTTTAATCTATCTGTCAACATCCGGACATGGCGAGCTCAAAATTTAAAATCTGAGGGTACATAAAATTGAATATGGGATCAATTAAGGAGATTTGCAGTAATTATGGTAGTTGCACACCTTGGATTCATATCGATAAATAAGTTGAAGCTCATTGTTTATTTGTTCAGTCTCAATTGTTAAGAGTTTATGTTTGTCTAGAGAATTTTCGAGCATAAAGCATTTGAGATACAGAGAATTGAAGGTGTTTTTGTAGCAAGGATGAGTAAACCTGAGAAGAGTGCAGCATCTTCTAGTAGTGAGGCCAAGTCCAAAACTGGTGAGGACAAGAATAAACCAAATTTTTCAAATGAATTCTTGAAACTGTTGCCGGGCTCCAGTTAGAATAAGAGGGCTGTTGATGACGTGTTTGAAGATCTTTTGGGATGGTGTAGAGACCCAATCACTCTGGAATTCTCAGGTTACACTATTTTCAACTTCTTTTACAGCAATAAAAATAAGCATGTTCCTGTCTGTAATGGTTGGGTGTTAGGATTGGGAAAAATGGTTGTCCCTGATGTTTTCCTAAATGTTGATTTAATTGTTGCCCTAGCCAGAAATTATGACCCTATCTCAAGGACAATTAGAAAAGAAGACCAATCACCCTTAGTTACTCTTGATAGGGGATCTTTTATGAAAGCTTTTGGTCTATACACGTCCTCTTCAACTGAGATTGATTTGAACAAAGAAAAGGCAAGATACAGAAGCAATATAGGGTTAGTAAAAGACCAGTTGGTTAAACATATGCCAAAATAGGATAAATATATAGCCCCCCTTCCTGCTAACATGAATGCCCCATACCAGTTCAAATCCCTCCATCATTATATGAGATATATTGGCTATGCGTTATGTAGAGTTTTGGGAATTGATGGGGATGCAGAGTTTTTACCAGCTGACTTGCTGATGATTATCTTGGATATTCAAAATTCCTTGGTAAACACTGACTATGATTACATTCAGTATGTGATTGATAGGATACATCAAGGGCTGATGTCTGTCAAAGAAAGTAAAAGTCCTATTGAGTTCATGCATTATTCTTTATTAATGCATTTGATTCTATTTTTCAACATCAACAGTTTTGATTTAAACATGTTAAAACCAAGGTTCACTTTCAAGGATCAGCACAATCCGGTGCAGTTGTGGGTGAGAATATGGAATTCTACCTCCAATGAAGTAGATTTTTGTGTTTTTTAGAATTTCATTGTCTTTCCAATTATCAGGATGCTAGGCATAAATGTCACCAGGCTATCTCCTAGAGTCCTTAGGCTTTTAAGACCACTGCAGTATGTGGATAAGTGGGCTGGAAATCATAATTGGGGTGACTTCTACTTAGGAGATAATTCCACAATTATCAGAGTTTATGGTTGTCCCCAACCCCCACATTTATTACCGAAGTATGTGCCTCCGAGAGTGGCTTGTTTGGAATTTGTTTGGCAATTGATGTGTACAGATAGAGAGCTTCTGGCCCCTCACAGAAAGGGTACATTCACACCCAGGCAATTCAGGATAGGGGACTTCCTGATAGGAAAGAGGGTTTTTCCTCAAATTAGTGCATGGCTACAACAATTCAAAATGGTTACTGGTGCTTGTAGGCACATAGATCCTGAGGGCTTCATCAAGATTGCCAGGATGACTTACATCCCAAACATTGGTGTGATCAAGGAGCATGAGGGTTTAGATGAAGAAGATGTGATTAGAAACTTTTTAGATGAAGATGAGGTTAAGAGGAGATGGTACAAATTCTTTGATTTAGTAGATTTGTCCAAACAATTGAAAGCATCTCAGATTCCTTTTGATGGTTTTTTCCCCGATCTTCCTTATTTGAAGAAGATTGATGGGATGATTGAAAAATATGATACCTTGGCGAATCAATTGGAAAGCCTAATTGATCAGAATAAGCCAGAGAAGAAGAAAAAGAAAGATTATTCATCTTCCGATGAGAAAGAATTCACTGATGAGTCACAAGAAGAAGATAGTCCTCCACAGGTTGAGGGACCACCAGTTGTTGATCTCACTCAAGATCAACCAGAAATAAAGGATATCTCAGAGCCACCATTGAAGAAACAGAGGCTTGAGGAAGGTGAACCTTCAAGGCATGAAAAACAAAGAAAGGAAATTGACAGAGCATCTGCTCTTGTACCAAGTGATAGGCCATATCATCATCAATTGAGGAAAGCAATAAGAGCGGGCAAGAAAATGGCCATTGAGCAAGAAAGCAGAGAAAAGTCCTTGTGGTTGGAGAAGGATATCAGAGAGGTCTATCAGGAGGAATTCTTGAGGGATGATCAATTTATTAAGACTGATGAGTTCAAGAGTTTTCTCATTTGGAACAAGCAGTAAGAAGTAAAGAAAGCTCTTCTTGAAGGTATGGAGCCAAGTGAAGAAACTTTGAGAGCTCTTGCTTCATATGATCCTAGCCTTGATCCTATAACAGTGGATGAAGCCAGAGAATTGGTTAAATCAAGTGGAATGTTGTTAACCCCAGGATGGGATCTGACTTCTGCATTCCTCATTGATCAATTGAGAAAGCAACCAGAGGGTAGCCTATCATATGAGGTTCACATTGGTGACATGATAAGAGGAAGTGGCTATGACCCTACGTCCCAAGCTGTTGCAATATGGTCTATGGCCCCCAAAACCCAAAAGCCATCTCTATTGAGTATAGAGGATAAGATGGAGGGGAATAAGATTATATGGACTGTACAAAATACAACAGACCTTGAAGTCTCCAAGGCAGTAACTCATTGGGCTAATCTGAATGAAGCCAAGACAGCTCAGCTATCAGAAAGATATGCTAAATTGTTTGAAAGTTCAAGCATGGTAGCCAAGGACAGAGATTTGAAAATGATGAAGATCAAACAATTGGAAGATGAGCTGGCAGAAATAAAGGTCAAACTTGAAGAAGCCTCAAAAATAATTCCTCCTCCTCCTTTGCAAGTTGAGGTACCTGTTCAGATAAATCTGGAAGCACCTGAGGGACCTGCTGAAGACTTGGAAAAGGTGAAATTGGATGCATCCCTGGACACTATAGCCAAAATAGTGTAGTACAGGAAAGACAAAATAAGGGACAAGATGGATGCAGTTCATAAATCAGTCAGCCTATTACATCATACCAATCAAAAGGTGAATGACTATTTAGCCACCTTGGAGCCACTCTATAGTATTTGGTCTGGGAGGAATTTGTTGTTTGATAAACTTGACAGTTTACAAGAACACAGGCCTGATATCCCAAAAGTAGTGACTGATGTATTTGAAAGGATTGGCCTAATAAGTGCTACGTCAAAGTTTTTCAAAGGAAAGTCAAACCAAGTAAAGGCTAGGTTAGCCATGTTTGATAAAGACTACAGCAAGTATTTGCCCCCGGTATATGATGACAATGGAAATGTGGTCAAGCTGGAAGATTGGAAGTTGTCAATGGGTCAGTTGGTAATCAAGCAAGATGCCTTCCTAAAAGATAATAAGGCTTTGGATGTGGAAAGAACTAACAATATAATTGATAATTTATTCAAAGTTGAAAGTGACTGTATTAAGTTTACAGCAGAAGTTAAAAATGTGACTGATTCTACATGGGAACGGCAAGTCAACTTATTACAGGAGCTGCAGAGTTACGACTGGCCATCTGATGATGATGTGGCAGCTTGGGAAAAGCTAATAACAAAGAAGAAGAAAAAACCGGTTATCTAGCTGATAGAGGAGGAAGAAGAATAGATTGCACTGGGCACCTGATCCAAAATTTGAGGGAGAGCGTGTTCAAATAGAGAATGATGTAAATTAGCTTGTAATGGTGGTCATCATTCATATAACAAACTTGGTAACTGCTCTGAAAATATCTACAAACAAAGGTGCCAGCTGCGGAAGTTGTTTAGAATTGAAAAAATATGCCTTGCTGTCTTTATCAAATATCTTTCTATTTGTATTTTCTTTTGTTTTCTAGTGCAAATTTCTATCAGCCATCCAAAGCTTGTTTCATCCTTTCGAGGATTCCAGGATGGTTGATTAGTATAAATAGTCAGTTATTATTGAAGATAGAGGTTGGAAAATGTTTTTTGTAAAGGAGAGGTCCGAAATATAGAACCTTATTTTCTTGAAATCAAGGAAGACTGTATCAATGCATTTGATCAATTAATACAATACACTGGAGCTTTGTTACTATCATTTGATTGTCTTTACATGTGGAGTGTTTTAGTTTCCTTATGTATTTAGATTGTAAGACAGTTTAAGTACATCTTTCACAAGGTGAATGTAGGGGTTGAGCTTAAGTTTCTTTCAAGGAAAGAGTAAAATCTTAGGGGAGGTCTCTGGGAATTAAATATCTATATGTGGATTTGATGACAGGTGTAGGAATGGGAACAATGATATGTTAGGCATGTCATTTGAGTTTCATTGTATTTGTTTTAATAGATATATGTGAAGGTAGAGTTCGACTCTGATGCCCAACGGATAAGGGACTGGTTTTAGATCCATTTACATTGGTTTACCATCCAAGATATAATTGACTGAAATTTTACTTTATATGCATAATTTCCAGACTTGAGACATTTTATGACAAGTTCATAAATATGTATTTCAATGCTTTGAAGAAGCAATAAATGAGGTTAACCCTTCCCTGAGTTTAACTCTAAAAGGAAGAAGGATGAATATCCTTAAGCCATTGTTTCGTGTTGCTGTTTATATAGTCCATATCATGATGTTGTGTATCAGGATAATTTGGGTTATACTCAGAGTTTTAGCAACTTATTGAGTTGAATTTTGAAGGCAGTAACAAAGCAGTGAAGGAGCAAGTTCTCAATTTAGAGCTCAATTGAACATTGAATTGATAGAGGTACACCCGCCTGAGTATATATTACTCAAAGTGAAGAAGGTCTTAACCTTAATACCTTAGTAGTTTGTAACTTGCTAGGTTATAGCCATTGGGATTATTTGAGTAATTGACTAATCTGCAGGTTCAAACACTAACAGTCCCCACAATGTTTTGGTAGAAAAAGTGGCTTCATGTGAAACCAATTAGCCGGATGTAGGTATGATGTGAAAATTGGGTGAAGTAACATCTCCATAGCCTGATCATGGCCATTTCCTCTGGGGATAACCTGAACCCTACATCCTTAGTGAGCACCTTAACACCATGAAAAATGAAGGCATCATTTACTCTACAAAAATTCCAAAAACATTTATCCCATTGGATCTGGGGAAAATGATCTCATGGGGTAGAATGTCTCATTTCCATGTCAAGGACACCAACTATATCTAGTCTCTAGATTCTTCCATGTTGCTATGACAAAAACCAAAAACTATAAGAATTCATATAAAAAATAAGTATATTTCTCTATCTTTCTTATTTGGGCATCAATATGGTTGCAAATGATGGTCACCCAGTCAAAATGCTTCTTATTGTTGGTCATGCAATAGAGGAAGTAATACATCTAGGGAGAGAACTTTCAAGCATGTGATTCACCAAAAACCCTGCATAGGAAAATTATCTTGGCTTGTATTGGCTCTTTGAAGTCAAAGCAAGGGATATCCATCCTTATTTTCTTGTAATCCTCACAAGAGCTCTTCAACCATTCTATATTTAGGAGATGTTGGACTTCATCTCCCACCCTATAAAGTTTTCAATGATGACCACCCTTGTCATGGTGATGGCACTTTTGAAGAATGACATCCTCCATGTTGTTGCAATGACATCATGATCTAAGGAGGTGATAGGAACTTTAGAGGATGTGCAATGACATGAGTGGCTACATTGTAATTATTAGCCATGAGAAATATTAACTCTAAAGCCTGCACAAAGTTTGGGAAGTATGTTGTCTGAATAATCCTAGTAGTGAGATTGATTAACAGAGGATCATTGGCCCGCTTCAACTGGTCTATTGTCTTTTGGAGGCCTGAATGTTTAGTTTAGGTTTTGAAATTAAAAATTTTAATTTCCCAAAGGGTAGTCTCAATTCAGGACCCCTAAATTATCCTATCCTTCTTATACTTAATTACTAGAGGAAGCTTCTTTAAGGCTTTTTTGCTTTTGATTTTTGGTGGGAACCACGGATGAGATGGGAAGCTCAGGACTTCTGGGTGTTGATCTTGCCACTTCCATTTTTCTTGATGATAACCTGCAAGATAGTAAGACCATTAGAATGATATAAATAATAATTAAAAATAACAATGTTTGATAGAAATAGAGAGCCTCAGGACTTTGGAGATCCAAGCCTTTTGTCAGAGCTTTTGCACAAAGGAAACTTGGACCTGGTGGATGACTAAAACAATATTTTTTAGGCCCATGATGAAAAATTAAGATGATAGATGGCACAAATTTATGATCCTACAATCTTGGTTGATGTAGAGACAATCACAATGGGATCTTGTCATTGTGACATATATCAGGTGCAAGTCAAGTTGGTTGAGTGGACCCATGACAACACGTGGTAGAATTCCATGATCTTGCCATTTTGACTAATGTGAGGATGATGTCAGCGTGCAATCACGAGAGGTTTCCACGTAGTGAACATAGTTGAGATAGATGGTGGGCCCAATGATGACAAATAATGTGGAAACTTAGGGGATCAAAGAGGGTTTTGGCTTAACATTTATTATGTCACAAGTCTCATTACCTAAAGGAATAAAACACGTTACTTAGAAAAAAGGAAAGGAATATCATGGGACCTCTCCTCCCATGAGAAAGTTATAAGATATATGATATGTGACCAAGAAGGCCAAAGTTTGAAGATTGTAACTTGGGGTAGTTCTAAAATTTAGAAGCACGCATGTTGGGAGCTATCAAGACATCCAGAGACTATAATCCTAAAATGACAAAAAGGTACAAATGGATAGTTTATGTGACACTCACTTAATGACCTATCATTTCTAAAGTTGGACATGTGTATGCCAACGCACACTAAGTTATGACATTTATGCTTACAACTAGCATGCCAAAAGGGGAATTAATGGCCAACTTAGACAAATTTGAATGCTCACTCTTGGGAACTAATGTTGACATTAAAAAAAGCATGATAGAGATGGAGAAGACTGAAAACTAACTATTTTAGACATGCGGATTCAACCCAGCTACCAATGTGGACTCTGCAACTTGGCAGAACTCACCTCTTAGTAATAAAATCTAGACTGCAATGACTCAAAATAGAGCCTATGGGCCTATTATTCATAGAGAATGGTCTGATGGACCTCGTAAATAATTAGAACCTTGAACTATTTACAAACACCTATATAAAGAACCTATACAACCATCAAACTCACAAGGACCAAAACCTATTTACACTGTTATTTATAGGAGCTTTAACAAAGGGTACGTACACTAGCTACAAGAACTTACAAAGATTCACAATAATTTATAGAAATTTACATTATAAATAGGTGGGCCAGAAAATCTGTAGAGGATAGACACAAAATAGACCGATAAATAGACCAAAAATCCCCACGAAAACACTATTTAAAGGGTAGGTTTTTTGGGTGACACAAAGAAAAAGAGAAAGAAAAAGAAATACAAACAAACAGAAATAAAATTTGAAACAAATAAATAAAAAATAAAACCAAGAAATTGAGAGGAACCTACCTGAAAAAATGAATTCCAAAACTAATGAAGGATGATTTTCCCACTTTCCTCCTATGCTCGAACAACCCAACTCAACACAGAAGCGCGAACACTAGAAATTTGCACAATTAAATTTCAAAGACTTAGTCTTTGTGAACACCTTGTTACACATAATTACATTATGATTTGTCATTAGTGTCTCACATATAGTTGGTAAAGGAAGAAAATAGACTAGTTGGTCAAAACACTAAGTATAGTAACTGAGCATAGCACAAGAAGAATGACAAGTTAACTGAGAACAACCTTGATCGAGCATAGACACTGTGCCACATGATCATCGAGTATAGTTATAACTGAGAATTCACATTTATCAAGCATCAGCATTTTACTGAGATTGGAATACATTATTTACTAAGTGATACATGAATGACATAGAAGTTTGGAATGACACTGAAAATAAGGCAAATGGTTTATACCGAGCTAGAAAATAGTTTACATAAATTGAGGTAAATATTTATTGGAGATTTAATAATTGATTGGTGATGATCCCTATCCAGTATTAATTTAGGTCATTCATATGGATCATTGATCAAATGTTTTCTAGATGATTCTATAACCCTAAATAGGTCAAATCTTTATGATATAAGAATTTTCAAGATGTCATTTTGCAAAAAAATACACATGAAGTAGCCGCTTATAGGTGACATCTAAAGACCAGACAAGGTTATGATGTTAAGTTTATGACAGAGTATTCATAATTAGATCAAAAGTAGACCACAGGGTAGCAAGCATTATTTGAAGGATGAATCTATCACAAAAAGGTGATATCAATTAAGAGCTAAAAAGATATGATATTTAGAAATGTAAGTTGCTATATCTAGATCAATTACATTGTTACTTTCTAATAACTGTGGCAGACAAAATACCTTAACAGAGTAGACCTAACCATCTTTTGTAAATCTCTTAACTGAGTGCACACTTAATAGTGTCTCTTAAATCCTCTAACAAGGTAGATCTTAAAAGGTATTAAATGTTACTCCTAATAGGATAAGATCATCAAAAGTGATCAAAATTCTAAGCCCTAACATGAAAATTTATTATTGCAGTATTGAAGCTTTTTGGGTGTCATCCCCACCATAGTTTTTACCTTCTAACAAGGGTTTCTGCGATACCAAAATACATGTGTCAAGTGTATGAAGTTTCATGAATTTTTACTTAGTATATTAGAAGCATTTTATATTTTAATTATGTTATGAATGAATGGTTATGATGAAAATGGTAGTGGGTTAATGAGAGACATTATCTTAAGGATTAAGATCAAAAAAAATTTAGGGTTACTAATTCATCCCTCCCCTCTCAATAACTCACCTTTCAATAATCCCTACAATTGGCATTAGAGATAGTTCTCTTTTTGAAGAAGTTCAATCACTGAAGATGAAAGATCCTTAAAGATGGAAAGGTATAAGCTTGATAAGATAATTGAAAATCAGAAATTAGAGATGCAAATTCTCCTAGAATAGCTTAAGGACATCAAAGAAAAGCTGAGAGAATCATTAAACAAAAGGAAGGAATTATCATTTTATAAAAATGATACTCAGTATCAGGAAAAAGAGATAGAAGAATTATCTAAAGGATCTAGAAGTATATCCGATGAATGTGAAGGAACTATCTCAAATCTATTTGAAAAGAATCAACACCTCATCGAGCAACTGAAAGCACTACAAATTGGACAAGAAACACAAATGGTGAGAATGATTAAATTTATACAAACTATTAGACAAGTTGAACAAGAAAGGAACATGGCTATTGAAGACAAACGACAATGTTGGATATTTGCTAGCAAGCCAGTACTGACTGTATGTTTATCGTTGATGAAAACATATGGTAAGTAGCATGCATGGAAGACTTATGTAGTAATCTTTTAGTATATTTAGCATGGACATGTTGTCAGCATGATATCATGGACATAGAGGTTAATTGTTAGCATAGATAGTTATGAAGTAGCTTGTGTCAGCAGTGTTCCTAACAGAGTTACAGGCAATGTTCTGTGTGTAATTGTCTATACAGTTATCATGGAGCCTTGCATGTTTGGATATGTGATGGAGACATTCTAGTGATGTTACATTCATGGACACAAAGTTTGGTGTGCAATAGAAGTGAATTTATGTAGTCTCTATTCACCAGTTGCAGTTTCCTATGTTTATTTAGAAGAGCTGATAGAGATTATGTTGGTACAGGAGTTGCACCTATCATTACAGTATGTGTGCTTGGATTGGTAATTGGAGAAGAGTTATGAATGTTTGGTTAAGATTGCATGATTTAATTCATCTTGAGGAGAAAGTATTAGTTAATTTGGTAGAGCCAACAGTGTGTAGCATGCGTCTACACTGATTGATTTAGACAGGTCCCAGTTTGTGTTGCGTGCTTAATAGAGCTAACAAAATTATTATTGGAGAGTGTTATGGTTACTCTAATATGATTTCAAGGTGGTTCTAATAGGCCGAATTAGTTATGTCATTTGGAGGAAAGATATTTATAGGTAGTCATTTGTGATTGCTAAGGTATGGTTCATGTTGAATGTGAAGAGCAGAGCAGAGAGTGTGAAATATTGAGCCATCAGCAAAAGGTCTATGTGACCAAGTAAAGAGTATATGTTATACATTGGAATTGATCCAAATAGTAGGTCAAAGAATAGTTCACCAAGATCTAGATATAGTTTGTATCTGTTATTCTCAAGGTTGCAGCCTTCATCCCTTTGAGCAGTGTGCTCTCAGATAGTGTGTCCTCACCCCTAATAGGGTTAATTATAAAATACTCCTAATAGGGTTTGACCCTTGACCAAGTCATTGTACTTATTACATTGTAAAGATCATCTCCTAATAGGGTTGTAAGGTCTCCTAATAGGGATCATAATACACTAGTGTAGATTATTAGTGGGTGTCAATTCCCACTAGGGTTTTTACCTATTTGGGTTTCCTCGTAACCAAAATATTGGTGTTGTGTTCAAGTGTTCTTTCATTGTGTTTATGCTTAAAGTTTAAGTATACTTAATTGGATAAAGAATTGAAACTTGTAGATAACTGATTCACCCCCCCCCCCCCCCTCTCAGTTATCTCTTGGGACTATTCCTAACAATTGATATCAAAGCCAAGTGCCTCAGAGAGAAATTTTAACAGCTTGAGGTTGATCACATGGCATTCTTTAGAAAAGATAGTCCTAAGTTTGATGGAGAGAATTATCTTGATTGGAAGAACAAGATGATGACAAATTTTTAGTGCATTACTTTTAAAGTTTTTGAAGTGGCTATCAAAGAAGTTCAAATCCCCTCTCTAGAAAATATTGCTAATGATGATGCTACTGGAAAGAAGAAGAATTTTTTCCATTAGAATGCAATAGAAAAAGAAGCCCTTATTAGTGCATTATTTGATAGTGAGTTTTCAGAGATAAAGAAAGTAGACACGGCCTACAAGATATGGAAGCACCTAGAAGACATGTTTGAAGGAGATAAACAAGCAAAGAATGCATGTAGAAAGAAATGGAAGAAAATGTATGATACATTAGAGATGCTACCTAAAGAGAACATAAGAGCCTAAAATCAAAGGATTAATGAAATAGTTGCTAGAATCAGAAATAATGGTGGAGAAATTTCAAAAGAAGACATCATGGATAAACTAATGACTACATTGACACCAGAATATGAGAGCAAGATAAACATCCTTGATGAGACTATGCAATTTTTAGAAAACTACAAAATAGAAACCCTAATCAATAAGATTGTTGCATTCGAGATATCAAGTTTGAAGACAGAGCCTAAAAGTGAAACTACCTTCAAAGCCTCATTCCATGGTAAGAAATCCTTGAACACCTCTAGTAATTTTGATGATGATGAAGAAGAAAAAGCTCTAGATGATTTCATTTCTATGATTGCTAAAAGAGAAAAGAAAGGAAAAGGAAAATATGAAGGTCAATTACCATTCAAATTCTTTTCATGTAATAAGATTGATCACTTTGCATCTAAGTGCCCTACAAGAGTTAAAAAGTTCAAGAATAACTACAAGCCTAAGTATACAAAGGAATGCTACTATGTTGGAGATGGAGTATCAAATGAAGAATCAGTAGAAGAGGAAACTAGATTCATTGCTCTTGAAGATGAAAAGAATTCACAAGAGTTAGCACTAATTTCACAAGCTGACATTAGGATAGACTGGATCATTGACAGTGGTTGTTCACATCACATGACAAGAGACAAAGATAGATTTGTTCATTTGGATAGATACAAAGGATACATGGTTAGATTTGGAGATAACACTCCTAAACCCATCATTGGTATAGGAGCCATCACCATGGATGGAAATAATAGCACTGATGATGTTCTATATGTTGATGGTTTGAAGCATAACCTACTAAGTGTTGGGCAGTTACTTGACAAAGGTTATTGGTTGGAGTTCAATGGAAACAAGTGCATCATTAACAACAAGGAAGGAGAAATAATTGCATCAGGATCAAAGACTAAAGGTAATGTTTTTTAGCTTAATCCAGAAGCAAGTTATTTTGTTGCTAAAGTTGATGACAGTTGGCTATCACATAAAAGACTATGTCATATCAATTTTGATAACATAGTAAAAATAAGCAATGTAAAGGTAGTAAGAGATCTACCTAGCATAGCAAAGCCAATTGATACTATTTGTAGGGAATGTGTAATGGGAAAGCATATGAGGAATTCATTCAGGAGAAAGCATAATTCAGCAAAGAACAAGTTGGATCTGATTCATACAAACCTATGTGGACCAACTTAAATAAGATCATAATATGGTGAAAGGTATTTCATTTTGTTAGTAGATGATTATTCTAGAATGATGTGGGTTGTGTTCTTGAAAGACAAGTCAGAAGTATTTGATAAGTTCAAAATATTCAAAGCTAAGGTTGAGAATCAATCTAGACTAAAGATATTTATCTAAGGTTGGCTAGAGGAGGAGAATTCACCTCTGACAAATTCTATGAGTACTACAAAGAACATGGCATAAAGAGATAATTGAGTGCACCTAGAACCCCTCAGTAGAATGGGATTGTAGAGAGAAGGAATAGGATCATCCTTGATACAGCATGAACCATCATGATTAAAGGAAAAGTTGCACATAACTATTGGAGAGATGTAGTCAATACAGTAGTCTATACCATCAATAGAATACAATTGAGGCCTGGTATAGACAAGACACCTTATGAGCTATGGTTTGGTAATTTTCCCATAGTGAAATACTTCATAATCTTTGGAAGAAAGTGCTACATCAAGAGGGATAATGCAATAGGCAAGTTTGATGCAAGAAGTGATGAATGTATTTTCCTTGCTTACTCTACTAAAAGAAAATCTTATAGATGTTTTGATTTGAGGTTGAAGAAGATCATTGAAAGTGTTCATGTTAAGATTGATGAAAATTTTATGGTTCAAGAAAGATATAATGATTATGCACCTATGATTGAAGAAGAACCAAGTCCTTCCACTAGTGAGATAGTTGTTGAAGAGATGTTTGATAGTATTGATGTATTGTTCAATGACCTTGAAACAAGTGAAGAAGAAACTCAGAAGGAGGATGAGACAGTATCACCTAAAGTTCCAAATTTTACATCTAGATATCACTCTAAGGATGACATCATTGGAGATTAGAGTGACAAAGTCACAACAAGATCAAAAGCAAAGAGTTCAAAAAGAAATGAAGCGGTATGTTTACTATCTTAGATTGAACCTTTAAGTGTTGAAGATGCATGTAATGATTTAGATTGGCATGATGCTATGAAAGAATAACTAGATCAAATTATTAAGAATGATACTTGGGAACTGGTCCCAAGACCTAGTGATAAGAATGTGATTGGAACAAAATGGATATTCAGAAATAAGATGAATGAAGATGGTACAGTAGTAAGGAATAAAGCAAGGTTAGTATGTAAAGGATATGTGCAAAGAGAAGGTATTTATTATTCAGACACATTTATACCTATGAGTAGATTAGAAGCCATTAAGTTGTTTCTAGCTTATGCAACAGTCAAAAAATTCAAATTCTATCAGATGGATGTTAAGTCAGCATTCTTGAATGGAGAGTTAAAAGAAGAAGTATACATTGAGTAGGGAGAAGGATTCACCCTATCAGATAGACTTGATATGGTATGTAGATTGAAGAAAGCCCTCTATGGACTTAAGGAAGCCCCTAGAGCTTGGTATGAGAGACTTGATGGATATCTAACAAAAATTGCATTCAAGAAAGGAGCAACAGATTTTAATCTATTCATAAGAGAGACATCTGAAGGTCTACTACTTGTAGCTATATTTTTTGATGATATTATCTTTAGGGGTAATGACAAACTTAGTGTAGAATTTGCTAAGGAGATGTAGAGTGAGTTTGAGATGAGCATGATTGGACCTATCAAATACTTTTTGGGATTAAATATGCAACAGATAGAGAAAGATATTTTCATTAATCAGTCTAAGTAGGCAAAATAAATATTGAATAAATTCAAGATGGATGATTGCAAGCCAATAGGTACACCTATGATAACAAGATGCAAACTTACAAAAGAAGATGATTCTCCAGTAGTAGATATAACATTGTACAAGTCTATGATTGGTAAACTCATATATCTTACTCAAACTAGACCTGATATTTCTAATGTAGTTGGTATTGTTGGAAGATTTTCAATAGAGCCTAAACAAAGTCACCTCATGGTAGTAAAGATAATATTCAGATATATGCAAGGCACTATAGAGTATGGTCTATGGTATCCTAATTCATAAAATGTTGAGCTTCATGTGTATACAGATGCAGATTGGGTAGGATGCATTGATGATAGAAAGAGTACATCAGGAGGAGTAGTGTTTCTTGGTGACAAACTTGTCACTTGGACAAGAAAGAAGAAAAATTGTATTTCTCAGTCAACAGCAGAAGTGGAGTATGTTGCACCAGCCTTGAACTATTCTACAATTGTTTGGATCAAGCAGATGATAAAGGATTTTAGAATTCAGATTGATTATCCTATTGTTATTCATTGTGATAACACTAGCACTATCAACATGTCAAAGACAAAGCACATAGAGATTAAGTATCACTTCCTTAGAGAGAAAGTTATAGAGAAAGAAGTCAAATTAGACTATGTGAGTACAAAGGAATAGCTAGAAGATATATTCACAAATCCCTTAACAAAGGATACTTTTGAGTATCTTAGGGAGAATTTGGGATTAATTCCCTTCCCTAATTCTTCTTAAAGAAAGAGGAAAGAGCAGCAGTCCTCAGGGACTGATAGATGGTTGACTACTCTACTCCAGGAGTAGTATCAGTGCTTAAATGTTTGGTACCCTTTGCCATTGATTTCAAAGGGGCAGTAGTATATAGTCATGAAAAATAGTAGTAGAGGGGAGTACATTCAAAATCAAGAAGGAATAATATGTAGCAGCAAGGGGGAGTAGTATTCAGTCATGGAAACAATTCAATTGAGGAAATAGAGAATATTGAAGAATATAGCAGCAAATGAAGGATTCATCCTTGGGGGAGCTTTGATGAGGAAATAGAGAATGTTATCAAATAATTGTTCATTTGGATTGGTGGTGTTTTTCATTCCATATGTTTCCATCAATGCAAAATTGGGAGATTGTTGGAGATTTTCCAGCAAGCCAGTACTGACTATATGTTTGTCATTGATGACAACATATGGTAAGTAGCATGCATGGAAGACTTATGCAGTAAGATTTTAGTATATGTAGCATGGACATGTTATCAGCATGATATCATGGATGTAGAGGTTAATTGTTAGTATAGACAGTTATGAAGCAACTTGTGTCAGCAGTGTTCCTGACAGAGTTACAGGCAATGTTCTATGTATAATTGTATGTATAGTTATCATGGAGCCTTGTGCATTTGCATATGTGATGGAGACATGTTAGTGATGTTACATTCATGGACATAGAGTTTGGTGTGTAGTAGAAGTGAAGTTATGCAATCTCTATTCATGAGTTGTAGTTTCTTGTGTTTATCGATAAGAGCCGAGAAAGATTATGTTGATACAAGAGTTGCGCCTATCATTATGGTATGCACACTTGGATTGGTAATTGGAGAAGAGTTATGAATGTTTGGTTAAGAGTGCATGATTTAATTTAGCTTAAGGAGAAAGTATCAGTTAATTTGGTAGAGCCGACAGTGTGTAGCGTGCGTCTACACTTATTGATTTGGACAGGTCCCAGTTTGTGTTGCATACTTAATAGAGCTGATAGAATTATTATTGGAGAGTTTTATGGTTTCTCTAATATGATTTCAAGGTGGTTCTAATAGGCTGACTTGATTATATCATTTGGAGGAAATATATTTATAGGTAATCATTTGTGATTGCTAAGGTATGGTTCATGTTGAATGTGAAGAGCAGAGCAGAGAGTGTGAAGTGTTGAGCCATCAGAAAAAGGTCTATGTGACCATATAAAGAGTATATGCTATACATTAGAACTAATCTAGATAGAAGGTCAAAGCACAGCTCACCAAGATCTAGATATAGCATGTATCTGTTATTCTAAAGGTTGCAGCCTTCACCCCTTTAAGCAGTGTGCTCTTAGATAGTGTGTCCTCATCCCTAACAGGGTTAATTGTAAAAGACTCATAATAGGGTCTGACCCTTGACTAGGTCACTATACTTATTGCATTGTAAAGAAAAACTCCTAATAGGGTTGTAAGGTCTCCTAAAAGGGATCATAATACACTAGTGCAAATTATTAGTGGGTGTCAATTCCCACTAGGGTTTTACCTATTTGGGTTTCCATGTAACCAAAATATTGGTGTTGTGTCCAAGTGTTCTTTCATTGTATTTATGCTTAAATTTAAGTATACTTAATTGGATAAAGAATTGAAACTCATAGATAATTGATTCATCCCCCCCCCCCCCCCCCTCTCAGTTATCTCTTGGGACTATTCCTAATAGACAAATGACTGAAAAGTTAGAGAAAGAATCATAAATACTAAGACTAACTGACCATCACTTTAAAATTTCCAATCAGATGGTTGTCATGAGTTAGCTAGAAAATTAGAAGACATTGGTGAGCTAAGGGAAGAAAATGAAATACTGAAAAATGAATTGAAGATGCAACAACAACACAATGAAATAATAAAGAAAACTAAGGAAAGCACCAAAAGGATGGATAAATTCTTAATGAGTCTGAGAAGACTAGATAAAACCACTAGATTAGGTTATATCGAGTAAGGAGATTCATCAAATAAAGTAGAGAAAATGAATACCTATGCAAATCCTAGACCAAATAAGCTCTCATGCTATCATTATGGATAACCAAGTCACACAACAAATGTTTGCAAAAGTAAAGCTAAAGGTACTCCTAACACTATTCCAAAATTTGATGGTTATTTCTACAATTGCAACAAGTATGGACATCAAGCATTTGAATGTACATTAAAGATGAACAAGTCACCTAAGAGGCACTATATGGAAAAGCATTGTCGTACTTACAACAAGCATGGTCATAAATCACAAGAATGCAGGGCATAGTTAAAATAAGTTTGGAAACCAAAGAGACAAAAAAATACCTATCAATTGAGAAGACAAGGTAATTATTACACTTGGGATTACAACTCTTGAGTTAATTGTACAGCATGTGGAAGATATGGTCATATTGCTACAAATTGTATTAGACTACACTGGAGAGGAAAATCTAGAAATTGGACAAACTCTAGAATGGTATGTCTGCATTGTCACAAGGTTGGTCACTTAAGTAAAGATTGTAGAGACCGAGCACCAGAACTAAATGGTGAGATGAATAAGAATACTATTTATGAAATCAAAAGGCAGATGAGTCAAATGCGGAGAATATTTACATAAGACAATGGAGGAACAAGAACAACAGTCAGTGACACCTTGTTCTTTGGATTAGGTGATTTCACCACTTCTACCTAACCAAATCAAGTAAGTATAAGAACAAAATTTTAATTAGTTATATCTTACAATAGTTCCTTATATCTATTGCATAAATACCAAATCAGCATGAATTATAATGCACTAGGTTGTTATATGTTATGAACTTGAAATGAGCATAGTCGGTAAAGCTTGACCGACTAAGAAATTGTCAGTCGATGAAAATGGTAAAGATAACCAAGTTTTATAGTCAACTAAGCATTGTAATGTTAACCAAGCTTAAGTATCTAAAGGAGATAATTGAATATTTGATCATTAACCAAGTAGTGCTTGGTGAAGTATTTACTGCAACATATTTATGCTGAAAAAGGTTTTTGGGTATAAATACATGATGATCCAACTCATTTTTCACATTGCATTTGAAGAGTGAACCAGAGAAAAAAAGAGTGAGATTTGAGCAACCAGATTCTGAGCTATTACAGTGACTTGTGAATTTCATGGAGTGTTTGGAAGTTATTCAAGAAAGTTTGAAGCGTAACTGAGCGATTTGAACATAGTTTTCACAAAGCCCTAATTTATTAACAGCGATAGCTTCTACTTCAAAAATCTCTCAATTGAAGGTTGATAAGGAGAAGAAAGTAACATTAGTCAAGAGAGAAACATATGAGGAACCACACTACAAATTACATCTAGATATCATTATACAGATCGATGAAAAAGATGCATTTTCATCTATATCACCTAGGGTTTTATTGGTGAAGAATATTCGATTGTATATTCACTGCAAGATCAGTGAGATAGGTGATTTTGAGCTTCAATACACCTATCAGGAGCTATGCATAGATGGAGAACTAAAATATGAGCACAAACACCTAGAAATAAAAGGTTTGACAAATACACTTCACTTCCCAAAGGAATTTAAAACAAAGTGGATCAGAATTGTACTTAGCTGAGTACACAATGGAACAATGTGGTTAGATGAACTGGTAAATATCACTAAGGATGTGAATCACATGTTCACCAGATACCCAATATGTGACAAGGCTAAATCCCTAAGACATCCATCGAAGATCTAGATTGAGAAATTGACTGAATCTGAATGGGATGGTAAAGGAATGAGGATAAACACCATTGATAATCCAGAGACTAGATTCAGAGCTATGTGATTGCATATAATATATTTCAATCTAGTAGACTAAATAGTGTTCCTTGCGGTGTTGTCAACATTTCTTACAAGATAGTGAAGAAGGGTCTTCAACTTGACCTAATTGAATTGATGTTAAGGCAACTGGAGGAGAACATGAGAACAATCTAAGTTGAGAAATCTAACACCTGCAAGTTTAGATCCCTATTGGTATGTACATTTTTCTACTTGAAAAAATCATTTCCCTTGATCGGTAATGTAGAGTGGGATGTAAATAAGCCAGCCATCATTCAAATTGGTGAATTTATAAAAAGTTTAGATAAGAATTTTGAGTCAGTCATGGATGACTACTTTAGCAAATTCAAGGATAGAATGCACAAGAGAAGCATAATTCTTGCGCAGTAAGTTGAAAAATACAAAGATGACATATGTTTCTTAGTGGACACTGACACAACATTGATAAAGTTAGTTAAACTGAGAACTGCATGGTTGCCACTGATGGACTATGAACTAGACATTGACTGAGCCACTAGATCAATAAAGGAACTTCTAGTAGAGCCTAAGGACAAAGGTACAACCAAATTTGGAACATATGAAGAAGAAAAGAAAATAATAAAAAATGGACTTATTTGGAGTTAAAATTGGAAGGAAAATAAAGAAAATGATTGGAACTTTTGAAAAAAATGTTGGAGAACAAGAAGCAGAGAAGTCGGTTGAAGAGGCAACTGAGGAACAGAAATTAGTTGGTAAAAGTGAAGATGAAGAGGAGACCAAGTCAGATAAGGAATTATAGGAAGAGACACCAAAGGTAATGAAAGGAAAGAGGAAATAGGTAGATACTCCTACATGAGCAAGGACAAGGTCCACTATAGGTGGTTCCCCACCTCAGAGAAGAGGAGTTACAAAAATTACAAGGTCTACACTGACAAAGACCTATCAAAAGAAAATAGGTATGCAAGATTCTACCAAGGTACCTAAACCAAAGAAGAGAATAAAATACATAAAGAATAAAGATGATGTAGATTCAGATAAGGAAGAAAAAAATCAATTTAAAGTAGTAGTTAATAAAGCACAGTCAATTGATGTGCTTGTAGAAGGCATAAAAGAAAGAGGAGAACTAGGTCATCCTAAAATCATGACATATCCTAACATGAATAAAGAGGATCAAGACAAACTAGAAGAGGCTATCATCGGTATGATGATTAATTTAAAATGAGTACTAGTTGAATTCTCAAGTAGTATTCCACAAGATTTTTATGAAAAAGTGTTAGCAAGGTGGACTTGTGCTTTGAACACCGAGAAGAAAATGAGAGAAAGATCACTAATTTTGGCAATGCCAAATCTATCTATTCAAGAGATTGAAGATATAATGAAACAATATGCCAATAATTTTTTTATGAAAGGAAGGGAACTTAATATCTTACAAGGAAAACTATAAGAGGTTGATGAATAAAGCACAGTGATATGGAATGAAATCCTAAAATCAAGAGCTGGAGCAGAGAAAATTGCACTTGTAGTTATCACTGAGAAAAGTGTAATAGGAAGAGGAAAAGGTGTACAAACATATGATAATTTTCTTACAACACAAAGGCTAGTTGAAGAGCCTATAAATATGTCAAATGCTAAGTATCTAGAAGACAACACTTATGCTGAAGATTTTTATCATGTTGCACAAAGTGAAAAAGAAGATACTCTAGAGATGTTAAAGATAACCAGGGAAGAAGAAGTATTGATGAAGATATCACAGAAGGAGACCCTGATGGTCAAGCAAAAGAATATGAAGATATCACTAATGCTACCAAAAATAAAGAAGAAGATCAAAATACTTGAGGTATCTAGAGCACTCATACTGGGTAATTTACCTATCTTATTACAAGATATTGACATAGCAAGCAGCAAACCGAGGACACACCACCTGAGCAAGAAATGGATAATACTGAAGACAAGGGTGAGGAAGTAGAGAAAGAGACTACTAACATAGAGGTAGATGATAAAGGAGCCCAAGATGAAAACAATGTAGATGATTCTACTATAGGAACAAGGCCACAAGCCCTAGGACCTCACACTAAGGGAATTGCAATGGGGAAGGAAAAATAAGAAAGTGTATCAACTGAGAAAAAAAATTCAAATCCAAAGAAAAAGGCTCTAGTTCCCTATGGTCAGTCACCTACTTTGAGAAAACAAGAAAAGAAGAAGAAGAAAAAACATGGAAAAGGTTTGGTCACACTTGATGAAGTGATAGAGATACCTACATGTGACCCAAGAACTTTGGACCCAGAAGCTCTAAGGAGGTATGGAGAACTCTGCACCCGAAAAGCAACTCAGAACAAGCTGAGGCAAGAAAGAAAACACAAAAAGGTGCTAGAGGATGTGAAAGAAATATTGATACAAGTTGTCACGGATGTAAACATTGATGAGAATACTCTCATCATTGACCAACTTGTAGTACTTACTGAGTACATCAATTCTCCTACAATCAATGCAGAAAAGAAGATTGAAGAAAGAGTAGAGACAAAGATTCAGTACAAGATCAAAAAGAAGATCAGCCAAGCAGTGACAATTCACAAGGTGAAGCTATCTGAAATAGTAACCAAAATAGAAGGAATTATTTAGAAAATACTTATTATTTTGAAGAAACTTTGCACTATAGATTTATTTACTGTAGAAATCAATGAAAAGTTGAAGAAGTTAGATGAAGACCTACATAAAAGTGCTAAAAGTTTAATCACCAAACCCCATGCATTCAAATTGTATTATTCAAAGGTTAAACATATACAGGGGTTAAGAAATGAATTGAGAAGAGAAGAGGATAAAATAGAAGATCAAATAATTGAGCTATAGGATGAGTTATTACCACACATAGAGGTGATGCAAATGCATGTTAAGAAGGAAAAGGAGTTAGTTGTTGTGTGCTAAAATGTTGACACACTTCTATGAGTCATTAAATCCAAGATTGCTCAAGAATGAGGTCTCAAATGGTGACTCATAGCTCTCTATTCATGAAGTGCAAGGGTTTATAATGGAGGCCCTCAGGTTAGACCTACTTTATGCCCATGCAAGTACACCATAAAATGAGAGATTCAAAGATGAAAAGCAAGAATGCTAGTCTCCATGATCATCAAGTATGCATGCAAATGAAAATGGAAGCTATTCTAAATGATAACAATGCATAAAAGAAAACTAATCTATGAAAGGAAATGCTTATACAAGATTATTCTATGAAAGGAAATATGAATCTAATCTAATATGCAAGTGCAAGATTAATCTAAATGGATTGTCATGGAAGCATGAGAGAAGAAGACAAGAAAATAGAAGTTGCAATGTTCAAGCTCAAGTGCTCAAATTCTCCTCCAAAATCGCTCTCCAAACCTGCATAACAATAACATAAATCTTGATCTCTAAGATCTCCATGCATAAATGAGAAAGAGAGGGCTCCTTATAAAGGATTTTAAAAATTAATGGAAGGTCAAGATTAAGAGGCAAAAAGAAATGAGCAATGGTGGAGATTAAATCCTAGTTGATCCATGTGCTCAAGATTCTCAAGAGGCAAAATCAATTGACATGGTTAAGAGGCAAAAATATGTGTGAAAGAGATTAAGAGGCAAAAGGAGATTCCACTCATCTTGGAAAGTGTGCATTCAATGTGAAGACAAAAAGTCTTTTTCTTTTTCTTTTTATTTTATTATTTATTTATTATTTTTAGCAAAGTGGTTTCCATTATTTAATTAAAAGATTTTTAATTTATTTAAAAGAAATTTGTTCTTTTAATTAAATGTGGCTTAGAATAAAGTGATTTTATTATTTAATTAAAAGATTTTTTTATTTAATTAAAAGGGAGCATGTTCTCTTAATTAAATAAAACTTAGGATAAAATGATCAAACCTTAGGAAATATTAAAATAATTGAATTAATTACAATTTGATCAAGGAAATTGATTTGAATTGAAAATATTGCAAAGCATTGATTCAGGAAATGATAAATTGATGAATGGGGGCCCAAAGTCTAGGCGGCCATTTTAGGGTACATACATTTGCCCCTCTTTGACTAATGTGTGATCTTCATGGGAACACATGTAGTCAAAGAATGAAGTTGAAATGTGAGATCAATTTGGGATCACAAAACAACCCAGACGTGTGATCGACAGATGGGAACACATTAGGACAAAGATAAATTGATTGAAAAAGACAAGGCCAACACTCCTGTAAATAGGTAATTGTCAAGTCTCAAGAAAGGTTGCCCCAAGTGAAGCAATTGATAGGATTGATAAAGCTGAATCAAGGATTGAAGTTTGATAGGTACTGCCCCCTCGTGATTGAAATCAAAATGAGATAGAGGAGAAATAGTAAATTGATAAATTTGATAAAATCGAACTAAAGATAAGGTTCCTGATGTAAGATGAAAGATATAAGGATCACAGAACCAAGGTAGATCATCAAGGAAGATTATGCCCCAAGGTTGAATTAGAAGAAAAGAAGTAGGGGAAAGCGAATGGAAGATAGAAGTTTGGAAGAGATGAAAAGAAATGGAGAGAAGAAAGAGGATGTGGCTCAAGAAAGAGAATGCACAAAAATCAATCAACTGTTTAAGATAGAGAATTTCGATTGAGATCACGAAAGAAGATAAGGAAATGAAGATCAAAACGTGACCACAGTTGATTAAAAGTCCAAAAGAAATATAAAGGAAAACCCTCTCCAACTCTTAATGCAGCCTAAAAATGCAAATTAACATGAAGTCTAACAATGCAAGCTACATGAAAATGAAAAGGTGTACTTGCAATAGAGAAACTATAACATAGGATCTTGTGTTCATCATTCATTAGAGAATGTTAAGGAACTTATATTCATCATTGGGCCATTATTAACGGACATCGGAAAATCACACAATCATCACTAGCTACAAGCACAATGATGAAGATATGAATGTGATTTATATCAGATTGGAATGTGGAAAGATTTTAACATAAGCATCAAAGACATAAAGGTCAAGATGACTTCGATGTTAGTGTTACCCAATTTTTTTCTATTCCATACAAATTTGGTTAGGGTGGATTCTATCCAAGGGTCCGTATTTTATCCCATGTTGAACACTCAGAGAATTTTTGTGCCTTGTGTTCTATCCTTTGGTTTTTTCAATTGTTTAAGCTCCCTTGTCTGAAGCTTTTTATTTGAAAATGTGACCGTTGGAGGCAAAAAACCCTCAAAACCCTAGGGCCTATTCTAATTTTTCGTTACCTTTTTTGGCCACTTAAATCTTTATTTCCCATGTGCACTTTTTATTCTGATGTTAGGTTTCCTTCAATTGCGAAATCTCTAACCCTCAGAATATTCCTTTACATTTCCCGATTCCACGACTACCCTTTGTTCGTGAGATCTCCCAGTCGGAAGGCATGTTCCATTTTTATTCCACAACTTGGTGATGGTCTCTTCAGTTGGTTAATCACTTAATGTAACCCAAGGTCACAATCCTTTTAGTGACTAGGTGACTATGTTTGCATGATCTCGTATTCCTGGCGGTCAAGCCCTTAACATCCAGCGACCTGGCGAGTGGTTATAGTTTTATTTGGTGGTCTCGGCTCTGAGGTAGTTTAGATCAAGTAAGATCTATGACTGGTGCATGATCTGATGGAATATTCTTATCCCATGAGATCATGCGACAGTCATCGATCTTCTTTTCAACGTAGTGCTTCTGTGCTAGTGGGTCCACTACCACGTGGTCTGAGGTGTTAACTTTCGATTGGCCGTAGAGTTATGATCTAAAGGAATATTCTGAGCCCATGCAATCATATGCTAGTCATTGATTTTAATTTATCCCCAGGGCTTTTTCAGGTGGGTCCTCTTATTTTGATGTGCTCATTTCTGATTGGCTGGCCAGCTGATGACAAGGATTTGTCAGTCGGTCCGAGGATTTCTTAAGTGAGGTGGAAATAGAATAGAAAGATCTACAACTAGTGCATGATCTGAAGGAATCTTCTAAGCCCATGAGATCATGCGACAGCCATCGATTTGGAATCAAGCATCAAGGAAGGTTGAGTGGGTCCTGTGCCAGATGGATCCAAGGTGTCTACAGTCGACCAATGGTATGATGAAAAGTGGTAGGGTGGGCCCAGTTCTTCAAAGATGTAGTCGCTAGATCTCTAGTTTTCTTGATGGCTATATTAACATTCAGAGATCCAGCAACAGTGTGTTCTCGTAATCTCCTATTCCTGACGGTTATGTTCCAAACATTCAGAGACTTAGCGACACGGTTATCTCCTAGTCTCGTGATGCAGCGGCTAAGTCATAAAAGATCAAGCAACTTGGTGACTACCGTCAGATTATAGTAAGATCAAGGTTTGTCGTGTGATCGCCAGATAAGCTAGGGTTAAATGAAAGGTCATGAGATTCAGCGACTGAAGGAAAAAGAGGGCCCAAGGTTAAATGTAGAGTTAAGGTTAAAAATATAAGTAGAGCCCAGGTAAAATAGAAGATCTGACGGCTGCATTTTGAAATGAGATCAGGTTTAAATATTAGCCATTGATGAAGAGAACTTGGTGCCACCTGTGACCGTTTAATCAATTTTTAAATTCAAATATCTAAAGTACCAAATTCAAATAGTTATGGTGAGCCTGAGTTCCAGAGAGGTGGATAGATCAAGGTGGCTTGTCTGCAAGAAGATACAGTACAGAGATAGACACGCAAAATGATATCTAATCAGTTGGGATATTTTCATGAACATTTATGATCAAAGTTGACAGATTTAGGGTTAGCTTTTATTTTGTGAAAATCTATAAACCTAGTTAGGTTTTGCTCCTACCTGCGTGCAAAAGGAGATGTATATATTGTTTTTTTGGAGCTTTTAGAGCTCAAAGTTTACATCTTTGTAAAAGAGAGATTTTCTTTCTAAGGAGTTATCCATGGCATTCTTTCTACCCTCTAAATTTTTGCAGTTTGTAACTTTTCATTGATGTTTGGATAATGCAAAGGTATTTTGTGACATTCTTTCTATCCCTATACCTTCTTGTCTAATTTTTCTCTTAATGAATTGAGTATATGTATGTTTTCATTGATATCTTAGGGTTCCTAATCCCTCTTTCTTTCTACAATTCATGTGTATTCATGTGGTTGATTTGATTTGAATGATCTTGTGGGTATACTTCAACCCCCTAACAATCTGTCTCATTCCTATATTTAGTTGCAGAGGTGAATGTTTGCTTGCAGGTCATAGATTGTGTCTAAATTCTTAGGAATGCTATTGTTTATGAAATTCTCTCTTTCCATGAATAGCCTCTTTCTATTGCAGATCCTTCTATGAAGTACTGATGCAAGCCTATTTAGTGAGTTGTGATCTCCTAGACCTAAGTTTGTGCACTGATTTTATCCTTTATACTTTAATTCATACCATCATTTCGGTGTATCACCTAGTAGGTAGTTTTCTTTTTCAGTCATTTCCCTTTCATGCATTCCTTCCATCCTTTTCCCCTCAAGTCTTACTTTCCTGTCAAGAAGCAAATTAAGGTGATTATCCAAGAGGAACCAGCCTAGAACCTGGAGGTCTCATCTCAGTTAGCATAGGTCCCACAACCTGGAGATGATTCCCATGTTATACTAAGTTATCAAGACCAAGAGAGCTTGAAACAAGGGTGCAAACTTAGTGTATAACAATTCTGGCACACCTGGTGGGACTAAGAAAAGAAGTTCATTGTTTGAAGATTATGTTATCTCTAATATACTGATTGCATAATACAGACTTTTAGAAGTTTGATATTCAAGTATATTTGGTGACTCCACTAATTTCACAAATCCAGGCTAAACTTGTTCAAATTTTATGAGAAAGATTGAGACTAGAAGCTCAAAGCCTACTAAATTTTTAGAGTTGCACTCAAAAAGAGGCTACAAAGGTAGATCAACCTAGAGAACATCTCTTGCAAACAGAGTATAGTCTACACCACCTGATACTTTAGAAATGAGACCTTTTCCCTTTCATCTCAGAAGAAGAGGAAGATCTCTAACTAGAGATCTAGAAGAAGATTCAAATCTAGCATCAAATACAACTCACATAGTTGCTACTCAAATTTTAGCTCCTACAATTGCTAAATAGTTTGCTTTTGGACCTTTCAACTAAGGGAGTCCATTGAACTTTTCTCAACATCATGATGTGCCCTTGGTGGCACTAAATAGTCTACCTAATTTCATAGGTGAAGGACAAACTATAGCTTTTGAGCACATTAGAGATGTGACCACTATCTACAGCATACACAATATAACTCAAGAAGATGTGGCCACCAACTTATTAGTGGCCTCTCTAAAAGGTAAAGCTCTTGAATGGTTTAGAACTTTAACTGTTGGTTCCATTACTTCATGGGATGAATTAGGAGATGCATTAAGTAAGCATTTTGAGGATAAATCATACAACTTGTCTTTGGTTGAGCAGTTAACAACCATTAAAAGAGACCCTCAATAACAAATGACAGATTATAGCAATAGATTCCTCAAGACATGGAATAGAATTCTAGTCTCGGTAAGGCCATCAGCTAACCATGCTTTCTTATACTTCTTGCAAAGCTTGAATGGTCAAATTTCTATCATGATCCAATCTATGGGTTGTACCTCTTTACCCCAGGCTTTTGACATAGCTGTCAGGGCTGAAAATTATTTAATCCAGGCAGGCATGATAGCTAGAAGGCCACCCATGCCCATCTTTCCTAGCCTTCAACCCATTGCACCTTTGCAAGTACCCCTATTTACCCCTATTCCTACCATATTAGCACCTCAGGCCAGTACTAGTGGTCAAGAACAAAAAACAAGTTTCTCTCAAGAGCTGCAAGAAATGAAGAATAGTCAACAAACTAGTCAACAAGAAATGAGAAATTTGCTGCAGACTTTGACTAAAGAGGTCACAAACCTAAAGAGGCAAGGGCAAGGAATCAAACCACCCTTTCAGCCACAAGGCCAAAGTCCTAATCAACAATATCAAAATCAGGGACAGCCTTATCAACAAAGTAGGCCACCATACCAAGGAGGTTATCAAGGACAAAGGCAAAATTTTAATCAAAGACCATTCCAACCATACAACCTTGCACCTCTTAATTCTGTGAATCCAGTTAGGGACATGGTCCCTAGTCAAAATAATATGGTTATGGATAACGAATGGTGTTTCCCTTGTAATCAGCCTCATAATTAGACTACATGTTCAAATGGACGGATGAACCAAGCACTAATGGTTCAAAATGCCTCACAAGCTCAATCAGAGGCCTCCTCTAGTGGATCAATTCCCCAACAAGAATCACAAGAGAATGAGATTGCTCTTTTCAATTGGGAGTAGTAAGACTTCAATGGAGTCATTGGTGAACCTTCCATCGCTGCCAATACAAGGTCAAAGAGAAGAGCTCAAGACATGGAGCGAGCAAACTCTGGGACTAAGGCTACTACATCTGCAGAACCAATACAGCAAGCTACTCCCATCATATTCAAGAAGGCTCATGCCATTACAAGCAAAGAAGGCCATACTCTCAAAGAGGTGGAGCCTATTATAGTAAAAGCTCAACAGAGAGTACACAATGTGACACCTTTCAACATTGTAGACAACTTGAAGAAGGTGAACATTACCATGTCTATGTGGGATTCTTTGGCTATTCTAGGACAACCTAAAATTTTAAAGAGGGCTATGATTGAAATGACACTCCTCAGCCTACAAAAGAAGCTGCAAAGCTAGTGTTGGTTAACACTGATCAAGAAAGGGAGGCTCCAAGTTGCAACTCCAAAGCCAATACCATTCAAGGTAGGGACTCAAAACCCCCTCCCTTTTATGTATCTTTAGTTATTGGAAAATCCTTAGTACATAATTGTATGGTAGATAGTGGAGCTACTAGCACTATAATGCCCAAAAAGGTGGCCAACCAATTTGGACTAAAATATGAACCCCTACAAAAGAAGGTTACACAACTTGATGGATCCTTAGTTAACACTATAGGTGTGGCTAAGGATACTAGTCTAATCTTTCATGCTAGTCCTAATTTCTCCATCCTACTTGATATTTATATCATAGATCTCCCTACTTTATTTTCCATATGTCTATTAAGGGAGTTTATAGCCAAAATAGGAGGCTACCTTTTTTCTTACTGGTCCCACATGCTTTTTCACACAAGATATGGTACCAAGGTTACCATTAAATTTGAATCATTGGTAGCACACCATATAGAACCATATGTATCCAATACCATCAATGCAAACTGCCCTATATTTGATAGCAATGATTTCCAAACTATCAGAGAAGAAAACACTAAGATAAAGAGTATCCCTGATATTTTACTTGATGAACTAGAATCAGAAAAGGTTTTTGAAACCCAAGAAAATGTCATTTGGGATGCTGGTTTGGGAAGTTATTTGATACAAGAAAGTGGATCCATAGAGCCAAACCTCCTTAAAGAGGACACTGAGTCAGAGAATCGGAGCAATCAGGTTTGGGAATTGTTTTTTGATGGAGCTAGGAGCAGACATGATTTTGGTGGTGGTGCTATGCTAGTGTCCCCAAAAGGTGAAAGGTACTATACAACTTTCAGATTTAGTTTCTCCTACACTAGCAACACTGCAGAGTATGAAAGTCTAGTAAATGGACTAGAGTGGGCTAGGAAAAGAGGTCTCAAAGCCTTAAAAATTTATGGTGATAGTGAGTTAGTAGTTATCCAAGTGAGAGGGATAAGTGCAACCAAAAATGACACCTTGAAAGCATACAAACACAGAGTTTGGGATGCAATTGAAGACTTTTGTGCTTTCAATATTGTTGCCATCCCTAGGAAGCTAAATCAAAATGTAGATATATTAGTTGTTATTGGATCTCAGTATGACATTCCTAATAGTATTTCAAAGGAGGAGACCCAAAATCATATCAAAGTGAATTTTAGGCCTTCTATCCCTGATAATGATACTAATTGGCAAGTGTTTGACAATGATGAGCAAATTTTGTAATTCTTGTCTGAGGAAGATGTCTTCTCAGAGCATAACCAAGATAGATTATTGCAAAACTATGCTAACCAAGTGATACAACTCAAATCTAATAAGATGCCTAGAGGTCTTGTCACCTTAGAGACCATCTTCAACAAGAATGATCAAGTTAAGAAGAACAAAGCTGGCCTGGTAGTTCAACAAGAACACTGTGTTGAATTGGAGTTAGAACCAGGTAAAAGTTTACAATTTGGAAAAGTAAACACTGATTCAAAAAAGTAGGCTTACACCCAATTATTCAAAGAATTCAGTAATGTTTTTGCATGGCAATATGAAGACCTCAAAGGTTTTAATCTAGCCCTTGCTAAGCACACTATTGAACTAGAGCCTAATGCCAAACCAGTAAGACAAAAGCAAAGGCCTATTAATCCCAAGCTTGAGCCAATTATGCATAACGAAGTGCTCAAATTGATAGAAAGTGGTATCATCTACCCCATCAAACATACTAGTTGGGTTTCCAACCTTGTTCTTGTAAGGAAGAAGAATGGGGAGTTGAGTTATGTGTTGACTTTGGGGATCTTAACAAGGCCTCTTTAAAAGACCACCATCCATTACCCTCTATGGAACAAATCTTACAATGTGTCTCTGGATCTGAGAAATTTTCATTATTGGATGGCTATTCAGGATATAATCAGATCCTAGTTAATGAGGAGGATCAATACAAGACTACATTTACAACCAATTGGGGAACCATGGCTTATTAAAAGATGCATTTTGGTTTGTCAAATGTAGGTGCCACTTTTCAAACCAAAATATTTGAGGAAAATCTTTGAAAGATGTAGAGAGTTTGGGATATCTCTTAATCCCAAGAAATGTGTGTTTGCAGTTCATGAAGGGAAGTTGCTAGGATATATAGTATCCAAGAAAGGAATTACAGTAGACCCTAAGAGAATTGCAGCCATCCTAGAACTACCATTGCCACATCATAAGAAAAGTCTCCAATCTTTCATAGGAAAGATTAATTTTGTTAGGTGTTTCTTGCCTAATATTATAGATTTATTGAAGCCTTTGACAGCCATGTTAAAGAAGAGTTCAACTTTCAGCTGGACTAAAGAAGGAAAAGCTAATTTCCAAGCTATCAAAGAGGCCTTGACAGAAGCCCCTGCTCTATTAAACCCAAATTTTAGTAAGGATTTTATCCTTTATACTTATGGAGGTGATGATGCTATATTTGTTATGCTAACTCAAGAAAATTTAGATGGGTTGGAGCAGCCTATTGCTTTTTTCAGCAAAGGTTTAGAAGAGTATGAACAAAGATACTCTTTTGTAAAGAAACATGTACTTGCTATCGTAAAAAAATTTAAAAAGTTCATATATCTATTGACCCATAGCAAGGTACACTTGAAGGTTACTCATCCAAGTGTCAAATAATTTTTTCTTTCAAAGGACCTAAATGAGAAAAGAGCTGGTTGGATTACCAAAGTGATGGAGTATGATATTGATATCCAAACCACCAAGCTGGTTAGAGGAAGAGGTCTTTGTGAGCATTTGGCAGAGGATGAAAGTTCAAAAAAATTAGAACAAACATATTCATCTCTGGTTGTGCATTCTATAGAGGAACATGCCAAGGCATCAGGTTGGTTGCCTAACATGATTCATTACTTAAAGACAGGACAATGTCCTACAGGCCTAGATTCAGCAAAAAAAAGATATTATAGATCACAATCTATTCCCTTTCTCCTGATAGATGAGGTTCTTTTTAGAAAGGATCACAATGGTGTCCTTTTAAGATTTATTGATTCAGAAAAGATAGCTGATGTCCTATTTGAGTTTCATGATGGACCTTTTGGAGGTCACTTTTCTCCTAGGACTACTACTTTTAAAATCATGAAGGCCGGATATTATTGGCCATCTATCTTTAAGGATAGTCATGATTATGTGAGAAAATGCATCAAGTGTACTATGTTTGTAGGAAAAGAAAGGCTTACAGCTCTACCCCTTCAGCCAATCAAAACAAAGCAACCATTCATGAGATGGGGCATAGACTTTATTGGCATGATTAATCCTCCATCTAGTGCAGGACACAAGTGGATAATCACTACAATAGATTATTTTACTAGATGGATAGAGGCAGTTGCCTTGAAAGAATCAAATGAGAGTGTTGTCTTGAGTTTTTATAATGATATAATTCATAGATTCGGCACTCCAGACTCCATAATATCAGATAATGCATTGACATTCATAGGCCTTAAAGTCTCAAAATGGGCAATCAAAAATGGCATCTATCTGAATACAAGTTCAAATTACTACCCTGAAGGCAATGGTTTGGCAAAATCAACTAATAAGAACTTGATTAGGATAATCAAGAAAACTCTACAAGATAACCAGAGAGATTGGCATACTAAGTTGAAGTCTACCTTATGGTTAGACAGGATTACCCCAAAGAAGATCATTGGGAATTCTTCTTATGTGTTAGTGTATGGTAGAGAGGCTAAGTTGTCCATTTCAACTGAATTGTCAACTTTGGACTTGGCCACTCAATATGTCCTATTTGAAGAAGGAGATCCCTTACAAATCAGGTATGCTCAGCTAATGGAGTTAGAAGAACTCAAAGACAAATCCATGAAAGATATGGAGTCCCATCAGATTCAAAAAAAGAGGAGCTTTGATAAAAGAGCCAGGGCTAGAGACTTCAAGATTGGGGATATAGTCCTCAAGTGGGATGAATTCAGATCAAAACTTGGCAGACATACAAAGTTTGATTCCTTTTGGGGTGGACCATTTGTTATTATAGAATGCAAGGGGCCTAATGCTTTTCAGCTATCAACTCTTGAAGGAGATGCCTTGCCTATATCAATTAATGGATTCCACTTAAAGCCTTTCTTTGAGGTCAATCCTTCCTTGTAAATCTCTGTAAATATGTTTCCTATTTTCTGTCCCTGCTTTCTAGTTTAGTTTTCCCTATTTTCCAAGAAGTGCCCATGCACAATTTTGTCCCTCTGGTTCCAGGTCTGTCTCTCTGTCAGGAAGTGTTTTATGCTTAGGTGATGACTCCTAAGCCCAATGAATTGTTTAAAGGCCACTGATCTAATGTCTAGCAGGCTAACATCTAGTAGAAATCGCCAAAATGTTACCCAATTTTTTTCTATTCCATACAAATTTGGTTAGGCTAGATTCTATCCAAGGGTCCACATTTTATCCCATGTTGAACACTCTAAGAATTTTTGTGCCTTGTGTCCTATCCTTTGGTCTCTACAATTGTTTAAGCTCCCTGGTCTGAAGCTTTTTATTTGAAAATGTGACCGTTGGAGGTAAAAAACCCTCAAAACCCTACGACCTGTTCTAATTTGCCGTTACCTTTTTCAACCACTTAAATCTTCATTTCCCATGTGCACTTTTTATTTTGAGGTTAGGTTTCCTTCAGTTGCAAAATCTCTAAGACCCCTCAGAATATTCCTTTACATTTCCTGATTCCGCGACTACCCTTTGTTCGCGAGATCTCCCAGTTGGAAGGCGTGTTCCATTTTTATTCTATGACTTGGCGATGGTCTCTTCAGTCGGGTAATCACTTAATGTAACTTGAGGTCACCAATCCTTTCAATGACTAGGTGACTATGTTTGTGTGATCTCATATTCCTAGCGGTCAAGCCCTTAACACCCAGCGACCTGGTGAGCGGTTACAGTTTTAATTGGCAGTCTCAGCTCTGAGGTAGTTTAGATCAAGTAAGATCTATGGCCGGCACATGATCTGATGGAATATTCTTAGCCCATGAGATCATGCGATAGTCATCGATCTTCTTTTCAATGCAGCACTTCTATGCCAGTGGGTCCACTGCCACATGGTTTGAGGTGTTAACTTCCGATTGGCTGCAGAGTTATGATTTGAAGGAATCTTCTAAGCCCATGCGATCATATGCCAACCATTGATTTTACTTTATCACCAGGGCTTTTTCAAGTGGGTCCTCTTATTTTGATGCAATCATTTCTAATTAGCTAGCCAGTTGATGACAAGGCTCTATCAGTGGGTCTGAGGATTTCTTAAGTGAGGTGGTAGTAGAATAGAAATATCTACGACTAGCACATGATCTGAAGGAATCTTCTGAGCCCATGAGATCATGTGACAGCCATCAATTTGGAATCAGGCATGAAGGAAGGCTGAGTGGGTCCTATGCCAGATGGATCTGAGGTGTCTACATTCAACCAATGGTATGATGACAAGTGGCAGGGTGGGCCCAGTTCTTCAAAGATGTAGTCACTAGATCTCTATTTTTCCTGATGACTATAATAACATTCAGAGATCCAGCGACTATGTGTTCTTGTAATCTCCTATTCCTGATGATTATGTTCCAAACATTTAGAGACTTAGCGACATAGTTATCTCCTAGTCTCATGATGCAGTGGCTAAGTCATAAAAGATCAAGCAACTTGGTGACTAACATCAGATTACAGTAGGATCAAGGTTTGTCACGTGATCGCTAGATAAGCTAGGGTTAAATGAAAGGTCGTGAGATTCAACGACTAAAGGAAAAAGAGGGCACGAGGTTAAATGTAGAGTTAAGGTTAAAAATATAAGCAGTGCTCAGGTAAAATAGAAGATCTGATGGCTGCATTTTGAAATGAGATCAGGTTTAAATATCAGTCATTGATGAAGAGAACTTGGTGCCACCTATGACCGTTTAATCAATTTTTAAATTCAAATATCTAAAGTTCTAGATTCGAATAGTTATGGCAAGCCCAAGTTGTAGAGAGGTAGATAGATCAAGGCGGCTTGTCTGCAGGAAGATATAGTACAGAGATAGACACACAAAATGATATCTGATCGGTTGGGATATTTTCATGTACATTTATGATCAAAGTTGATAGATTTAGGGTTAGCTTTTATTTTGTGAAAATCTATAACCCTAGTTAGGTTTTGCTCCTGCCTGCATGCAAAAGGAGATGTATCTATTGTTTTTTTGGAGCTTTTAGAGCTCGGAGGTTACATCTTTGTAAAAGAGAGATTTTCTTTCTGAGGAGTTATCCATGGCATTCTTTCTGCCCTCTGACTTTCTATAGTTTTTAACCTTTCATTGATGTTTAGATATTGCAAAGGTATTTTGTGACATTCTTTTTGTCCCTATGCCTTCTTGTCTGAATTTTCTCTTAATGAATTGAGTATATGTATGTTTTTAGTAATATCTCAAGGTTCCTAATCCCTCTTTCTTTCTGTAATTTATGTGTATTCCTGTGGATGATTTGATTTGAATGATCTTGTGGGTATACTTCAACCCCCTGATAATCTGTCTCATTCCTATACCTAGTTGCAGAGGTGAATGTTTGTTTGTAGGTCATAGATTGTGTCTAAATTCTTAGGAATGCTATTATTTGTGAAATTCTCTCTTTCCCTAAATAGCCTCTTTCTATTGTAGACCCTTCTATGAAGTATTGATGCAAGCCTATTTAGTGAGTTGTGATCTCCTAGACCTAAGTTTGTGCATTGATTTCATCCTTTATACTGTAATTCATACCATCATTTTGGTGTATCACCTAGTAGGTAGTTTTCTTTTTCAGTCATTTCCCTTTCATGCATTCCTTCTATCCTTTTCCCCTCAAGTCTTACTTTCCTATCAAGAAGCAAATTAAGGTGATTATCCAAGAGGAACCAGCCTAGAACTTGGAGGTCTCATCTCAGTTAGCATAGGTCCCACAACCTGGAGATGATTCCCATGTTATACTAAGTTATCAAGACCAGGAGAACTTGAAACAAGGGTAAAAACTTAGTGTATAACAGTTAGCTTACCCAATTTAATGTAGCAAAACCACACTCACATCAAGACATAGATGTTGGGATGACCATAAGAATGGTTGTGCAAAAATAGTCAGGGATGATGTCTTAAACCTACTAAGTGTTTCAAGGGAACAACAAGAGACACTCTAGAGCTTCAAGACCACACCCACAAGTAGAAAGAAAATAAAAACATGCCCCATGCCCCAAGTCCTCTAGCTATGCATCCCAGAGAGACTTACTAGACAAGGACACTCAATGAAAATCAATAACAATCAGCACACAAAGAAAATATCATGACATGGCTCAAGCATTAAATGTTGTGTTTAAAAATTTTAGTGTGTTAACTGATACTAAGTTCTGAGGATAAGGATTGAATGCTTGAAAGCAAGTAAGATCACATGACAAAACTAGGTAAGACCAAACTGAGAAGTGTTGAAAAATACTCAATGTCAGGGGTTGTGTTGAAAAACATAGTTGGGGTGGTGTTGAAAAACACTATTTGTGAGGTGTCCTAAAGACTAACACATCCAAGAGACCAAAAGTAACATAGTTATTCCCCCTAGACAAAGACAAAGACCAATTCCAAACCAAGGCAACAAGGACAAGGCATGATGGAGAAAGGCTAAGTGTCGAGGACGTGTGCTAAGAAATAGGGGTGCAAAGGCCTCAAGTAACACTCATTTCCAGGTTTTCACCACTTGGATTTTATTGCAAAAAAAAATTTCAGGACTTTATATTATTTTTTTGTATTTTTGCTACCAAGGCGCCTATTTCTAGGTGTTTTTACCTAGGCACTTTTTCTATTTTCTATTTTTTATTTTTTTATTTTATTTTATTTTTGGAAGAAGGAAAGATTTTTAGATAATGCTCCTTGAAAGGACAAACCATGATATGCCAAGGATTCAAAATGATATGCTCAAAGATTCTGATAGGGAAAGAAAGATGGAAGAGAAAAATGGAGGATAAGGTTTTATGTAAAGCGAGTGAGGTTGGAAGATAGGAGGAATAGGCAAATAAGGAAAAAGGATAGAAGGTAGAAGGATAATGAATGGAAGGATTGTGAAAAGGTAGATGGAAAGGAAGGCAAGATCAACATCAACACACACCTTGAAGGGTGGCAAGAGGATGGAGGAAATGTGAATGAAATAATACGTGAAGGAATATGGTGAATGGATAGTAGAGGGTGCGGTTAAGGCGCATGGAATGGAAGAATGTTTTTGGAAGAAGATGAAGTGGAAGCCTTTGAAAGCTTGAATGTCAACTTCACTTGTTGCTCAACATCAAACTCTTTCAAGAGAGACTTTGGAATCCATATAGCCATAGGCTTTTCATTTCTTTTTGATGATTTAGAGATAATATCTTCAATGATGGATTTTGGAACCCATACTTGTCTTGTAGTTTTCTTCTTAGATATCTCTTTGACTTTATGCCTCCATGTCAATTAGAGGAGACATGGTGATCTTCTTTTTTTTATGGATTCTTGTATTGCTTCTTTTTCTTGTATTGAACATTCAAGTTACTTCCAGAAGACTTGGGACTTGTGGAAGAAGGAGGATATGACTGGTTTAGATGGGTGGGTGGATGAGAAGGATTCAAGGGTATGCATCTATGTTGATCTTGAGGAAAGATAGGAGATGGAGGGATGTATGGACCCAAGATGGATGATGAATTAGGAGAGTTAGGAGGGGAAAGTGAAGGGACATAAGGGCCCAAGATGGAAGGAAGATGTGAAGCCCTTAGTATTGGTGGAGGAGGTCCAAGGATGGACGTGGAAGATACAAAAGGATAATCAATAAGTTCATCAATATCTATATGACAACCAAGGACATCAACATCTTTAGAGTGAGCATTAGGATTTGCAATAGGATCATGAACATCTTGAATAGGAGCAACTTCTTTGATAGGATTGTTCGGAGCTTGAAAAGACTTAGGAAGAGTATAAAGTGGAAGCGAACATGGAGTGGTAGAACAAGAAGATGGAAGACTTTGATCTTGACAAGGAGCTTTGGATAGCATAAGCATATTATTTTTCTCTTGATTTTCAATAGACTTAACATTGGAAGTAACAACACTATTTTTAATAACCTTAGTGGAAGTATCATCTTTGGAAAGCGCAAGTGTAGTAAGGTTATTTTGATTGTCAATAAGCTCAATGGTGTAAGTAGTAGCTTGATCTTGCTTAGGAGAAGACTTAAGACATCGTGTAATGAGTGAGAAAGGGCCTACAGGATCAAAAGAACCATGAAATGGATAAGAGACATCATGAAAATGATTGGATGACATGGAGGGTTCTTGATCTTGATCTTTCTTTATGTTCTTTTCTTTATCATTTTTAGAGTCCTCTTGACATGGAGCCACACTTCTAAGGATAAGGAAGCATGTTGGAATTGTATGGAAGACTTTGGAAGAGATGGTGAAGGACTAGCTAAAGTAGGCATTATATTGTATAAAGGCTTAGGCTCTTTAGGTTTAGCATTATTGAAAGTATTTGCAGCCAAGTGAAAGTTAGCTTGAGTTTCTTTAACAGGTAGCCCTTGAGGATAACTATAGGGAACTACATGAAAAGTATTAGGACCTTTGTTGGATGAAGGATTTGTGAAAGATTTGAAAGACTTGGAAGCTTTAGTAAATGTATGGGTATTAGAGGAAGTAGGGGATGGAAGGGAACCATCACAAGACAAAGGTCCATCATTAACATAATCTTGCTCGAGAGTGTAATCTTTATTTTCATCATGAGAGTTCTTAGCGGAGAGATTCTTATAGTATTTATGTTTATAATCAGCACAAAAATCTTTCTCTTCCTCAATAGAAGTAGATGTATCATCTAGGTATTGTTCACAAAAATCATCAAATTCTCTTTCAAAATCAGAATCATATGTATCACCATCATGAGCTATCCAATGTGATGACCCATTTTCAGTAAGCATGAGCACATGACTAGGAGGAATCTTAGGAATAGAGGTGTCATAGGTATCACTACATTGTCCATCATCGTAGTCATCAAAGATGGGTGTGTCACTCTTCATGGAAGAGGTATCACAAGGATTGTCATGTTGCTCATTATGGTATGTCTTGAGAAGATAAGTAAGACTCTTGGGAGAAGTAGAAGAGGAACAAGATTGTGAAGAAGAGGAAAGTGAAGACCTAGTGGAGGAAGAAGACTTGGATAATGAGGAATGCGAATAATGTCTAGAAGAGTCATGGTAAGACTTGGAAGATGAGGAAGGATGAGAAGACTTAGAAGATGAAAAATGTTTGGAAGAAGGAGGTCATGACAGGATCATGCATATGATCCTAGCAAAGGCATCTGATTCAATCAATTTTTTTTTAATTTTTGTCATAAATTTATTACCCATGTGATTTTTGGAGGAATAATACTCTTCGAATTAAGCAATGAGTTCGAGATCATCTATTTTCAAGAAAGGTTCCATAACAAGATAGTTGAAATTCATGGTTCTGGAAGAGGAGGAATTAAGCATGGAAGTGATAGAAAAGATGAATAGAAGAAGGAAGACTAGATAATAAGAGGAAAAGAATCAAGAAGACGTGAAGATTTTAGGAAGAAGAGGAAGAAGCATGAAGAAAGAAGAGAAAGGATAGAAATGGGAGACTAGGAAGACATGGGAGATGTGGAAGAAAGAAGACCAAGAGTCATTTTGTGCAACTTGATACCATTTAAGTTCATTTGGATGTTGAGCAACATGTCATAGAACTTTTGGGGAGATCTTTGAAGTTTTTATCACTTGGAAACTCAGATTTATTTGTTTAATGTGACCAACTAGATGCATTAACATATTCTTATCATTAATCAAGCATGCAAGACAACAATCAAGGAGTTCAAGCAAATAATTGTCTTCAAACAATGAGCAAGGGACAAAGCAACCTTATGCATGAACAGGAATAGTGACGTAGTATTCTACTCCCTAAAGATGTTATTTGTGTATGTTCTCAAAATGTTTTCCAGTCACGCACATAGTCCTAGAAAGAAAAATTTGGTTGCACTATGGTTCGTAGTAACAGTCAACTCTGCAAATTTTTCAATCTCAAGAGGGTGAACTCCAATCTAGGTGCACTGGGGTTTTGACACATTCTGAGAATTTAATCAATTAGAGATGCTAAGGAGATCTGACAACCCAACAAGAAACTACACCCGTGAAGATTTCTTCCACAAGGACATTCATATAGCTGTTGTTGCTACCATGGCAAAAATGGATATTACTGCTTGAGGTTCCATCCACATGGTTTACCCAATAAAGGGAATGTCCACTATGGTTAACCCTCTCTAACAAGGTGACTCACAAAAAGGACCACATGGGGACTTGGTTTAGATTCAAGGATCTGAGTTTCTGATACTACCCAAAAAGGAAGTAGAGCATAATCCTCTAGCCTCTTCACTTCACCCAAACATATCAAGAAAATTCATTGACATGCTACGATTGAAACCACCTCACCAAGGTTCATGATGTCAACAACAATGTCTATCGAGCTCTCTAAGTGGGTCCAAGAGAGAACGGATCGATCAATGTTGAGGACTAAACCAAGCAAGACTGTGAGATAGTAACAATATCCTCCCTACCTACAAGGGGTTCTATCATCAAGAAAAGCTTTGCAAGAAGCCCACTCTCTCAAGAATGCCACAAATAGTGTTCATAGGGACTAATTACTATGTGAGACATATATGCAAGAAAATAAATCTAGATTCATTGTCTCATTTATAGCAAAATTTAAGTGTGATCTATGAAAGCAATAAACACTCAAGACAAACACATGAGAGATTCATTTTATTCCCAAAATCCAAATTCTATAGAGATGCAACAAAATACCTCAATTCCAAAGCAACGCGCTTAGTAGATTTTTGTTGAGCTTTTTTTTGTGCAAGCAAGCCACGAACTCTCAAACAAGCAAACAAGATATGCAATGTATATCCAACTTATGCAAACCCTAGGGTTAGCTCTGAAAATCAATTGTTAGGAGAAATAATAGCCAACAAATAATCCAAATGACAACTCATATCATGCATTGAACCATGAAAAATAAGTGCATACTCATCACAAAATTTTATTTTTTTTGGATTTGATCTAGTCAACAAGATCTCATTTTTTTGATATAATTTCGGCCACAAAAATAGAAATAAAAAATAAAGACCCTTACTAAACAATAGAGAGCTTTCCAAAAATGTAAAAATTTTGGAAAAATCTCTTCATTTGTGCCCTAGAAAACCATTTTACCAAAATAGAGTAGTTTTCTAAATTGACTATTTAAGCTATGATATTGCATCCAAATTTAAAACACAAAAAAATGGACCCCCTGTAGAATTTAAAGAGCTTTCTAAAAATGTAAAAATTTCGAAAATATATGTTGATTTGCACCAAAAATTAATTTTTTAGTGAAAAATAAAGAAAAAATTATAAAAAATTCAAAATACCTTGGAAAATTCTAAATTTTTTACTAAAGCTTCTCTGATATGTCACCAACTTGAAAACCAAATTTCAGACCAAAACTCTAAGCCGTTTGGGAGATATGATCAAATCTTTGAAAATCTAGGGTTTTAGTCTCCAAGCAAATCTGCACAAGGGCGTTAGCTCCAAAAATAACCAAAACCAGCATGTAAAGGTGGGTTGCCCCATGATGGGCACCAAAAATTGTGTGCTAAAATGTTGACACACTTCTATGGGTCATTAAATCCAAGATTGCTCAAGAATGAGGTCTCAAATGACGACTCATAGCTCTCTATTCATGGTTTGCAAGGGTTTATAATGAAGGCCCTCAGGTTAGACCTAGTTTGTGCCCATGCAAGTATAGCATAAAATGAGAGATTCAAAGATGAAAAGCAAGAATGCTAGTCTCCATGATCATCAAGTATGCATGCAAATGAAAATGGAAGCTATTCTAAATGATAACAATGCATAAAAGAAAACTAATCTATGAAAGGAAATGCTTATGCAAGATTATTCTATGAAATGAAATATGAGTCTAATCTAATATACAAGTGCAAGATTAATATAAATGGATTTCCATGGAGGCATCAGAGAAGAAGACAAGAAAAGATAAGTTGCAATGTTCAAGCTCAAGTGCTCAAATTCTCCTCCAAAATCACTCTCCAAACCTGCATAACAATAACATAAATCTTGATCTCTAAAATCTCCATGCATAAATGAGAAAGAGAGGGCTCCTTAGAAAGGATTTTAGAAATGAATGAACAATCAAAGTTAAGAGGCAAAAAGAAATGAGCAATGGTGGAGATTAAATCTTGGTTGATCCATATGCTCAAGATTCTCAAGAGGCAAAATCAATGGACATGGTTAAGAGGCAAAAACATGTGTGTAAGAGATTAAGAGGCAAAAAGAGATTCCACTCATCTTGGAAAGTGTGCATTCAATGTGTAGACAAAAAGTCTTTTTCTTTTTATTTTATTATTTTTAGAAAAGTGGTTTCCATTATTTAATTAAAAGATTTTTAATTTATTTTTAAAAAGTTTGTTCTTTTAAGTAAATGTGGCTTAGAATAAAGTGATTTTTTTATTTAATTAAAAGGGAGCATGTTCTCTTAATTAAATAAAACTTAGGATAAAATGACCAAACCTTAGGAAATATTAAAATAATTAAATTAATTATGATTTGATCAAGGAAATTGATTTGAATTGAAAATATTGCAAAGCATTGATTCAGGAAATGATAAATTGATGAATGGGGGCCCAAAGTCTAGGCAACCATTTTAGGGTGCATACAGTTGCAACCCCGGAACTATCAATTGTAGATCATATTTTTGATAAGAATGCCCAAGTAGGCCTAGAACAAATTGCTTTAGAGACTCTAAAAGAGGAATGGGAAAACCTCTTGGCCAACCTTAAGAAAACCCACCAGAACATTTTTGAGAAGTTGTAAGTACATTATTTTTGGAAGTATTATCAAAAAAAGGGTAAAATCATATGTATATAGTATATTTATCGAGAGCATATTAACAGGGGGAGTCTACACATTTTTGAAGTTCTAAATTTTGGAAATATTTTTTTGATATGGCATACATATGTGTTTTTGTCACTAATTCCAAAGGGGGAGAATGTTACACATAATTACATTATGATTTGTCATTAGTGTAACACATATAGTAGGTAAAGGAAGAAAAAAATTAGTCGATCAAAACACTAAGTATAGTAACCAAGAAGAGCACAAGAAGAATGACAAGTTAATCGAGCACAATCTTAACCGAGCCAAATGATCACTGAGTACAATTATAATTGAGCATTCATATTTACTGAGCATCAACATTTTACTAAGACATGAATGCAGTATTGTGTGTGAGTGTTTACACCTTCATGAAATTGGGACAATTAGCAACAATTCTATGAAAAGATAATGGAAATTTAATCTAAAGAATGCATTCGAATTTTCTAAGATTCTTATGCTCTCAAAATGACTTCTATTTATAGTAAAATCCCAAGGGTAGGGGGTAGAGTTACTTGATCATGGTTTAGACTTGGTTGATTAAAAGACTTTGAAATGTTTTTAAATGGGGGGACAATTTAAATGATTGTCTCAAATGTTTAGACAAGTAGACAAATTTGAGTGGTTGAGATTCCAAGTTGAAAATGAGTGATTGAGATTCAACAATTTGGAGTGATCCATGTGCATTGTGTTCTCAATTCTCATTGTTTGCTCAAATTATGTTGAAAGATATTAGGATTAATTAAATTTCATCAATTAATTAAATTAGCCATTTAGGGGAATAGGTTCAATTTGATTTTTTGATTTAAAACTATACAATTAATTGATTAAAATCAATTATATAGTGTGATTGATCCCTTTAAGCTTGTATTTAGTTATTTGATGTCATGATTTGATTTTTCCTTTGATTTAAATGATTTTGTCCAATTTTGATTAATAAATGTCCATTTAAAATTGATTTGATCCATTTTGATGAAAATTAGAGCATTTGACTAAGATTTTGCAAATTTGATTGATTCTAAGACACCTGCCCAGTTTTGGGTGTCTACAAGTATTTACTGAGTGATATAGGAATGACATAGAAGTTTGGAATGACATTAAAAATAAGGAAAATGGTTTATACTAAGCTAGAAAATGGTTTACATAAATCAAGGTAAATATTTATTGGAGATGTAATAATTGATTGGTGATGGTACCTATGCAGTATTGATTTAGGTCATTCATATGGATCGTTGATCAAATATTTTCTACATGATTCTATAACCCTAATTAGGTCAAATCTTTATGATATAAGAATTGTCAAGATGTCATTTTACAAAAAACACACATGAAGTAGCCACCTACAAAAGATATCTAAAGATCAGACAAGGTTATGATGTTAAGTTTATGACAGAGTATTCAGAATCAAATCAAAAGAAGACTAGGGGCTACCTGGCAATATTTGAAGGACAAATCTATCATAGAAAGTTGATATCATTTAAGAGCTAAGAAGATTTGATATTCAACAAAGTAAGTTGTTACATCCAAATCAATTGCACTATTACTTTCTAACAACTGTGGTAAACAAAATCTCTTAACAGAGTAGACCTAACCGTGTTTTGTAAATCTCTTAACTGAATGCACACTTAACAATTTTTCTTAAATCTTCTAACAAGGTATATCTTAAGAGGTCTTAAAAGTTACTCCTAATATGGTAAGATAATCAGAAGTGATCAAAATTGTAATTCGTAATAGGTAACTTTATTATTGTAGAAGTGAAGCTTTGTGGGTGTCATCCCCACCACAATTTTTACCTTCTAACAAGGGTTTCTGTGATAGAAAAATACATGTTTCAAGTGTATGAAGTTTCATGAACGTTTACTTGTTATATTAGAAGCATTTCATATTTTAGTTATGTAATGAATGAATGGTTATGATAGAAATGACAGTCGATTAATGAGAGACATTATCTTAAGAATTAAGATCAAAAAAGTTTTTAGGGTTATTGATTCACCCCTCCCTTCTTAGTAACTCACCTTTCCATAATCCCAACACACTTCACACTTCACAATAATCACTTGGATGAAAAGGGTAATTTTCACTTAAGGTAAATGTAAAAGTGAGGGGGGAATGCCTTTTATAATGCCTATGAAGGTTCATTAATTACTAGTTGAAATTACAAAGGTAGGTAAATCTCAAAGTCTAGACTCTAGGGCACCTGACATTCACTTCCTTAAGTGGTGATGGAAATGACAACACCAGAACCCTAAAGTTCATAGTTCTTGGTGTATGCAAATTATATATCCTATCCTATAAATGAAGTACTAACCCACTAATTAGCTACAAATTCTATCTAAAGATGCACACACTATGAAGATGACAAGAGTGACTAAATAAAAATGTAATTTTTAGCTTCACTTACCAATGTAGCTTGTCTTCATTGTCCTCCTAGCTTTGAATACTTGATTTGGTGATCTTCCATACTTGTAAATCTGCTTCTTCTTCAAGATGTCTTAAAAGTGTGGAGATAGTGGAAATAAAATGCAAAACTACAGTAAATCCTAGAATGCTCACTATGAAATAATGAATGATGCAAGATTGATGGATATGTATGCTAGGATATGATCACAATAAACACTAGATTGTTGGATTACTTGATTTCTAATTCACAAATTTCAAGATGCTAATTAAAGAAGCTAGTTAACCTCACAAAGGAGGAGGAAGACCCCTTTTATAGTTTTTTGAAGACCTCAAGCTTAGGTGGCAGTATCCAAGGGTCGAGATTGAAAGATGGAAGATCCTAGGGCTAAAATTTACTTGGTTAGGTAAGTTGAGAGAAATTTGGGTTTAGTTGGAATGTGAGAAAAAGAACATGGGAGATGTTCCTCCTACATTGACAAGAGAGAGTTTAAGGTGGAAGGGAAAGAAACATGTCAAGTGTCTCACAAAGACTCTTGAGAAGAAGGTGGGAAGACATTTTCCTCATGAGGACTCTTGGTACAAGTGTCCCATGAGTCGCCTTTGACTCCTTGAGGTGGCTAAAGGAACTCCTAAGGAATAGGAAGGGTGGCATAGACCAAGTTTCATGAGAACATGTGGTCATAAGACCAAGTATCATGAAGTCACATAACCCTTAAGAATAGGACACATAGGTGAGGATAAATATGCATAATTAATAATTAAAATTAATTAATTATCTTAGAAAGGATGATGTGTCAAGCAACTAGGACTATGATATGGACTAGAGGACTTAGTCATATGGTGATTGTATAATTAAATAATTAATTAAATCACTTTAATAAGACTAATTTTAGTAAACTTAAGATAAGCAGAATAATGTAGATGAATATACTAAATAAATTTAAACAATTTACTTAGCAATAGAGGAAATAGACATTAATTAAATAATAAATATTTAATTAATTTATCAAGCCAATTTTAAGTGTATTCATTTTTCCCCTCTTTGAAATAATGCACTTGTTGCTTTGTTTCAAAGAAAACTCGATCTATAGCACATTGCCCCTACCTCGGTCCAAAGTGATGCTAGCATGCCCCCTCGAGAGATTGATCAACATATATATATATATATATATATATATATATATATATATATATATATATATATATATATATATATATATATATATATATATATATATATATATATATATATATATATATATATATATAAGAATGTTGGAGCTGAGCTCTTATTTCGATAATTTCAAGTTAAGTAATTCTTTTATTATTTTCTAGTGGAGTTCGTCTTGTTTTTGGAGTTGCATGTTTTGAAAACCTAGCTTGTGAGGTTTTCTATATTAGGGGGTTTTGGGTTATTATTTCATTACTTCTATTAGGTTTTGGAGAAGCATTTTTCAAATGTTTGAAGTTAAATAAATATTTTCAATTGGATTTTGGAGTTTTTGATTTGGCTTCTTTTGATGTTTAGATCAGCTGATGAATTTCAGGTATGATTTAGAAACCCATGTTAATCTTCCTTCAAAAAGATTGTCTACATTGCATTTGGAATGATTGTTGAAATTATGATTATGTTATTTCTTGATTTCTCATCATTTTGGTTTATTTTGGTTATTGAAACTTTCCAGGAAAAAATCGCGATAAACCTAGATCTAGAATGCTTTATGATTGAAATTCAAGGAAATTATGCATGTTAAACCCCTAGGTTGTTCTTCTCAAAAATCTACATACTTTTCTTTTAGAAAATATATATATTATTAATTTTGATTTGAAAACAATTACATATTTCTCAATTATTAAAAAAAAAGTGTGTTGTCTCATCTTGGAAATTTCCTATCAGTAAATATTTTAAAATATATGTATGTGTGTGTGTGTTAAGGGAGGGGAGCGGGATTACCCAAACTCCCCTATCCTACAAGCCCATGGGATCCATTGGCTTCATCATGAGATTCACTGGCTTCATCGTGGGTGTCATAGGCATCACCACGATGAGCCAAAGGCTTCACCTACAGTGAGCCCACGAGTGATGTAGAGGCTAGTGGATCGAACCAAGAATCTTCAAGGAGAGGTTTAAACTTCTAGTAAGAGACCTCATATCACTCTATTATCTTATAATATCACTCAAAAGTTCCTTCAAACAAGGATGAATCTCAAAGACCCAACCCACTCAATGCACCAATCAATGGAACAATTCAAGGATTTAGCTTCATACTAGGCTCCACACCTTTAAAGTGCTCAACCATGGATCTCTCCTTTAGGTACTGACCCAAATCCTTCTAAGGGTCTTAAAAAAATTAGAACATCCTAACATCAAGTTATGTTATCAACTTTCACAAGGCTTTAATGCCCAACTCCAAATTACTCATTCTAGGCCTAAACCCTACTAGCCTTGTCCAGCGGATAATCCTTGGTTTTATTTAAACTTTCCCAAAATATTCTTTAAAAAAATTAGATATTTGAACACCCTTTTTCTATTTTCTCAACATATGTCAAACTTGTCTACTATTGTTTTGGAAAATTTTGTTGCACCACTACTCTGCAACTTATCCAACTAGGCCTAATAGCCCTCCATTTACAAAGCAACCCATAACTCTACTATTCTACAATCCTCCAAACTATGAAAAAGTCTTGACTTGTGGTGAAAAACTAAATATTTCCAAAAAATTTGAGGCTCCCTATTGTTTTAGCCTTCCATGCATTAACCCCTCACTTTAAGGGACACCAAACTAGGGCTTTCAAGAACTCAACCTTCTAGTCACTTTTTGGACCTCTCAATGGTTGTTTCACCTTTTCCTCCACATATATGGATGGATTCAATCATTAAGTACCCTCCTTGTGTGGCTAGTTCATCTGCTACTACACCCATACCTCTATTTTAGTGTATTTCCAAAATACAAGTCCTCTGTCCAAGAATGTTATCCATTATTTTGATTATCCCTCTGCACAAAGATATTAGGATACATATTTCATACATGTTATACTTTCATACCACAATAAAAAGTGGTGGCATAAATAACTTGAACCCTATAACTATCTTTAGAACAAGAAATCAGTGCATATATCCCCATTGTCAAAGTACAAATAGTCAAAACAAAATGCAAAGCTTTGGAAATTGATTTATGTCAATGACAAAACAAAGAGAATAAAGGTGCATCTATCCACACTTAGGAGTTCAAAGCAATATACATCCAAAGAAATACAAAATGTAACAAACTTTGCATTGAATTTTCCATAACTTTGTTATAGTCTGTACAACCATGAATTCTAGATTTGCATTTCACTCTTCCTCTCCTTTTTTGGGAATGTTTTCCTTAAATTTTTTAGATTATCCCACTCATGGGAACTACCTAAAAACCCCCTCAATAGTTCATAACTAACTACAAGCATATTTACCATAAAATGATAAAAATGTTGTCAAGTTGACAACTAAGTTGTCAACTCGACAACTAGATGTCACATGATTAAATGAACCCCTATTATATTTAAAAATGGTCTTTTAATGACCTCTAACTTTTAACAAAATCCTATATCTACCCTTTAAATCTTTTAAAGATCATAAACCTCATTCCCCATTACATGGAACCAATCTATGACTATTTGCCTCATCATGGAAAATTTGCATTAGAATGAGATTAATTACAATGGTTTGAGACCTTTTAGGTCATTGTAGTCTTTAGTGTCTTCATGTACTCAAGCTCATCCAAATGATCCCCATGGTAGTCTTCCAAGCCTTAAGAGCTCTGCACCAGCGAGGCAGAGCTGCGGTGAGCCAAAGGCTTCACCCACGGTGATTCGAAGGCTTCACCCGCGGTGAGCCGCAAGATAGAGCCACGGTGAGTGGGGAGCTTCGACCCCTCTACATTGGTTTTAAAAAAATAAAAATAAAACTATTTATATATATTTTTTCTTATTATATTTGTTAATAATTAAATTTATTTATATTAAATTTATTTAATATAAGTTTTAATTGATATTTAATTTTATAATATTAGTTTTAATTAATGTTTTTATTTTTTGGCAAGATTGGTAAACCACTGTATATTATATTAAAAATTGGTTCAAAAGAGCTCCCAAGGGAAAGAACCAGCAAGAAAACACTCATTTGTTATTCATTATATATAAAAAATAAGTTTGTCCCTAAACTAATGTGATCTTATGGGAGAGATCCAAAATTAACCATATGTGGTCATACAAAAAGCTCCACTTAAACCCAACTATACTCTACTCAACTTGTGGGAAGCTAAAGGTGGCTTTATAACACAACCTTACAAAAAGTGCCCTCCACAATAAGTCTCCACATTTTACTAATTACATCAAGGTATCAATATAATCGATACCAAAAATTTATACAATGTTCTCATATATTATATTTTGTGCAAGGAATACGTCATCTTTCATAGATGAGCTCGATCTTGCATCAAAACTAGACCATAAACACTTACTGATCACCACATTATGTCACTCTAGGGGTTTGAACTAGCCAAATCTGGGAAAGTATCCACCAAGACTGTTACAAGGCTTCACCATATAGATATTTTCTCCTTGATCGATTAATTGGTGAGGATTATCATAGTACTGAAAATGATAGTCAAGCCATTAATTTCAAAAGCATCAGAGCTAAGGTGTCAACATGTACTACCTTTAAATGTGAATTTTTTTTATTTCCAAAAATTCTCAAAATATTCCAAAAAAAAACCCATGTATCCCAATCTTTATTCTTCCATAAGACAAGATTCCCCCTCGCATAGAGCCTTTGAGCCTATTGAAGCATCATAAATGTGAAGGTTTTGAAATCCATAGACAAGATAGTCAACTTCATCAAGCTCCATGTCACTCCTTTTAGTGAATTCCCAGGATGGACAAGAGGGAGAACGTGAAAATTCTGCCACATCTGCAAATATCACTGGAGCTGGAGTTGGGATGGTAGTATAAGCCGCTTGTGAATGTTCGTGGCCAAGGATGTCTAAAATTGTGTGTAGCTTGGAATAAATCTTACTCTTTTGGCCCTGAATGAAAGACCCCCCAACTTCCCTAGCCACACCTTGGAAAGGTCTAACATGTTGCAAACTAATGGATCTTTTCATGCTATCCAAAACCATTTTGAACTCCCATTTATCCTGCAATGGTTTTCTTGGATAAATACCCACTACAAACGCATTCCCTTTCCAAAGGTAATAATTTTTCACAATATCTAGGATGTTGATGTTTTTGAGAAGTTCATGTTCAATTGATTTTTTGATGAAGGGTTCTCCCCTTAATACCACAAACACATAACAGATACAGAGAAACAACAACAATATGCAAGAATAGAAAATTGGCTTCTTATTATCTCCACAAATGTGGAATTACAAACTTTTAGAATTACAATATGCAAAGCCACATGGGCATTCCCTTACAATATTCTATAGGAAAAAGCCTCAAATCAATACCCAGAACTGTCCCAAACTGCCTAAGACAACACTACAACCTTCCTTATATAGGCAATTTTCCACCGTCTGGGAAGGTTCCAGAATTTTAGCCACCAAGGCCAACCAAACTTAGAATTATTTTATTTTACAATTTATTACATCAAAGTCAGCTCAAAATAAATTTTGAAACCCAAACAGAAATTTTGAAGGAAATTCATTTTCCACCATTTCAGGTGACCCAACTTTTGAAGACCATAAGTCATCACCAGTTGACCCGATTAACTATTATAACCCCATTCTGGAAAGGCCACAAAGTGCTCTATAGGCTTGTCTTGTGCAAGCGCCTGTCACCCAATTATCGACCTCATCCGGGGCCTCTAAAGCCTTCAAAACTGAGTGCAAAGTTTTTGTACCCTATTGCCAATACCGAAAATATTCAATATCTACAAAACTAGAATTGATCTGTCAATGAAACTTTACTGCCAGGCTGATATGACCAAAATGAACCTCCAGGGAAGAAATCAAAACATTTCAAGATCAGAGGACCAACTTACTAATAATAGAAAGTTTCCATAAATAGCAGCTCTACACAAGATAGCCCTTATTGAATACAAAAATAGAAATATTTTTGGGTGATGCAAGATTGCTCTTACACCCAGGATGCTCCTGCATCAGACATTCGGGGTAATTTGAGAAGTGACCCTGTCACGACTTAGGTGTGTAGAGGAAAACCAAGATGGTTAACCTCCTCCTTTGTTAGCCATGATGAATCTTCAACAGGTCATCCTTTCCATTTGACCAAATGCTCTTCATATGTCATGTTCCTTGTGCTTCTACCAACATGACTATCCAGTATGTCTTCAATCTCCTTGATATCTAAACTGGTTGCTGGAATAATCCACTGTGCTGCTGTGATCTCATATTCAACACCTCCTTCATGATATTCTATTAAATTTGAAATGTTAAACACTAGTGAAATATTTAGCTCAGTAGGTAATTCTACCTCATAGGCATTTCCTGAGTCATGCTTCTTCAGTATCCTACATGGCCCAAACTTCTTCATTTTCAACTTGTTATATGTACCAACTGGAAATCTATCCTTCTGCAAATGAACCATGACTTCATCTCCAACCTGAAATTCCTTATGTCTCTTTTTCTCATCTGCCTTAGCCTTATACTACACATTCATCTTGGTAATGTGCTTCCTCACCTCCTCATGGATGTTCTTCAAATGTTCTGCAAAATCCTCAGCTTTAGCACTACTTATTTCTCCTTTATCTATCTTTCTCAACTCAGATGCATTTCTTGGACTACTCCCATATACAATATGTGCATGATGTGATGAACTAAACTTCAAATCTGTCTTCAACTCTTCACTTTCTGCTAGTGTCATTTTGTGTGCTACCTTATTTGGAAAATTGGCTCCTAGAATCAAGTCCATCTGATGACTGATCTTTCTTACTGGTGGTAATCCATCAAGCACATTATCAGATACAATATCCTGAAACTCATTCAATAATTCTACAACTTCTATAGGTACATCTTCTACTTCCTCTTTCCCACCCTTTGGAATTAAGGTAAAACACATATGCTCATGCCGCATGCCATCCGAGAAATTTCCTCTATCAATAAAAGTTATTCTTGCATTACCACATACCTTTTCTTCTATTTCCTTCAATGGTTTTAGCTTATGTTGCACTCCATCCTTTATCAGGGAATAGGTATTCACACAACCATCATGTATAGCACACCTATCAAACTGCCACCTACCCAACAACATGTGACATGCATCCATAGGTATGATATCACATAGTACCTCATCATGGTACCCACCAATCTTGAACTTTACTAGGCACTGTTCACTGACCATGACCTTGTGGTCATCCTGAACCCAGGCAACTCAATAGGGATGTGGATGTCTCTACCTCTTGAGCTTCAACTTTTTCACCATCTGTTCTGACACCAAGTTATTAGTATTGCCACTATCAATAATCACATCACAACACTTACCCTCACACTTGCACCTGGTGCAAAACAGGTTCCTCCTTTGTTCAGGTTCATTCTCACCACTCAGGACTCTTCTATTAATCAGCATTTCTCCTCTTTTAGCATCTTTAGAATGTGACAATCTGGCATCTTCATATACATGTGCAACTCTAGCCTAGCCTTCATTTCTCCTATTTGTCCTTCCTTGGTGTTAAGGACATTCAAATTCCCTATGACCTTCTTCCCCACAGTGAAAACATGTTCCATGGAAGCCTCCTCTTCCCGATCCTTGTCCTCTTCCTCTTTGATCTCTATTACTCTGATCTTGGAAGTGATTGAAACTATCTCCTCTCTGATTCTGACTGTTACTGGCCTCATCCTACTTTTTTAGATCTTCATTTCAATCTACATATGACCATCCACTGGATCTTCCATCATGACCTCTTCCGCTTTGTCTGCTCTCAAACTTATTGTTCATCTTTTCCTCTACTTTTAGGGAAAACTGGTATGCCTCTTCAATACTGTTCATTCAAACTAGATTCAACTCCTCCTGAATGCTCAGCCTCAACCCATTAAGGTAAAGGGAAACTTTCTCCTTATTAGCTTCCGCATGTCCTATTCTGATGAGGATTCGATAGAACTCCTCTGTATACTCCTGAACAGATCTTCCTACTTGCTTCAAACTTTGCATTTTCCTTAGTAGGTCAAGCTCATAATCGATAGGGATGAACTACCACTTCAATTTATCCACCATCCAATCCCATCTTTTCATTTTATCCTTTCCTCTTCGATTTCACTCCAATTGAATCTCTTGCCACCAGATCTTCACATGACCCTTCAATCTGGCCTTCACAAATTTGACCCTATCAAGATCCTCAATATCTTCATACTCAAATATTCTTCACATTCATTGATCCAGTCGATCAATTCCTCTGGGTTAAGATTTCCAAAAAAATTTAGAACCTCAATCTTAGGTCTTTTCCTGATCTTGGAAATGGCCCAAAAAAATCTTTCTTCCTCCGGGTTCACAACTTTGACTTCTCCTTCTTGATCTTCTTCTTCGGCTTCATCCTCACTTTCATCTCTGACATTAAGATTCATTCCTCTGTGAATCTCTTCTTGCAATGCTTGCACTTGTCTCTAGAGCACTCTGACCTCAGGTGTTACAACACCAACTCTTCCACCATGTTCCCTTCATGGAGGCATTTTCATGATTCTTGCTAAAACCCTAACCACAGTCCTGGTGCAAACTGCCTCACAGTCGGTGATCTATTTACATAGAAACCCTAACCCACGGTGCTGGTGCAAAATACCTCACAATCGGTGATCTATTTACACACTCAGGAACTCTTTCTCTGATACTACTTGATGAAGGGTTCTCCCCTTAATACCACAAACACATAACAGAAATAGAGAAACAACAACAATATGCAAGAACAGAAAATTGGCTTCTTATTATCTCCACAAATGTGGAATTACAAACTTTCAGAATTACAATATGCAAAGCCACATGGGCATTCCCTTACAATATTCTATAGGACAAAGCCTTGAATCAATGCCCAGATCTACTACCTAGAACTGTCCCGAACTACCTAAGACAACACTACAACCTTCCTTATATAGGCAATTTTCCACTGCCTGGGAAGGTTCCAGAATTTTAGCCAACAAGGCCGACCAAACTCAGAATTATTTTATTTTACAATTTATTACATCAAATTCAGCTCAAAATAAATTTTGAAACCCAGATAGAAATTTTGAAGGAAATTCATTTTTTGCCATTTCAGGTGACCCAACTTTCGAAGACCATAAATCATCACCAATTGACCCGATTGACTATTATAACCCCATTTCAGAAAGGCCACAAAGTTCTCTACAAGCTTGACTTGCGCAAGCACCTGTCACCCAAATTCTTGACCTCATCCGAGGCCTCTAAAGCCTTCAAAACTGAGTTCAAAGTTTCTATACCCTATTGCCAATACCGAAAATCTTCAATATCTACAAAGCTAGAATTGATCTATCAATGAAACTTTACTAGCAAGCTGATATGACCAAAATGAACCTCCAGGGAAGAAATCAGAACATTTGGAGATTGGATGACCAACTTACTAAAAATAGAAAGTTTCCATAAATAGCAGCTCTACACAAGATAGCCCTTATTGAATACAAAAATAGAAATATTTTTGGGTGATGCAAGATTGCTCTTACACCCAGGATGCTCCTACATCATTTTTGCAAGATCTCATTGAGTGGAGCCCATGATTGAACAATGTCCAAGATGTTTGAAATAAATACAAAAACCAACTGAGAAGGGAAAATGAATCTTTTCTCACCCAAGAAGAGGATTTTAGGGCCAATGATACTCTTAATGCTACAACTGCAACATTTGCATTCCATGTTGAAAGAAAAGCCCAGTTGAATATCTAAGATGTGGTCTTCAAATGGGTATTCCCAATTGATAATTGGCAGTTGAACCCTAAAATTTCTTAGGCAATAATACATGGTAGGAGAAGAAGCTTTAACTCTACCTCACTGATCGTTCAGAAAATGACTAAAGACAAAATGGACAAATTGCTTTATTATAATGATGCCATTCCATGTAAGTATGTGCCTCTACCACATGCCAAATGCATATCTTGCCATGATTATAGTGCTTAGAAGTTATGAAAATAGTACACCTAGTGGTCAGAATGTGAATTGCTCGACTTGTGTGGAGAATATTATCTCTACTCACAATCACTTAAGAATCGCACAATTCATGTTAATAATATTTATTAATTAATCTTGTTAATTAGTTTTTGTTAATTATTAAATTTAATTATTAGATATTAGTAATTAATAATTAATTGTTATTATTTAAATGATATTATTATCATTTCTTTGATGCTAAGTGATTAAGATGTATTATTAAAATATTAATTTATTGTGTTGTTGAATTGATGTATGGACTTGAATATTAAATTAAGTAATTAAGATTAATAGGATATTTGTATTTCTTGAGTTATGAATCTAGCTTGATGTTTTTTTTCATATATGGTCTTTGGTGGTATTTGTCAATTTGGGATTGGTTGGCCAAGGACGTTATACCAGAGGTGTATGTGTACTTTTGTATTGTGTGGGTTGCTTCTTTGGTCATTATATTTGATCTTGATTTGGAATTGATCTTTTATTTGGTTAGTGATCACCTTTGTGAATTCTAATTTTGTTATCATGTTGTATGGAAGTTGTCTTGAATAGTTGTTTGTATATTTCACATGGGGAAATATGGTTTCAATCTTTTTACCCAACCTTGTTCTGTTGAAACTCATGGTTTTATGAACACCTTGAGGGTGTGTATTTGATGTTATGGTTATGTGTGAATCGGTGTGTTCTTTTTGTACTAATAAATTGATTTAAGGATTATTATTATCTTTTTCTTGTTATCTAGTTTATGAGCCTAGGTAGGTTAACTAAGTGTATAGGTGGGGAGTGGCCTGCAATAGGCGTTGGGGCCCACAAGTGGCTGCCAAGATAACTTATTGCAAGTGACTTAATAAGTGATAATATAATAAAATCTATTAGGATAGAAACATTAATAAGATGTATGTGTTCCTCACCATGTCTTGAGCGCTAGTACAAGCTAGGATGGTTTGTGAGAATATGATTACCACATGTGTAGACTTGGATATAGAATAGTTGGTACCTTGTCTATATCAGAAGATCATTGATACCACATAGATCTGCTAGGGCATCAAAGTCTTGAGAGACTTCTAGGATAACTCTAGAGTTGACTTGTGTGATGACACTTCCCCATATGCATCTTAGGTTTCCTAAATGTGTCGGTTTCCTCTAGTTGAGTATGTATTAGATTTTCTATTTTGTTGTACCTTTTGAGAGAGAGAGAGAGAGAGAGAGAGCTTTGAGGATCCCTTTCTTAGTATGTATTATGGTTGATTTTGGTGTTTTATATCTGAGTGGGGTCTTTTTTTATCTCCTCATCACAATGGGACTAGACCATTTAGGTTCCACGAGGTCGGGTGGTAGTGATTCTTTTACCATTTGAGATTATGGCATTTGTGTACCAGTGTTGGATGATCCTTATAGAAGTTGTGCCTTCTTGTTCATCATTGTTGAAGATGTATTCTTATATTTCTTATATTATGTCATTTTATTTGTAATCACCCAAAAATGGTCTAGTAAACCTTGAGCTCGGCTATAACATTAAAATTTAAAATACTTATCTTATGCTTAATCAATCTTATCTCTTGATCACATCATCACTTTAATCATTTATTTGATGATATCTTAAAGTTTGACCAGTTTATCCTAAGCTTTATTTGATTAAAAGGACATGTCCCTTTTTAATTAAATAAAATCCACTTTATCCTATGTCTGCACATGAAAAAGGAATTTCCTATTTTTTAAAAAGAAAAAAAAAAGGTTTGTTGTCTTCACATGAGTGGAATCTCTTTTGCCTCTTAGTCATTACCACTCATTTCTACCTAACCATTTTTATCCATTGATTTTGCCTCTTGAGAATCTTGTGCCCTAAAGTCAAAATAGGGATTATTCTCTACCCTTGGATTTTTCCTCTTAATCTCCACCATTCATTGCTCTTTAAAAGGAGACTCTTTCCTCACTCTTGCATATTAGATCACTCGTGCTATTTTTATTTGTTTACTTGAATTCTAGCTTAGTATTTCCTTATTGTATCTAGCTTAAATCACATAGCTTAACTAGGAGGTTTTGTAATCTTGTTAGATTATTTTTTCTTTATTGTTCTTGCATTTTCATTCTAGCTTAGGTCTTGCATTTCATTTAGATCTCTCATTCTTGCATTATCATTTTGAATCTTTCATTATATGGTGCACCTTGCAAGGGTTTCTTATTAAGGTTCATTTGAGAGCCATCATCCATAATGTTTATATTCTTGCACGTCATAGATAGGAAGCTATAAGCCATGTCTTGGGATATCCCATTCTATGGATTCTTTCAAGAAAAATAGTTTATAGAAGTTTGACACATTTTGATCACACATCTTTGGCACCCACTATGGGGTTGGACATGCTTTTCTAGTTCCATTTCTTGCATTTTCAGATTTTTGTTGTCATAGGTTCATCATTTCTATATTGTAGCCTAGAAATTCATATGACATTCCAGCATATACTTGTGTGATATTTCTTAATTCTGTCAGGTGATATTTCTTCCTTTCTGGAGCATCACACAATTATACAGAGAAATACTATTTCCCTTCTAGAGAATTATCTCATGACTTCTTTACATTTTTTCATATCATTTTGAAATATCATGTGGTTCATAGAAGACTGTCATATGATTTTCCTGGTAGACTATGAAGTTTCATCTAGATTTATTTGTTGTCATAGTCTGAGTTTTAGCTGAGTTTGCTTGCATTTCCTTGCATTTTTTAATTTTCTTATTTTCTAACAAAACTTAAAAAGTTGTTTTGCAGGGTTGATGATTTGATTTGCATACTATTTTGTGCTCTAACTTGTGGTTTTGTAGGAATCACTTATCAAATAAGTTGCATTGCTAAAACTACTAACTTGTGATTTTGTAGGTTGCCTTGGGAGATACAAATAAACATTGTGCTTGCATATACTTGATTTTCTAGGCACCTAGCTTAATTATTATTCTTTTGGTAAATGAACAAGTTCTTTGTGTGTTTGGGGGATGCTATGGAGTAGGAAAGTATGCTCTTTTCTTTATAGAAAATTAGAATTCTAGACCTTGATTAGTTATCCATTTACTTTCTTACATTTACCTTTAGAGGGTCTACCAAGAGAGTAATCTTTTGGGAACAACCCAACTGGGGAACAAGTGGACCTAGCTACTCCATCCCACTATAATCAAATGCTTCCTTCAATCCAAAGAGAGAGAAGACATGGTTATTTCTACTTCTAATTCTTCTTCATGTGTAGGGCCTAGTTGCCAAAATCTTGCTAAGCGAGACTACATTTGACTAGGCACTTGTAACCTTGTTTACAAGATTACAAGGGAGGTACATTCAACTTTTGTAGGGCCAAGAGGTCTAAATATTGCTTGAAAGACTATGCATTTTGGGTGCTTGTAGGGCTATAGGCCTTAATTTTGCTTATAAAACTACAAGGGGTAGTCATGAATGGAGTTTCTTATTAAGAACCTAGGACTTAGAGGCTAACCATTTTGTCCATGTGACTTCCTTTGTGCAAGTATTGATCCAAGTGGACTTACCTAGATCACCCAAAGACACTCACCATATGTGTTCCCTTGGATGCTAAAGATTGAATGTGGCAATATGGAAAGATGTTTGATTCAAGCATTGTTCTCTTCCAATTGATCCATAACTTGCATAGTCCTAGGAAAGGTCACTCAACCACCTAACTGTAGGGATAAGAATATCAAGTTGTGGGAAAAGGTTGAAGAACTTCCCTCTTGACCTTAGGTATAACTTGTTTGATGTGTCTTTGTTTTGCGCAAGACCTATGGAAATCATTTGAACATACACATTTTGGTTCTATTCATGGAGTTTTCCTTTGAGACCTCACAAATGCTTATATCATGCAAGGTTTATTTATCCCTTTCTTGATTGTTTTGAGACTACTCTATGTGCCACAATTGCTTTGAAAACTTCAAACTTTCTATTAAACATGTTGTTACACATTATCACTGCCAAATTAGTCAAAACAGTTGATCAAAACCAAGATTTTAATTCAAAACTAATTCTTCATTGTTTTATGATTAAATATCGCCTGCCTTTAGCAAGAAATATCACACGATGTTCTAAAGTCTCATCTGCAGTCTGCAAATTAAATATCACCCCACAGTATTGGGGTATATCGTCACACCTATATACAATATATCATCCTGTCCTAAAGTTTCATTCTACTTCACTGCGGTCTGCCGTACGGATTTTGTCTCCTGTATAAGTGTCATCTAGTTATTTGAAGTCTATCACTCATATTCTAATCTGAGTGGGCTTGGTCCAAATTTTCTCATAGCTGGAATAGGGAGCTTACATTTCACTCTTTTTGGTCTCTTAATTTGAAATTGATAGAATATGAGTTATTTTTAGCTAAAATAGATTACTTAGATTCCTTGGTTATATTATTTACTAGTAGAGTTGTTCACTTGTCCAAATTTATCTTGGTTGTCTTATCTTATCTTGGCTTTATATTTGACTTGATTTGTAAGTGTCATACCCAGGGATCTTACCCACAGCTTGGGCACTTCGTGAAAATTCATCTTAATCTATCTCTTTTGTTCTCTTTTTCTTTTCTCTTGGACAAGTGAACACTTTGCTTTTCTAGGGTGGACATCAAGTTGTCTTGTATCATCATAATCAGCTCTTTATAGTCTTATTCATGCTAGTAACTTCTAGATACCAAATTGATCAAGGAAAGCAACCACCTATCAGCTTTGATGAATTACCCCTTCCCACTAGGCGTCAGCTTCATCACAATAAAGACCCTCAAGTTATCTTTGACAAGGAAGAGGAGAATACCAAAATCTAGTTTGATCCTCTTGGAAGTACTTTTGATAGCACCTGTGAGACACCTATTTCCTCATCTAAATCTGAAAATAGTCTATCTTTGACCATGTCTAGACAGGAGCATAACAAATGACTCAATGATCTTTTTGAGCAAAATGAAAGATTAAGATGAATTGAATTAGAAATAAAATGCTACATGGAAGAACAAATAGCCCGATTGGCTCAACAATTTAACATAATTTCTATGGAAATAATTCACCACCAAGATCACCTCCAAGATCTTGACACAATGGATATGATTCACCTTTGAGATCTTCGCATTGTCGAATAGGAAATGGTAACAATACAGAGCAGGAAATTACTGAAGAAGAGCTCTTGAATTTTCAACAAGATGATCGTTACCAAAAGCTTATGTTGAAGACATTGGAACAAAATGGTGACCAATACTTTTTACACCTAGATTCTAGAGGATTGAAGCTTCCACATGACTTTGATGTTCATGGATTGATTTAGAAAAGAGAACCCTCAGATTTAGAGGTTACCATGAAAGGAATACAAAGTTTGAAAAATGAGATATCAAACTTAAGAAAGGAAATAGAGAAACTTAAATCATCATTTTCAGTGGAATATATATGTGCATTACCTTTTGACAAGAGTTTATACATGATGCCTTTCCCAAGGGGTATTGAGATCTCTAAATTTGACAAATATGATGGTGATGGAGATTCACATGATCATGTCAGACAATTAATGCGCTAAGTATCAATTTCATGTATGATACCACTTATCTTATACAACTCTTCCCTAGGAGTCTAAGTGGTCAATCCATCGAATGGTTTACAAATATTACACCTCCACTTAAGTATTTTAATGAGCTTGTGCAAATATTTATACAAAAATATTCTTATAATATTCAACATCCAGTAACTATGCTTGACTTATGCAATATCAAGCAAAGACAAGGTGAACCCTTTGTCACATTCTTACAAAGATGGAGAAAGTTTCACTCAAGATATCCATGGCAACTTCCTAAAAATGAAAATATTGACATCTTCATCACCAATCTTATTCCTGAATTGCACTATGACCTTAGAAAGCAAGTCTTCTTCACTTTTAATGACATGATTGAGAGTTCCTTTCGCATAGAATATGTCTTGGTCAAAAAGGGTGAAATCACTCTAAGAAAAGAGAGTTTCAACACCAGTAATGGATACAACAAAGATAAGGGAAAGCCTTCAAACAAGAACAAGAATATGGTTAATGATGGTGTTGTTGATGAGCCAAATCCTAAGGATCCCATTTTTAACTTGGCCAATGTCATCTTAACAACTTGACAACAAGGGGATGAAAATACCAATGACTCTAACAAGACTAGACCTCCATGGGTGTCTATTCATAAGTGATATTTTACACCTTTGGGAGATTCATATGATGTGATACTCAAAAAATTACTCTCCAACAAGATTATCACATTGCCAGAATATACTAAGCCTTATGAACCTGAGGTAAAGCCCAAATGGTGGAATGATAATCATTACTATAAATATAGTAAGAACAAAGGACATAAGACTCACAATTGCATAAGGCTAAAACATGTTATCCAAGATCTTATTGAGAATGGGAAAGTTGGAGTAGATGGTCTTGTCAAGAATTCTAACCACAAAGATTTTCAGGACCCACATCCTAAGTATGATAAAGGGGAGAAATCAACATCCAAGAAGGAAGAAATAGCTAAAATAAATTATACCTACATAAACAATGACAATTTTATTAATATGCTCAAGCCAATGGATGAAAGTGTCAACATGGTGAGAGATAATGGATTTGACCATGATTCATATTTTAATGAGACACCTAAGATCATCCTGAGAAGGGATAATTCTTCCATGAAACCCTAACCTTCCAATGAGTCTAACCACATGATAATGCTTAGAGGTGTTGACTACAATTTGTCTAGGGAAAGTCTCAATTTTGTTACTAGAAGTCAACCTAAAATTATGCTTAGGGGTCTGAACTCTTCAAAAAAAGAAAATACCAAGAAAATGACCTATTATAAGAAAACCTCTACTTCTAACAAGTATAGCTAAATTCTAGTGGATCAACTCCAACAAAATCAATCTCATATTTCCATATTTGACTTGTTAGAACTATCACAAATGCATAGAGAGATATTGAAAAAGGCTTTGCAGATAGCTAGTGTCCCTATGAACATTGACACTAATCAATTCTAGACTATGGTTAATTTTATCATTGCTCCACCTTTCCTTTCCTTTTCGGAGATAGATGACAAATCCTTAAGTCATCCACACAAATTTTCCTTGGACATTGAGATTCAAATCTATTGAACCCGAGTCAAAGATGTGCTGATAGACAATGGAACTGGGTTGAATATTTGTTCTTTTAATGTAATCAAATAGTTGGGATTGTCATAATTTACTATTGATTGTAGAAAAAAGATAACCATCAAGGCTTATGATGAAGTTGATAGGTCCTCCAAAGGACTAATTGTGTTACCTATTTGGGTTGGTCCAATTTAAAAATAGGTGATGTTCCAAGTCCTTGATATCCCTCTTTCCTATAACATACTACTAGGGAGACTTTGGATTCATGACATGCAAGCGGTCTCCTCTACTTATCACCAGTGCATAAAATTACCTTTCAATAGGACTGAGATCTCTATCCTAGGAGATAATTCCATGTCTATTAATGAACTTACTACTGAGTCCTTCGTACCAAACAAAAAAGCTACCGATGAGAATAGAACTACTCTTGTTGACTGTGAGAGAAAATTGAAAATATTGAATCTAGGAATGGGAGAATACTAGCTTGAATCCATTGCTACAATTCCAGTTTCACCTTGCTCTTATGGGAAACCTTTAGAAGATTAAAAAAACCTTGGTCTTCTACCATGACATGCTATGGTAATTTTTTTCAATCCTCAGTGCCTTTAGAAGATGAAAAAGAAGAACAAGTTGTTAGGGAATGGATCTATAGAGGAAAAAAACCTGAAGAGGTTGTGATCACTACTACAGTGTCTCCTAAGAAATATGGAAAAGGGTATGAACTCCTAGATAAAATGGGTTATCTTGGTCATGTTCCTTTAAGTGATAAGAAACATTCTCTTGTTGAGCCTATGAGTCATACTAATGGAAGAAAATCTAGGGATAAAACTAGACTAGGATTTTCCAACACACAAATAGTTTTTGACCCATCTCTTGAAAATAACGAATCTAAAGAAGAAACTTTTTCTTCTCTTGTTTTTTATCAAAATGAGGAAAATTTTTTTCCTTCTACTACTATCCTTTGGAATTAATAAGGATCCCCACTTGAACATGATGATGAGGCTTCTATATCTCACCATAACGAAGAATCAAAAGTTGAAGATCACAATAGGGAACATATTCACAAGAACATGGCATGACTATTACAGAGAGATAGAGATGCTAACTCACAAGAACCTAAATGGGATTATCTCTCAGTTGAGTCAATATAATTAGGGATATATTTGGTTCACACCTATGCTAATCAAACTGAGGTGGTAGACGAGTCACTCGTAGGGCTTGATGAGTTGAACTTACATACTTCTTTCATTGATCAAGTTGACTAGGATAGGAATCAAATCAATCTAGATACTTTTAAAAGAGACCTTATAAGATTTGAATATCTTGTCCTTGGAGATGATTCCCCACATATTAATTCCTTGGATCCCGTCACTTTCCTCCCACTCACATACCTTGACCTTATTGATTGGTCACAACAAAACTAACAACCTACACTACTTTCCTTTCAAAATGATTATGAAATTGTTTGTTACCTTAATGTCATTGAACCTATGGTTTATTCCACAAGTGAACTAGTAACAAATATGATTGAGTTATATATCAAGTACCTTAGTCATAAAATTAAAATAAAAATGAAAAAGAATAAGTGTTATGATGGTGAAAACCACTTTGTGGCAGTGTCGGAACCAAAAAAGTAAAAAAAAAGATATATCAAAGGGTGAAAACCTCTTTGCGGCACTCAAGGATGAGGTACTTGGTAGTCTTTCAAGCTAATTTTAGGAAAGATCTTCAATATTGATAGGACCCACACAAGTTGTAAATCTTGAGATGACTAGAGCACCTCAACTTATACATCTAGCTCAATCTCTGTCAACAAATGAGAAACAACAATTAAATGATTTTTTCAGAGAAAAGAAGATAAATTTTTCTTGGATATATTTAGACATTCCAGGGATTGACACTAATCTCATTATGCATCATTTATCCAGAGATCCTGGTATCAATCTAGTAAAACAAAAATTATGAAAGATGCACCCGCATATAGTTCTTTTGGTTAAAGCAGAACTGGAAAAAACTCTTGAGTGAAGGATTCATAAGGGTTATTGACTATGATAAATGAATATCTAACATTGTTACTATTTCTAAACATGACAATTCTATTCTTGTATGCACATATTTTTGAGATCTTTATAAATCATTCCCAAAGGATGACTTTCGACTCCCTAACATAGACATGATAGTGGATATGACTGTGGGCTATGAAATGTACTCTCTTATGGATGGTTTCTCATGATATAATCAGATCAAGATAGCTCCTAAAGATCAAGAGAAGACTTATTTCACATGTGTATGGGGAACCTTCTATTTGAACATCATGTCATTTGGATTGAAAAATGCAGGAGCCACCTACCAAAGAGCTATGACCATAATATTTCATGATATGATGCATAAAAATATGAAAGATTATGTGGATGATACCTTGGCTAAGTCTAAAAAGAGGAATACACATATTGTAGATTTGAGCTTGATATTAGATAGGATGGAACAATTTCAGCTCAGACTAAATCCCAAGAAATGTGCATTTGGTGTCACCTCAGGAAAACTATTAAGGTATATCACTTCAACAAAAGGAATTGAGGTTGACCCTGAGAAGGTCCAAGAAATAATGAAAATTCCACCTACCACAAATATAAGTAAACTAAGGAGTCTACAAGGATGCCTTCAATCTATCAGGAGATTCATATCTCAACTTGCTAATAGATCCCAACCTTTTAACAAAAATCTATACAAGACAGCTACATGTACATGGAATAAAGAATGTGAAAAGAGTCTCTTACAAATCAAAGAATATTTTCCTAAACCTCCAATTTTAATGCCTCATATCCCAAGGAAACCTCTCATTTTATACATCTTGGCTATAGCTACATCCTTGGGGGCATTACAAGAAAAACAAGATGAAAATGGAAAAGAAAGAGCCATATACTATATCAGCAGAACATTGGTTTCCTATGAGTTAAATTAAAATAATATTGAGAAAGCATGTCTTGCGGTGGTGTTTGCATCTCAAAAACTCAGACACTATATGCGGGCCCACACTACACAGCTTATCACAAAAATTGATCCCCTGAAATATTTTCTAAATAAAGCTACTCTCACTGGTTGATTAGCTAAATGGATGATGATTCCTTCTAAATTTGGCATTGAGTACGTTGATCATAAAGCTATAAAAGGGTAGGAAACTATTGATCAGCTAGTTGAATTTCCTATACCATATGATACTCCTATGCAGATTGACTTTACTGATGTATCCATCAAGTATGTGACTGAACGCACCTGGAAAAATTTCTTTGATGGATCTCACACACAAAATGGTGTTGGAGCTGGAATTTTATGTATCTCACCTCATGGATATACTATTCCTAACTCCTACGAATTGGTGTTTCCTTGCATAAACAACATAACAAAATATGAGGCTTTGACAAATGGAATCAAGTTGTCTATTAAATAAAGGATTGATGAGTTACATGTCTTTGGAGACTCCCATCTTGTCATCAATCAAACTAATAATGATTATCAAACAAAAGATGAGAAATTGATTCATTACAAGAAGATGATTGATGACCTAAAAATCTACTTCTCTTTTGTCACATTTCAGTAGATTCCTAGAGTTGAAAATAGGGTGGTTGATGTTATGGCCACCTTATCTTTTATCTTACAGCTAGAAGAACATGAATCAATATTTCAATTCCTGGTGGAAGAACTACCCTATCCTTTCAATGACTCTCTTCTCAACTGCATGATCTGCACTATAATTGGTCATGATTCCTTTTGTTATGCCAAAATCTACTCCTACCTACATGACCAAATTATTCCTAACAACTTAACCTACAATGATAAATGACAACTCATTCACAATGCTTCTTATTACACTATCATCTCTGATGACTTGTTTAAGAAAGGCTTAGATGGAACACTTCTTAGGTTCTTAGAGAAAGATGAGTTTGAACATGTGCTAGTTGAAGTCCATGATGGTGTATGTGGGTCTCACTCTAATGGTCTCTCATTATCTCAGTAACTACTAAGGGCTGGTTATTATTGGCCTACTATGCAAACAGATGTTGTGCGCTATTCCAAGTCCTGTAAGAAATGTCAGATACATTGGAAATTGATTCATGTTCCAAGATGAGAACTTATTCCTTCAATTACACATTGGCCTTATCAATAGTGGACTTTTGACTTCGTAGGATAGATTTACCCTAACTCATTTAGAAGACACAAATTCATTCATTAGTACTGCAACATAATACTTTACAAAGTGGGTTGAGGTTGTTCCTCTTTCATTTGCCAAAGGAAAACAAGTCCTTGTTCATACTCAATCACATCATCTATCGCTATGACATACCTTCATCCATAGTTACCGATAATGGAGGATAGTTCAAAAATAAGGATCTCAGACAATTATGTAAGAAATTCAAGATCAAACAACACTGGTCCTCAATCTACTACCCTCAAGGTAATGGCCAAGCTGAAGCTTCTAATACAACATTGTTGAAAATCTTACACAAGATAGTGAATAAGATAGGAAGAGATTAGAACTTACAGATTAATCATGTCATATGGGCTTATAGAACTAGCATCTGCATACCTACTAGAGCTATGCCCTTTGCACTTGTTTATGGATCTAAAGTTTTCCTACCTCTTGAAGTTGAGATACTTTCCTTAAGATTTTCACTAAGAGGCCTTATCACTGATGATGACTATAGAATCATGTGTATACAAGAGTTAAAACTTCTGGATGAACGAAGAAGAGTTGCATTTGACCACATGAGGGCATATCAAAAAAGGATTTCATAGAGTTATAACAAGAAGATTCATTCTCAATAGTTTTAGGTTGGAGACCTTGTCTTAAGAAAGAATCCCAAGAATCAACAGAATAGAGTACATAAAGGAAAATTTGAACCTAACTAGCTAGGTCCCTACATAATCATTATTTCTTTTAGATCTGGCACTTATCATCTTTATACACCTGAGGGAGAACATCTCTCTAAACCTATCAACATCCTTCATCTGAACAAGTTCTACACATGATGCTATAGGAGCTTTGTACATATCTTAATGAAATCTATCAGATTTCCAAAATCCATGTAAATGCTATATGAGTTTCTGGATTCGATTGTGTAGAATTTTTTAGTCATCAACATTTCAGATCATACTAAATGATCCATCATCAGGATGCAAGAGAGAAAATGAAACAAAATATGGTATACTATAAATATAGCTATATCTGCAATCTACCATATTTTGTTTCCTTTTCTCTCTTCCATCCTGATGATGGATCATGTAGTATGATCTAAAATGTTGATGACTAAAAAAATCTACACAATCAAATCCAAAAACTCATATAGCATATCTTAATGTCCTGAAAAAATCATAAAAAATGATATATGATCTTGAAAAAATCCTTAAAATTGTAAAAAGTCCTAAAAAAATGATCATCTTAGTGAAAACCTAGCAAACAGACGCTTTGGTGCATCAATCAAAAAAATCAAATATCAAAAAAAAATATACAAAAATTTAAAAAATGAAAAGAACAAAAAAATTAGAAAAAGAAAAAATCATGCCTTGGTGAAAACCTAGAAATAGGCACCTTGGTAGCAAAAATAAATAATAATCTTCAAAGTGGTGAAAACCTAGAAACAAGCACTACTTGAGACCCATGCGCCTATATCTATCAGCTTGTTTCTTTGTGCTCTGAACCTTTCAACTCCCATTTTCTTATCTCCTTGGTCTGGAATTGGCCTTTGTCTTGGGCTAGGGGGCATGAACTATACTCTCCTTTGGTGTGTGATGGTGTCTTTTAGTAATTCACCCTAAAAAATGTTTCTCAACACTTCCTTTGACACTAAGTGTTTCCTAACACTTATCAGATATACTATCTTGAGTCGATGCTTTGTATGCAGTTTAGGATTGTGCAATATTTCTCACTTACATGCATGAGTCCTAGCGAGTCAGTGATTATCATTTATTTTTCACACTGTGCTTAAACTAAAATGAATGGGACATGTTATGACTTCTCTTTTTGTGATGTCTGACTGATGATTTTCACTATGTGTTCCATCCTTAATCTCTTCATGATGTTACAACTAGAGAACTAGGGGCATGGGGCCTATTTTATTTTATCTCTTCCTGTGGGTATGACCTTAATGATCCTAGGTGTCTCTTGCTTTGATCCCTTGGACACTTAGGAAATTTAAGCTATATCCTTGACTATTACATTTTTTTCTCATGCAAGACCATACTCATGGTTATCTTGGTGCTTATACTTTGATACTAGTATAATCTTACAACATTAACTTGGAAACTGTGTTCAGGTCATCTTGACACTTATGTCTCGATGCTTACATGTGTTTCCTACATTCTATCTAATATAGATCCTATTCATATATTCATAGTTGTTTTTGCACTAGTGATGGTTGTATGATCTTGTGATGTCCCTTAATAAGGCTCGATGATAAAAAAAAAATGACCTATTAACCCTTGCAAATCACACTTTTCATTTTCATGTTAGCTTGCATTTCTTAGGTGCATTATTAGTTGCATTCAAGTTTGGAGAGAGTCTCCTTCATTATTATTGAATGGTTAGTCAATTTTGTATCTCCTTTCTTCTATCTCGATCATGTCTTTTCATCTCCTTGATCTTTCTCTCTTTCTCCCTTTCCTGACATCTCAAGGGGTTAATCATATCATCATATCTAATCTACTCAAAGGATCGCAATTCAAATCATGAAGTGCATAATAGATATATCAAAGAATCAAGAATCTACAACTATGAGAGCATCACATTGCAAGTAATAAAGCAGAAGACATAAGTATAGAATCAGACATCATATGATACAAGTGCAAAAAGTAAAGATACATCCATGAGCATAAAGGAAATGAGACAAGTACACAATATAACAACAATATCAGGTATCTCATATATATATATATATATATATATATATATATAATGGATCATGTATGAGTACAATAAATGACATCAAAATCTCAAGTCAAAAATGACAGATGGGAAGCCCTAATAAAATCTACGACTGGCTTCCACCCTCCTACATAGGTGGATCCTGGGCCCTATCTGGTGCCTATATTGCACCCTCTAATCTACCTACACTTTGTGAGTAGTCTAGAACTCTCTAGCCTATAGGAACTACGAAAATATAAGTAGCATAGTAATAGGTCGCTATGGCCCCATGTCATTGTGACTCCTAGTGAGCTTTATATCTCTCCTACCTCAACTCCTATACTTGTATAACTCATTGGGATCTCTAATTCTATAGTTTCTAGTCCATCACGACCATGGTGATCTATGCATGTTGTAACTCTACCTCCAATGTTGTCACTCTTTGTGAAAGCCCATCATCGAAAAGTGCCCTCTGCTCTAGTTGTGTCGCAGGTCTTTCCTCTTCCCTTCTCCCCTGATCTCCCCATGGCCTCCTCACCAAGCTCTCCTTAGGCTTGTCAATATCCATAGCCCCTACAATCCCTCATAGCCTAGATCTAAATGCCTGGCTGCTAGAAGGGGCACTGCCCCTAAACTTGCTAGCATTGCCTCCTCCTCCTCTCCTCCCTCCTCCTCCTCCTCCATCACCACCCTCATCACCTCCATCCCCTTTGCCTATGAATCTCAAGTCTATGGACACTGAAAATATGTGGTATGGGTGATCCTGAATCCATCTCCTATAATTAGAAGTAGACCCTACATCTATTAGAATCAAGAGTAGGTTTGGTACAACCCACTGTAGTAGTTGTGTATCATGCAAACAAATTTCATACCTCAACATGGGACCCCATCCAAGGTTCTCCTCATCCCTGTATTAAGCATAGTCAGTCATCTTTGTGCTAACACCCTATGCCCTACCAAATTGATTCCATACTCTGCTAATGACAAACCACTCAACAATACCTATGTATCTGCCCAACAATGGTCTACCATAAAACATATATGTCATCTCCTCCTTGGCCTTGGCCCACTGCTCACACTCAGTATAATTAAGCATTCCATATGAAAGAATATAGATCATCAAGGTGTCACTACCAGTATGGTGTGTCTCCCAAATGGATCTGTTGGATAAACCCTAAGTACCTATATATATAGGGTCACCCTCTCTATCTGGGTTGTACTCTTAGGTGGATCATAGTGATATGCTCCCACACCCACACTTGTGCCAAGATGGTCCATACCAACCAACTCTTCTACTACCTATAGACAATATCATGAAGATCATGATACATATCTACCAAGAGAGAGGATCCCCATTTCAAAGTTGAGATAATAGATCCATAAAAAGTCTACCCCAACCACACTAGAAGCCTCTCTGACTCCTATTAGCACCTAGGGCATGGTCGACCAAAGAACATAGTATGCAGGCCACATGATAATCATTGTCATAACTGTCCATCATATGCTCCCAAAGGATGATGCAGTCCGAGATGGTGAAGTCTCCAAAAATGGTCTGCATGGCCACAATCCCATCAGTAGGCAATTTATCAAAATATATATGCAAGATCAAATTTTAGTATCATTATCAACATCAATGATAGTGAAGCATAACATATGACTTAACCAAGAATCTACAATCATCAAGGATACTTGTTGGCTCTCCATGGCAGGGGATGTGTAGAATATGGTACATGTCCTCTAGTGTCACTATGACCTCTCTAGTAGGCAAATGGAGTGTATTATGCTCATAATAGAATTTCTTAGTGAGTGTCATGAATAAACCATGTTTTTCCTGAATATGGGGCATCTATAATAGCTCTCCAAGCCCCATGGACTCTAGGGTGCCCCTCTCATTGAAAGATAACCAAGGAACAAGGAAAAGACCCACTAGGTGAGGAGCCCTAACATATAGGTCTAGAAATTGATGTTGCATCACAAATGCAATTAGAAAAACATCATAATACATCACAGATATGTCAAAAATGACTAAAAGAATCAAAAAAAGATATAAGTACTCCTAGTCAAGTCGCCAAGCAGTCAGAATCTCACAAAATACAAAATGATATTTCACAGTTCAATTTTTTTTCATACAACATTTCCTAGTATACTTGTGTGACATTTCAAAATGGCACCATATCGTATGACTAATGGGTTCCACTAGTGTGATACTTTATAAAAAACCATACAACACTTCAATGTTGTGTGAAATGTCATGCGACCTTTCTTAGCAAAGTCATGCAACACTCTAGATTTTTGTATGAAAAAAATCAAAAAATTACTTAAAATATGCTAAAAAGGCAATAAATGAACCAAACAAGGAAAAACATTCGATGACTTACCACCTGTGGGTACCCTCGAGGCTGACTGTGTTGGCAAAATGGTTAGCGCTCCCCTTGGGATTCATGACATGGCTTAACCACCTCTCGTATCTTCTATAAGTCTAGTGGTTGTATTGGGCATTAATAGGTTGATCTTTTGGTGCAACAGCAACTACTACTTATAACAAGTGGTATCAGAGCTTGGTCACAGGTTCGAATCTCCTTGGGTAACGCTGAGGGGTAGATTGTTGGCAAAATGGTCAGCACTCCCCTCGGGATTTGTGACATGGCTTAACCACCTCTCATGTCTTCTATAAGTCTAGTGGTTGTATCAGGCATTAATAGGTTGATCTTTTGGTGCAACAACAACTACTACTTGTAACAGACTATGCAACTGGCTAAGCTTGAATTAGTGTTGCTTGACTGGAACTCATCTATCTACCATCGAGAAGCTTTATCTCACTCTGGATTTTCTAAAAGACAAAAGGCACAAATGATTTGAAAATGAACCTTTGGACCCCTTATATAGCATTTTGACCTAATTTTTTAGAGTCTCAAATTTCTACAAAAATTGCACCCCTACCTAATTTCGACATCCTGGATCCATTTTGAAGATTGAAATTGAAAATCAGCTTCATCTTGATTGTTAAAATTGCACTCTAAAATTATTTCCTCCTACATGCAACTGACTGACCCTTTTTCTTCAATCTTTTGAGACAATCATCATTTCCCTCTCTTTCATCGTCATTTCATCATCTCTTATTTTGGTTTTGACCTAACATTATTACTACATCTTCCTAGTCAATCCCATTCAACTAGGTCAAAATTTCCATCACTTAGTGGTCAAACTTAGTCTTGTGTGCTTAATCGATCATCTAGAACCTTATCTTATCTTGATTTTGATCAAATCTATCTCATTTCTACATCTCCTCTACCTTATTTCAATTTCGATCCTAAGGGGGCAGGAATAATCTATCATCTATCTCTTAAACTGCAATATTATCTATCTCTGCTAGTTCTCATTCGATCAAGTTTAAGGTTAGATATCTTTCTGTACATTGTTTGATCAAGTTTGGAGTCAGATCTATATTATCAACCTTTTATATTTCTCAATCAATCAGGTTCAGGATTAGTTATCTCTTTTTTATTTGTTCGATCGGGTTCAAAGTCAGATCTCTATTAGTTATCTTAATATATATTCTTTGACTCAATGTGTTCCCAAATCACTCACACATTACTCAAAGAGGGGAAAATGTAATCACCCAAAAATGGTCTAGTAAACCTTGAGCTCCACTCTAACATTAAAATTTAAAATACTAGACTTTATCTTATGCTTAATCAATCTTACCTCTTGATCAAATCATCACTTTAATCATTTATTTGATGTTATCTTAAAGTTTGACTAGTTTATCCTAAGATTTATTTGATTAAAAGAATATGTCCCCTTTTAATTAAATAAAATCCACTTTATCCTATGTCTACACATGAAAAAAGAATTTCCTATTTTTTTAAAAGAAAAGAAAAAGGCTTTTTCTCTTCACATGAGTGGAATCTCTTTTTCCTCTTAATCCTCACCACTCATTTCTACCTAACCATTCTTTTCCATTGATTTTGCCTCTTGATAGTCTTGTGCCCTAAAGTCAAAATAGGGATTATTCTCTACCCTTGGATTTTGCCTCTTAATCTCCTCTGTCCATTTCTCTTTAAAAGGAGACTCTTTATCCACTCTTGCATATTAGATCAGTCATGATATTGTTATGTTATCATTTTGTTTACTTGCATTCTATCTTAGCATTTCCTTATTGCAACTAGCTTAAATCACAAAGCTTTACTAGGAGGTTTTGTAATCTTGTTAGATTATCTTTGCTTTCTTGTTCTTGTATTTGCATTCTAGCTTAGATCTTTCATTTCATTTAGATCTCTCATTCTTGAATTATCATTTTTAATCTTCCATTCTATGGTGCACTTTGCAAGGGTTTCTTATTAAGGTTCATTTGAGAGCCATCATCCATAATATTTACATTATTTCATGTCATAGATAGGAAGCTATAAGACGCCTCTTGGGATATCCCATTCTATGGATTCTCTCAAGACTAATGGTTTATAGAAGTGTGTCACATTTTGATCACATTGTATCATTGTATCAGTTACTCTGAAGATATCATATTGTACTATATGTTTGATTTTGTTACATACGTTCTAACATGTGCAGAGGATGTCTTTTCATTATGGATACCTTATAGTATTGGTTTTATATGGATTTTATGTATAAGATGAAGTATATTTATTTATATTATGTGGAGATTTGTATGGTTACTATATTATGTAAATTAATTAACATTTATGTAGCTACCTCAAGGAACCCTTGAGATTTGAAATCTATGTTTGAGTCACACTTGTGTGCATGAGTTGTATTATATTGTATTGCTTCCACATTAATATACATTTTTGTTGTGTAAAATCTTAAGAAAAAAAATATTTTGTAAATTTAGTAGCATTTTTTAAGTTAATCTCTCCTAGGTTCTTTGGTAGGGCATTACACTTGGTATAAGAGCTCGAGTTTCTACACAAGGAACTCTGAGAATTTTCTACACCCATTAGATCTCTAGTAGTTAAAAATTTAAAACAAAAACTTAGACAAATGATACTATTGTATTTCAGACTATTGTTTTATGATTATATATCATTTCTTTATTATTTTGACTTTTTTTGAGATTTCATTATTCTTTTTGGTTATTATAGGAAAGATGGTCACTAGGGCTAGATTTGTTGGTAGAGGTCGTAGTAGAGGTTGTGGGAGGGGTAGGTATCACAACCCTCTTGTGATTCATAGAGTTGAGATTTTACATGAGGATAGAGTTTAATAACATGGTGATTCTAGGAAGCCTAATACTAGGGAGATACTTTAGACTATTTTGGAATATCTACCTATTCATAACAGGTTTAAGAGGGAAGAGTTGCACCATTCTAAGAATGACGATAGACAGAGATCTAGGAGTCCTAGGAGGAGGGACATGGTAGTTGATCAGAGGTCATTAAGGCCAATCAAATGAGATACCTCCTTAGGTCACAACATTCTCCTTTTGATCGTATTGGTACTATTTTTGAGGTAGAGACATGTCTCATTGCATTAGATCGATGTTTTTCTATGCAGCAATTTGATACCAATGTTAGGGTGAGGTGTGCTATAATGCACCTCAGATGTTTTACATAAACTTAGTGGAGAATAGAAAAACATAAACTTGAGCTTAACATGAAGATTCTCACTTGGGAGTTGTTTCTTGACAAATTTTGGGAATGCTTTCTATCTGATCAGTGGCAGTAGCAGTGCGCAGATGAGTTCCAAAATCTACAGAAATTATCTATGATTGTCCAAGATTATGAATGCCATTTCTTCAAGATCAAGCCTTATGTAGGTTTTGGTGATAAATAAAAACTAATGGTACAATATTTCATTAGGGTTATTAATGGTCACATCATTGGGGGAGTTAAGGTTTTCAAACCTAAGACCCTCAAGGAGGCGGTCATTAAGGCTACCTTGGTGGAGGCAAATGTAGCTTTGGGTCATGGTGGTCAAATAGGTATTTATCCTAGTGGTCTTACATCTTTAGGGTCTAGGGGGGAATTATTATTAAAGATTTGGGAACTCATAACCCTTCTACCTTCTCACAGGATAATTAGGACTAGTGGCAAATGAGATGCTCTTCTCTAGCTCAGGGTATTAGTTCTCAGTCTAGGAACTTTTGTAACACTCAGTGCATCAAGCGTCATTCACCTAGTCAACCTACTTAGAGTTTCCATTAAGAACTTAGTAGAGGTAGTTTCTAGCAGTCTAGTGTACCTTCAACTAAGAGATATTTTGATGGATATTTCTTTTCTCATGGACAGTATGGTCACAGAGTAGCCAATCATCCCCAGTGTTGGTGCAGGAGCACCAAGAGGCCTAGAATGAACACCAGGGGCCACTTGAAGATCCATGGAGGTTTGAAGGCATGATAAGACCTATAAGGTCACTTTGATATGTAATAAGGTCTATGTGACCATTCCATGGCGTAATATGGCCAATAGAGCCATTTAAGTTCATTTTGTGTTGTTGTAATCAAAGTTTCCAAAGTTGGCAAATATGGCCTAAAAGGCTAAAATGTAAGGGTTTGAGTGTAGACTAAGGGATTTAGTTTATGTTTTTATTTTATAAGTTCATAAGGACAATCTATAAATATGAGATTTCAAAGAGATATGTGAGTTGTCAAGTTGACAAATTTGTTGTCAATTTGACAACATTTAACCAATGTAATCAAACCAACTAAAAGTGTGGTTATAGTCAGTTCTTGGATGGTTTAAGGGAAGTTATGGGTTGGTAGTCAGTTGTAGAGGTGTATAAAAGTTTATAAATGTGTGTGAAGCCTAAAAATACACAACAATGGAGAGGGAATTGAATGTATGAAGATTTGATATCAATAAAGTTGAGTTTTATGCATTTTTCCTTGTCTTGATAGTTATTTTAGTAGGTTGTAGTGTTCCTTCCTTTTTGATGTGTTAAATAAATTGAAATATACCTATATTATATGTTAGGGTGTTAATTTCTTCATGTTTTGGATTTCATAGCATTCCTTTTCATCAAGTTTATAGAGCGTTGTTCAAGTTTGATTAGAGACTGACAAACTCTAAACGAGGGTATTCAGAGAGTTGCAAAATGTAATAACTTTGAGTTTTATGTAGTTCCTTGACCCATAATGGATGGGATGATGGGAAGAACATGTATCATAATCTCCTGAAGGTTGTGGGAATTCATGAAAAGTTTTGACATGAGTATGGATGGAGTAAGAGAGTAGGTTGAAAGAGTGACAATCCTAGAAAAATGCAGTCTTGATGCGGGGGCCATATCTCGGAGTTAAACTATTGGATTTCACCCATTTTTGGATATGTTGTGCATAATCAAGTTCTTCAAAGTCTAACAAGAGCGATTGAGGAAATTTGATCTGGTTCAAAATTTATAGATCTCTATGTATAGGTCTATCAAAGAGGATAGTAAGATGGTATTTTGCACTCCAATGTAGGGATGCATTATAGGATGGTTTGGTGAGGGGATTTAGATGTTCTATGGGGGATGAATAGAGAGTCCTCCTTGTGTCAATTAGTAGTGGATCCATAGGGAGTGATCTAATTTAATGGGTTATTGAAGGAAGTTGGAGTATTTGTGGTTGGGACAGTCATATCACATAGTCCAATATTTGTGTAGGAATAAGTTGAGTGTGTACAGACCTTAGGGTGTGGAGTCTAGTGGAAGAAAGGTTAGACAATGGAAGAGTATTGACCATTGAGAGGTCTTGATTTTTCCCTTGAAGTGATCTAGGATTGGGTGAATGGTGAACCTAAATTGAGATACAAGATGTGAGTAGTTGTATCTCACAACCAAATAGAGTCTTTACCTTTGAGTTACAGATTTAAAGAAGTGATCCACTAGCCTCTGCATCAAGTGGTATCAGATCAAGAAAAAGGTCTCAGAGGAGCGACCTAAGATGGCATACAAAAAATTAGAGAAAAAATTGTTCAAGTTATGGAATAAATCCTTGAACGAATACAATGAAGTAGAGAAGAAGAAGAAGAAGAAGAAGAAGAGAGGATAAGAATCTTGGAGAGGGCATTAGAAGAAAATGAAGAAAGGTTGGAGTGGATTGCAACACTACTAGAATAAGAGGAAGATGAAGAATCTAGTGATGAAAGGGTTCTAGATGTTGAACATGTGGTGACAGTTGATGATGTTGTTGAAAACATTAAAGAATCAAGTCTTGAAGGGCTTGGGTGTGATGGTAGTTTTCTAATTGGGACAATGATATGTCCTTTGGATAGTACCATGTAGGGTACTACTATGACAGTAAGTTGTGAGGCTCAAGATGAAGCATCCTTGAGGATGAATGAGGAAGTGGTTGAATGCCAAGGAGAATGGCATAAAGATTCTTTGATAGCAGCAGTGGTCTCGGGAGAAGGGACTAAAGGTGAGTTGGTTGTAGTAGTGGGCCAGGAGGAGGCATTAGAGTTCGTGAGTTCTCCAACCATGAAGATATTGCATGAAAGTGAAGATTAGCTGGTGAAGAATGAGGAGGTTGATGTGGTCTCATATGTAGAGACTAAAACTGAGTTTGTGAGTCATGAGAGAGCTCCTAAGTTTTGGTACAAAGTGGTTGAGAAGGTGGAGATATACCTTTGTGTAATGAGGGAATTTGGGTTGCAGGTGTGTGGAGAAATCCTACTAATGATGAGCATGATGGGATGGCTACTAAGAAGCAGAAAAATACAAGGAGGAGTTACATCGCCATGAAGGGAAAACCCAAGGTAAAGATGAAGGATTGCACTAGAGGACAACACCAATCAAGGGTGCAATGGATTAAAAATAATTATCTCTTCAAACCAAGAGTCAAAATGAATATTTTTGTTTTCCTAACATGTTTTTTTTGTAGGTATTTCCAAGAGGACTTGGAAAAGTTTCATAGTTGGGGAGTATGATGCAGGAGCACCTGGAGGCCTAGAATAAACACCAGGGATCACTTAAAGATCCATGGAGGTTTGAAGGTGTGATAAGACCTATAAGGTCACTTTCATATGCAATAAGGTCTATATGACCATTCCATGATGTAATATGGCCAATAGAGCCATTTAAGTTCATTTTTTGTTCTTGTAATCAAAGTTGGCAAAGTTGGCAAATATGGCCTAAAAGGCTAAAATGTAAGCATTTGAGAATAGACTAAGGGATTTAGTTTATGTTTTTATTTTATAAGGTCATAAGGACAATTTATAAATATGAGATGTCAAAGAGATATGTAAGTTGTTAATTTGACAACTTTGTTGCCAATTTGACAACATTTAACCAATGTAATCAGACCAACTAAAAGTGTGGTTATAGTCGGTTCTTGGGTGGTTTAAGGGAAGTTATGGGTTGGTAGTCAGTTTTAGATGTTTATACAAGTTTATAAATTTGTGCGAAGCTCAAAAATACACAAAAATGGAGAGGGAATTGAATGTATGAAGATCTGATATCAATAAAGTTGAGTTTTCTGCATTTTTCCTTGTCTTGATAGTTATTTTAGTAGGTTGCAGTGCTCATTCCTTTCTGATGTGTTAACTAGATTGAAATATACCTATATGATATGTTAGGGTGTTGATTTATTCATGTTTTGGATTTCATAGCATTCCTTTTGATGAAGGGTGCTCCCCTTAATACCATAAACACATAACAGAAATAGAGAAACAACAACAATTTACAAGAATAGAAAATGGGCTTCTTATTATCTCCACAAATGTGGAATTCAAAATTTTAAAATTACAATATGCAAATCCACATGGGAATTTTCTTTACAATATTCTATAGGAAAAATCCTCAAATCATTACCCAGAACTACCCTAGACAACACTACGAGCCTTCCTTATATAGGCAATTTCCACCGCCTGAGAAGGTTCCAAAAAGTGTAGCCTTTAAGGTCAACTACCCCTAGAATTATTTTATTTTTCATAATTATTACATTAGGGTCAGCTCAAAAGAATTAAAAATTATGTTTTTAGGTACCCCAACTTCTGGATGCCATAAATTTTTAACCGTAGCTCTATTTTTCTCTTATAACCACTTTTTGGAAATGGCAGGACCTGATCTATAGTGCCTGACTCGTGCAAACTTCAATTAGCTAGGGGTTGATCATGATCCAAAGCCTCTAAGGCCATGAAAATTGAGCTCAAAGATTTCATACCTAAAAATCTCAATAACTTCACCGATATAAAAGATATGGAAATGAAACTCCACTGGTAGGCTGATATAACTAAGATGAAACTCCACTTGTGACATCAAAACATTTTGAGCTCGTATGACCAACTTACTAAAAATAGTAAGTTTCCATAAAAAGAATCTTTGCATAAGATAGCCCTTATTGAAAATAAACAAGAAATATTTTTGGGTGATGCAAGATTGCTCTTACACCCAGGATGCTCCTACATCAGACACCTGAGGTAATTTGAGAAGTGACCCTGTCACATCTCAGGTGTGCAAAGGAAAACCAAGATGGTTAACCCCTCTCTTGTTAGCCATGATGAATCTTCAATAGGTCATCCTTTCCATTTGACCAGATATTCTTCATATGTCATGTTCCTTGTGCTTTTTCTAACATGGCTATCTAGTATATCCTCAATCTCCTTGGAAGCTAAAGTAGTTGCTGGAATACTCCATTGTGCTTCTATAATCTCATCTTCAACACCCCTTCATGATACTTTTTCAGATCTAAAATGTTAAATACTGGTGAAATATTCAGCTCAATAGGCAATTCTACTTCATAGGCATTTCCTGAATCATGCTTCTTTAGTATCTTACATGGCCCAAACTTCTTCATTTTCAGCTTGTTATATGTACCAATTGGAAATCACTCCTTCAGAAAAGGAACCATGACTTCATCCTCAACTTGAAATTCCTTATGCCTCCTTTTCTCATTTGCCTTAGCCTTATACTATGCATTCATCTTGGTAATGTGCTTCCTCACCTCCTCATTGATGTTCTTCAAATTTTCTACAAAATCCTCAGCTTCAGCACTACTTATTTCTCCTTTGTCTATCTTTCTCAACTCAAACACATTTTTGAGACTACTTCCATATACAATCTATAATGATGATTTACCAGTGCTCTTATTGGTAGAATCATTATATGCAAATTCTGCCTGTGGTAAAATTAAATCCCATCATGTTTGCTTATCTTTAACCAAACATCTCAGCAAATTCTCCAAACTCCTATTCACCACCTTTGTCTATCCATCGGTATGTGGATGATGTGATGAACTAAACTTCAAATTTGTCTTTAGCTTCTTCCACAATGTGTGCAAGAAATATCCAACAAACTTAGTGTCTCGATTTGAAACTATGCTCTTTGCAAAACCATGTAGTCTCACCACTTCTTTGAAAAACAATTCTACTACATGAACAACATCATTAGTCTTCTTGCAAGGAATGAAATGTGTCATCTTTGAAAATCTATCAACTACCACAAAAATTAAGTCATGTCCCCATTGAGTCCTTGGTAAACAAAGTAAACCAAGAACAAAATCCATACTGATATCCTCCCAAGGCTTCTCTGGTACAAGTAATGGCTGATACAACCCTATATTATGCTTTACTCCTTTTTTCATCTTTCATACTCTAAAACTCTATACAAACTTCTTGACATCTTGTTGCAATTGTGGCTAATAATAATTCTCACCAACCAAAACAAGGGTTTTATCATGACCAAAATGTCTAGCCAATCCTCTGCTATGCTTCTCCTTGATGAGATTCTCCCTCATAGAACTTTGTGGAATGCACAATTGACTTCCTCTGAATACAATATCATCTTGGATGATGAAATCCAACCACTTCATTCTATCTAGAGTAATAGGTTATGTACAAGCTTTCAAAGCTTCACCAAAATCAGGATCCTCTGGAAACAAATTCTTGAGTTCCTTGAACCCAACCACCTCAATTTATATTTCTATCAACAAAATTTGTCTTCTGTTAAGCACATCTGCAACCCTGTTAGACTTTCCACTCTTGTGTTTCAAAACAAATGTGTAACTCTGCAAAAACACAACCCATTTCAAATGTCTTTGATTCAACTTTCCTTAACTATTTAAACATTGCAAAGCTTGATGATCAGTATATAAAACAAACTCCTTAGGAAGAAGATAATGTCTCCACTTCTTTAATGCCTAAACTATAGCATAAAATTCTTGATCATAAACAAAATATTTTCTCTTGGCATCATTTAACTTCTTACTGAAATAAGCAACAGGTTTACCTTCTTGGCTTAAAATAGCTCCTATTGTAGTACCACTAGCATCATAGTCTACTTAAAACACTTTATTAAAATTTGGAAGTGCTAAAATAGGTTGTTTTGTAGCTTTTAGTTTCAACAATTTAAAACTCTTATCTGCCCCTGTAGTCCACTTAAACTCTTTCCTATCTCCTCTCATTGTTTTAGTCAATGATCCATAAATATTGCTAAAACTCATGATAAACTTTCTATAAAAGCTAGCTAAACCATGAAAATATCTTACCTTAGTAGCACTCCTTGGAGTAGGCCATTCGAAGATAGCCTTCACTTTCTCTAGGTCTATTTTTAGACCTTTTGCTAAAACTACAAATCCTAGATACACTAACTCCTTCAGAAAACTACACTTCTTCAAATTAATCAACTATTTCTCTTCCCTTAAATTCTCAAACATCCTATGAATATGCATCATATGCTCTTCCAATGTCTTACTAAAGATCAAAATATCATCTAGGTAAATGATGAAGGGTGCTCCCCTTAATACCACAAACACATAAAAGAAATAGAGAAACAACAACAATAATATGCAAGAACAAAAAATTGGCTTCTTATTATCTCCACAAATGTGGAATTACAAACTTTCAGAATTGCAATATGCAAAGCCACATGGGCATTCCCTTACAATATTCTGTAGGATAAAGCCTCGAATCAATACCCAAATCTACTACCCAGAACCGCCCTAGACAACACTACGGGCCTTCTTTATATAGGCAATTTCCACCGCCAAGAAGGTTCCAAAAATTTAGCCCTAAGGGCCGACCCAACTTAAAATTATTTTATTTTTCAATTTATTACATCAAAATCAGCTCAAAATAACTTTTGAAACTTGAACAGAAATTTTGAAGGAAAATTATCTTCCGCCATTTCAGGTGGCCTGACTTCCAAAGACCATAAGTCATCACCTGTTGACCCGATTGGCTATTATAACCCCATTCTGGAAACACCATGAAGCATTCTATAGGTTTGACCAGTGCAATGCACCTATCACCCAATTTTTTGACCTCATATGGGGCCTCTAAAGCTTTCAAAACTGAGTTCAAAGTTTTTGTACCCTATTGCCAATACCGAAAATCTTCAATATCTTCAAAACTAGACCTGATCTAGCCATGAAACTTTGCTGGCAGGCTGATATGACTGAGATGAACCTCCATATGTAAAATCAGACATTCCGAGATCATAAGACCAACTTACTAAAAATAGCAAGTTTCCATAAATAGCAACTCTGCGCAAGATAGCCCTTATTGAATACAAAAATAGAAATATTTTTGGGTGATGCAAGATTGCCCTTACACCCAGGATGCTCTTGCATCAGACACCCGGGGTAATTTGAGAAGTGACCCTGTCACGATTCAGGTGTGCAGAGGAAAACCAAGATGGTTAACCTCCTCCTTTGTTAGCCATGATGAATCTTCTACAGGTCATCCTTTCCATTTGACCAAATACTCTTCATATGTCCTGTTCCTTGTGCTTCTGCCAACACGACTGTCCAGTATGTCTTCAATCTCCTTGATATCTGAACTGGTTGCTGGAATACTCCACTGTGCGGCTGCAACCTCATGTTGAACACCTCCTTCATGATACTCTATCAAATCTGAAATGTTAAACACTAGTGAAATATTCAGCTCAGTAGGCAATTCTACCTCATATGCATTTTCTGAATCATGCTTCTTCATTATCGTACATGGTCCAAACTTCTTCATTTTTAGCTTGTTATATGTACCAATTGGAAACTACTCCTTTCACAAATGAACCATGACTTCATCCCCAACATGAAATTCCTTATGCCTCCTTTTCTCATCTGCCTTAGCCTTATACTACACATTCATCTTGGTAATATGCTTCCACACCTCTTCATGGATGTTCTTCAAGTGTTCTGCAAAATCCTTAGCTTCAGCACTACTTATTTCTCCTTTATCTATCTTTCTCAATTCAGATGTATTTCTTGGACTACTTCCATATATAATCTAGAATGGTGATTTACCAATGCTCCTATTGACAGAATTATTGCATGCAAATTCTACCTGTGGTAAAATCAAATCTCATCCTATTGGCTTATCTCCAACCAAACATCTCAGCAAATTTCTCAAACCTCTATTCACCACCTCTGTTTGTCCATCAGTTTATGGATGATGTGATGAACTGAACTTCAAATCTATCTTCAACTTCTTCCACAATATACGCTAGAAATATCCAACAGACTTAGTGTCTCTATCTAAAACTATGGTCTTTGGCAAACCATGTAGTCTCACTACTTCTCTGAAAAACAATTCTGCTATATGAACAGCATCATTAGTCTTTTTGTAGGGAATGAAATGTGTGATCTTCAAAAATCTATCAACTACTACAAAAATTGAATCATGTCCCCGATGTGTCCTCGGTAAACCGAGAACAATGTCCATACTGATATCCTCCCAAGGATTCTCTGGTACAGGTAATGGCTGATACAACCCTATATTTTGCTTCACTCCCTTCGCCATCTGACATACTCTGCAACTCTGTACAAACTTCTTCACATCTTGCTGCAATTGTGGCCAATAATAATTCTCACCAACCAAAGCAAGGGTTTTATCATGACCAAAATGTCTAGCCAATCCTCCACTATGCTTCTCCTTGATGAGATTCTCTCTCATAGAATTTCATGGAATGCACAACTGACTCCCTTTGAATAGCATATCATCTTGGATGATAAAATCCAGCCATTTTGTCCTGTCTAGAGTAACAGGTTCTATACAAGCTTTCCAAGCTTCACCAAAATCAGGATCCTCTGTGTACAAATTCTTGAGTTCCTTGAACCCAACCACTTCAATCTGCATCTCTGTCAGCAATAGTTTCCTTCTGCTAAGAGCATCTGCAACCCTATTAGACTTTCCACTCCTGTGTTTCAAAACAAATGTATAACTCTGCAAAAACTCAACCCATTTCAAATGTCTCTGATTCAACTTTCCTTGACTATTCAAATATTGCAACGCTTGATGATCAGTATACAAAACAAACTCCTTAGGAAGAAGATAATGTCTCCACTTCTTTAATGCCTGAACTATAGCATAAAATTCTTGATCATAGATAGAATATTTTCTCTTGGCATCATTTAACTTCTCATTGAAATAAGCAACAGGTTTACCTTCTTGAATCATAACAGCTCCTATTGCAGTACCACTAGCATCACAATCTACTTGAAACACCTTATTAAAATTTGGAAGTGCTAAAATAGGTTGTTTTGTAACTTTTTGTTTCAACAATTGAAAACTTTTTTCTGCCCCATTAGTCCACTTAAACTCTTTTCTATCTCCTCTCATTGTTTCAGTGAAGGGACCACAAATACTGCTAAAATTTCTGATAAACTTTCTATAAAAGCTAGCCAAACCATGAAAAGATCTTATTTTAGTAGCACTCCTTGGAGTAGGCCATTCAAGGATAGCATGTACCTTCTCTGGGTCCATTTTTAGACCTTCTGCTCAAACTATAAATCCCAAATACACTAACTCTTTCTTCACAAAACTGCACTTCTTCAAATTAATCAACAATTTCTCATCTCTTAGCTTCTCAAACACCATACGAATATGCATCATATGCTCCTCCAATGTCTTGCTAAAGATCAAAATATCATCTAGGTAAACAATGACAAACTTACCCAGAAATTCTTTCAGAACCTCGTTCATGAGTTGCATAAAAGTGCTCGGTGCATTGGTTAGCCCAAAAGGCATGACCAACCACTCATATAGTCCTTCCTTTGTCTTGAAGGTAGTCTTCCATTCATCTCCTTCTCTGATCCGAATCTAGTGATATCCACTCTTCAGATCTATCTTTGAGAAATACACAGCTCCACTCAAATAATTCATAATATCATCCATTCGTGACAATGGAAACCTATACTTGATTGTGATCTTGTTTATTGCTCTGGAATCTGTACACATCCTCCACTCTCCATTCTTCTTTGGTGCTAATACCGCTGGTACAGCATAGGGACTCAGACTCTCTCGAATCAACCCCTTCTACAATATCTCATGTACTTGTCTGTTCAACTCTTCACTTTCTGCTGGTGTCATTCTGTGTGCTACCTTGTTTGGCAAACTGGCTCCTGGAATCAAATCCATTTGATGACTGATCTTCCTTACCGGTGGTAATCCATCAAGTACATTATCAAATATAATATCCTGAAACTCATTCAACAAATCTGCAACCTCTACAGGTACATCCTCTACTTCTTCTTTACCAACTTTTAGAATTAAAGCAAAACACACATGCTCATGCCTCATACCATCTAGAAATTTTCTTCCATCAACAAATGTTATTCTTGCATTACCACATACCTTTTCTTCGGTCTCCTTCAATGGCTTTAGCTTATGTTGCACTCCATCCTTTGTCAGAGAATAGGTATTCGCATGACCATCATGTACAGCACATCTGTCGAACTGCCATGGTCTACCCAACAACATATGACATGCATCCATAGATATTATATCACATAGTACCTCATCTTGGTACCTGTCGATCTTGAACTTTACCAGGCACTGTTTACTGACCATGACCTTGTGGTCATCCTGCACCCAGGAAATCCGATATGGATGTGGGTGTTTCTATCTCTTGAGCTTCAACTTTGTCACCATCTCTTCTAACATCAAATTGTCAGTGCTTCCACTATCGATAATCACATCATAGCATTTACCCTCACACTTGCATCTAGTGCAAAATAGGCTCCTCCTTTATTCAGGTTCATTCTCACCACTCAGCAAGACTCTTCTGTTAATTAGCATTTCTCCTCTTTCAGCATCTTCAGAATTTGATGATCTGGCATTTTCATCTACATATGCAACTCTGGCCTAGCCTTCATTTCTCCTGTCTGTTCTTCCTTGGCACTGAGGACATTCAAATGCCCTATGACCTTCTTCTCCATAGTGAAAACATGTTCCACGGAAGCCTCCTCTTCTAGATCCTTGTCCTCTTCCTCTTCCTCTCTGATCTCTATTACTCTAATCTTGGAAATGATTAGAATTATTTCCTCTCTGATTCTGACTGCTACTGGCCTCATCCTTCTTTTTCAGATCTTCATTTCGGCCACCATATGACCGTCCACTAGATCTTCCACCACGACCTCTTTCATTTTGTCTACTCTCAAACTTCTTATTCATCTTTTCCTCTACTTTGAGGGCAAACTGGTATGCCTCCTCAATACTGTTCATTCAAACCAGATTCAACTCCTCTTGAATGCTTGACCTTAACCCATTAAGGTATCAGGCAACTTTCTCCTTATCAGCTTCTACATGGCCTGTTCTAATGAGGAGTCGATAGAACTCCTCTGTATACTCCTGAACAGATCTTCCTGCTTGCTTCAAACTTTGCATTTTCTTTAGTAGGTCAAGTTCATAATCAACAGGAATGAACTATCACTTCAATTTATCCACCATCTGATCCCATCTTGTGATTTTATCTTTCCCTCTTCTATTTCACTCCAATTGAATTTCTTGCCACCAGATCTTCGCATGACCTTTCAATCTGGCATTCACAAATTTGACCCTATCAAGATCCTCAACATCTTCATACTCAAAATATTCCTCACATTTATTGATCCAGTCGATCAATTCCTCTGGGTTAAGATTTCCAGAAAATGTAAGAACTTCAATCTTAGGTCTTTTCCCAATCTTGGAAATCGCCTGAAAAAATCTTTCTTCCTCCTAGTTCACAATTTCAGCTTCTCCTTCTTGATATTCTTTTTTGGCTTCATCCTCACTTTCATCTCTGACATTAAGATTCATTCCTCTTCAAATCTCTTCTTGCAATGCTCACACTTGTCTCTGCAGCTCTCTAACCTTAGGTGTCACAGCACCAGCTCTTCCACCGCGTTCTCTTCGTGGAGGCATTTTCACGATGCACGCTGAAACCCTAACCACAGTCCTGGTGCAAACTACCTCACAGTCGGCGATTTGTTTACACACTCAAGAACTCCTGCTGTAATACCACTTGATGAAGGGTGCTCCCCTTAATACCATAAACACATAAAAGAAATAGAGAAACAACAACAATAATATGCAAGAACAAAAAATTGGCTTCTTATTATCTCCACAAATCTAGAATTACAAACTTTCAGAATTACAATATGAAAAGCCACATGGGCATTCCCTTACAATATTTTGTAGGACAAAGCCTCGAATCAATACCCAGCTCTACTACCCAGAACTGCCCTAGACAACACTATGGGCCTTCTTTATATAGGCAATTTCCACCGTCGAGAAGGTTCCAGAAATTTAGCCCTAAGGGTCGACCCAACTTAGAATTAATTTATTTTTCAATTTATTACATTAAAGTTGGCTCAAAATAACTTTTGAAACCCGAACAAAAATTTTGAAGAAAAATTATCTTCCGCCATTTCAGGTGGCCTGACTTCCGAAGACCATAAGTCATCACCCGTTGACCCAATTGGCTATTATAACCCCATTCTGAAAATGCCACGAAGCAGTCTACAGGCTTGACCAATGCAAATCACCCGTCACCCAATTTTTTGACCTCATCCGAAGCCTCTAAAGCCTTCAAAACTAAGTTTAAAGTTTTTGTACCCTGCTGCCAATACCAAAAATTTTCAATATCTTCAAAACTAGGCCTAATCTAGCCATGAAACTTTGCTGGTAGGCTGATATGACTGAGATGAACCTCCATATGTAAAATCAGACATTCTAAGATCGTAAGACCAACTTACTAAAAATAGAAAGTTTCCATAAATAGCAACTCTGCGCAAGATAGCCCTTATTGAATACAAAAATAGAAATATTTTTGGGTGATGCAAGATTGTCCTTACACCCAGGATGCTCCTGCATCAGTAAATAATGACAAACTTACCCAGAAATTATTTCAGAACCTCATTCATGAGCCGCATGAAAGTAATCAGTGCATTAGCTAACCCAAAAGGCATGACTAACCACTCATACAATCTATCCCTTATCTTGAAAATAGTATTCCATTCATCTCCTTCTCTGATCTGAATCTAATGATATCTACTCTTAGATCTATCTTCGAGAAATACATAGCTCCACTCAAACAGTCCATAATATCATCCATTGGTGACAATGGAAACCTATACTTGATTGTGATCTGGTTTATAGCCCTAGAATCTATATACATCCTCCAGTATCTATTCTTCTTTGGTGCTAATATTACTGGTATAGCACATGGACTCAGACTCTCTTGAATCAATCCCTTCTGAAAAAACTCATGTACTTGTATGTTCAACTCCTTACTTTCTGCTGGTGTCATTTTGTGTGCTACCTTATTTGGCAAACTTACTCCTAGAATCAAGTTCATCTGATGTCTGATCTTCCTTACTGGTGGTAATCCATTAGGCACATTATCAAATACAATATCTTGAAACTCATTCAACAAATCTACAACTTCTACAGGTACATCTTCTACTTCCTCTTTACCAACTTTTAAAATTAAATCAAAACACATATGCTCATGCCTCATACCCTGTAGAAATTTATTTCCATCAACAAAACTTATTCTTGCATTAGCACATACATTTTTTTATATGTCCTTCAATGGCTTTAGCTTATGTCACACTCCATCCTTTGTCAGGGTATAGGTATTCACATGACCATCATGTACAACACATCTATCAAACTACCATAGCCTACCTAATAATATATGATATGCATCCATAGATATGATATCACATAGTACCTCATCATGGTATCCACCAATCTTGAACTTTACTAGGCACTGTTCATTGACCATGACCTTGTGGTCAACCTGCACCCAAGCAATCTGATATGGATGTGGGTGTTTTTGCCTCTTGAGCTTTAACTTTGTGACCATCTCTTCTAACACCAAATTTTTAGTGCTTCCACTATCGATAATCACATCACAATATTTATCCTCACACTTGCATCTTGTGTGAAACAAGCTCTCCCTTTCCTCAAGTTCATTCTCACCACTCAGCAGGATTGTTCTATTAATTAGTGTTTTGCCTCTTTCAGCATCTTCAAAATGTGATGATTTGGCATCTTCATGTACATGTGAAACCCTAGCCTAGCCTTTAGTTCTCCTATCTATCCTTCCTTGGTGTTGAGGACATTCATATGCCCTACGACCTTCTTCTTCACAATAAAAACATGTTCTGCAGAAGCCTCCCCTTCCGAATCCTTGTCCTCTTCCTCTTCCTCTCTTATCTCTATTATTCTAATCATGGAAATGATTGAAATTGTTTCCTCTCTGATTTTGACTGCTACTAGCCTCATCCTGCTTTTTCTAATCTTCATTTTAGCCTCCATAACACCATCCACTAGATCTTTTGTCACAACCTCTTTCACTTTGTCTGATCTCAAACTTCTTGTTTATCATTTCCTCTACTTTTAGGGAAAGTTGGTATGCCTCTTCAATATTGTTCATTCAAACCAAATTCAACTCCTCCTGAATGCTCGACCTCAACCCATTAAGGTAACGGGTAACTTTCTCCTTATTAGCTTTTGCATGGTCTGTTCTGATGAGGATTTGATAGAACTCCTCCGTATACTCCTGAACAGATCTCCCTGCTTGCTTCAAACCTTGCATTTTCTTCAATAGATCAAGCTCATAATCAACAAAAATGAACTGTCACTTCAATTTATCCACCATCTGATCTCATCTTTTGATTTTCTCCTTTCCTCTTCTATTTCACTCCAATTGAATCTCTTGCCACCAAATCTTCACATGACCCTTCAGTTTGGCCTTCGCAAACTTGACCCAATCAGGATCCTCGATATCTTCCTACTCAAAATATTTTTCTAATTCATTGATCCATTCGATCAATTCCTCTGGGTTAAGATTTCCTAAAAACGTAGGAATGTCAATCTTAGGTCATTTCTTAATCTTGGAAATGGCTCGAAAAAGTCTTTCTTCCTCTTGGTTCATAATTTTGCCTTCTGCTTCCTGATCAAAATTTTCTTCTTCTTCAGTTTCATCCTCACTTTCATCTCTGACTATAAGATTCATTCCTCTATAAATCTCTTTTTACAATGCTTGCACTTGTCTCTAGAGGCCTCTAACCTTAGGTGCCACACCACCTGCTCTTCCACCATGTTCCCTTCATGGAAACATTTTCATGCTTTATCATTGAAACCCTAAACCACAGTCCTGGTACAAACTTCCTCATAGTCAGTGATCTATCTACACACTCAGGAACTCCTACTCTGATATCACTTGATGAAGGGTGCTCCCCTTAATACCACAAACGCATAACATAAAAGAGAAACAACAACAATTTGCAAGAACAAAAAATGGGCTCCTTATTATCTCCACAAATGTGGAATTACAAATTTCAGAATTATAATGTGCAAAGCCAGATGGGCATTTTTCTTACAATATTATGTAAGACAAAGCCTCAAATTATTACCCAGAACTTCCCTAGACAACACTACGGGCCTTCCTTGTATAGGCAATTTCCACCACCCGAGAATTAGGTTCCAGAAATTTTAGCCTTTAAGGTCGACTACCCCTACAATTATTTTATTTTTCATAATTATTACATTAGGGTCAGCTCAAAATAATTACAAATTATGTTTTTAGGTACCCCAACTTCCAGAGGCCATAACTTTTTTACCGTAGCTTCATTTTTCTCTTATAACCACTTTTTTAGAAATGGCAGGACCTGATCTACAATGCCTGACTTGCGCAAGCTCTAGTCAGTCGCGATTTGGAGCCTCTAAGGGCTTGAAAATTGAGCTCAAAGATTTTGTACCCAAAAACCTCAATAACTTCACTGATACAGATGGTATGGCAATGAAACTCAACTAGTAGGCTGATGTGACTAAGATGAACCTCCACCTATGAAATCATAACATTCTGAGCTCATATGACCAACTTACTAAAAATAGTAAGTTTCCATAAATAGCAGTTCTACACAAGATAGCCCTTATTGAAAAGAAACTAGAAATATTTTTGGGTGATGCAAGATTTCTCTTACACCCATGATGCTCTTGCATCACCTTTTCATCAATTTTATACAACATTGTTCAAGTTTGATCAGAGACTGACAAACTCTAAATGAGGGTATTAAGAGAGTTGCAAAATATAATAACTCTGAGTTTTACATAGTTCCTTGACCCATAATGGATAGGAGGATGGGGAAGAACATGTATCATAATCTCCTGAAGCTTGCAGGAAGTCATGAAAATTTTTGACATGAGTATGGATGGAGGAAGAGAGTAGGGTGAAAGAATGACAGTCCCATAAAAATGCATTCCTGATGAGGGGGCCATATCGCAACATTAAACCATTGCATTTCACCTATTTTTGGATATATTTTATGTAATAAAGTTCTTCAAAGTCTGACCAGAGCAATTGAGGAAATTCGATCCGGTTCAGAATTTATAAACTTTTGTGTATAGGTCTATTAAAGAGGCCAGTAATATGGTATTTTGCACTCCAATGTAGGGATGCAATATAGGCTAGTTTGGTGAGGGGATTTAGATGTTGTGTGAGGGATGTATAGAGAGCCATCCTTGTGTCAATGAGTAGTGGATCCATAGGGAGTGATCCAAGTTAATGAGTTATTGAAGGAAGTTGGAGTATTTGTGGTTGGGACAATGATATCACATAGTCCAATATTCATGTAGGAATAAGTTGAGTGTGTGTAGACCTTAGGGTGTGGAGTCTAGTGGAAGAAAGGTTAGACAATGGAAGAGTATTGACCATTGAGAGGTCTTGAACTGGAACCTTAAAGTGATCTAGGATTGGGTGAATGGTGAACCTAAATTGAGATGCATGATGTGAGTATTTATATATCACAACCAAATAGATTCTTTACCTTTGAGTTAGGGATTTGAAGAAGTGATCCACTAGCCTCTACATCAATCGTTCAACACATTTTTTAGGACATAGGCCAGAAACTTTTGAATCTATAGTTGGGGATGATGGTAGATGCCATAGGGTGTTTGTAGCAAGGAATGATCCTCAAAGTTCACACCCTAGAGAAGGAAAGGGTCCAATGAGACCCACACATTGATTATTGTTTGACTCAGTAAGATGCAGCAAGATTTATGGGACTTATATCCTGATTGTTTGTAGGCTTCCAAGAGTAAGCCTAATTCTAGGGGGAGTGGATGTAGTTCCCACCCACAATTTTCTTTTTAGTTTATATTGCCAAACTTTTTTAGGCCACTTTTATGTGTGTTGGTTATTTCTGTGATATTGGGATTATTGATGTACAACTTTTCATTGAATTGATTTATTATGAGTCATTGGATAGTGTGTTATATCATGTATTTACAATTAGATGAGTATGGTTATTCTCGTGTCATTTTAAATACATATGGTGATTTATATGTTATGGTTATGTCATGATGGTGATCTATATGTTAGGATGTCATTTACATTTATAATTTTACTGACCCCATACTTGCATGTGTATGGTTGGCATGTATGTTTTATATTTTTATTTTATGTGTCTGATGTAGTTGAGGGATGGAGTCATAGTTACTTGCTTGTGAAATCCACATGATCAGTTGATCCCCATCATTGTCTATTATATATTTATACATGTATGTACATACTCATCTTTTATGCAAAATTTTAGGTACCACGCATCGACTTCCCTGAATTGCTAGGATGAGCGTGCCCTATTACAATTTCTCAATGGTAAGAGAGGGGAGATAACATATAGGTCCAATCCCAACCCAAGCCATTTATTGTCTTGAATTAGTGGAAAAGTATCTGATTGAGTTTCATGTCTGAATTCATCAAGGTTATGTGAATTCATGAACCCTTCCCTTCAGTATGATTTTTGTGTTTTTGGGTTTAGTCAGTTCTTTCTCATGTTGACATGTCATGTGGTTGATATGATTTTTTGTTATTATGGTTAAGTAATTTATAGGTTTGATTATGTGATTAAATAATTAAATCTTATTAAATATTATAAGATTGGATATGAGGGTATTTAATTAGTGAGGATTATTGATACCGCATAGAGTCACTAGGAAGCTAGAGTCTTGAGAGACTGCTAGGATAACTCTAGAGCTGACTTATGTGATGAAACTTCAACATATACATCTTAGGTTTCCTACATGTGTTGGTTGCCTTCAGTTGAGTATGTATTATCTTTTTCATTTTATTGTACCTTTTGAGATAGAGAGCTTTCAGGATCGCTTTCTTAGTCTGTACTGTGGTTGATTTTGGTGTTTGATATCTGAGTGGGGTCTGTTGTTATCTCCTCAACATAGTGATTGGAGTGGGCCATTTAGGTTCCATGAGGTTGGGTGGTAGTGATCTTTTACCATTTGAGATTTTGGCATTCATGTATCAGTGCTAGATGATCATTGTAGCAATTGTGCCTTTGTTAATCATTGTTGGAGATATATTCTTATCTTTCTTATATTATGTCCTTGTATCATTGTATTAGTTTTTTCTGGAGATATCATGTTGTACTTTGTGTTTGATTTTGTTACATACCTTGCGAAATGCACAGAGGATGTCTTTTTATTATGGATACCCCTTGGTATCAGTTGTATCTGGATTTCATGTATAAGATGAAGTATATTTATTTACATTATGTTGAGATTTATATGGTTATTATATTAAGTATATTAATTAACATTTACGTAGTCTACGTCAAGAAACTCTAGAGATTTGTAATTTGTGTTTGAGTCACACTTGTGTGTATGAGTTGTATTATATTTAATTACTTCTGCATTAATATACATTGTTTTTGTGTAAAATTTTAAGAAAAAAAATATTTTGTAAATTTAGTAGCATGTTTTAGGTTAATCTCTCCTGTAGAGGGGCATTACATTAAGATCCATCAAAGAAAAACATTGTTGGAAACAAGACAAGCCTACAGAACCCAAAAGCCAAAAACCAACAAAAGCAAAATACCCCATGTAATTTGTTGTTCATTGAAAAAAAATTATGTTCTCTATTACGATTTTCTAACAGGAATTGACTATTATCGCTTCTATTGCAAATGTTATTTCTTCTACATTGAAGATTATCATCTCTGCCACAAGTATCATCACGTATACTTCAAATAGCATCACCTTTACATCAAAGATCAATATCTATGCGTAAAAGGAAGTTGCTTCTAAGTTGTCAAATATTATTTTTACTTTGAAGAATATCGCTTTTGATGCAAACTACATCTCTTTTACTCTGTATTATGTTGGAAATTTGGCTGATTTAGAAATCTAGATGTTGTCATTATGGAAACATATGATCTATATGAATACCGCATATGTTAGAGAGAAGTTATGACAGAGCGCATAACTAAATTATCTAAGTATAAGCAGTATTTTCCTAGTCTGATCAGAGACAATTTTGATTGGCAACGTCGATAGAAGTAAGGTCAATGCTTGTGCACTTGAACATGGATACTATGATGCATATTGAAGACTCTCTTGAGAGCGCAATTCTATACGGCATGTACGAAAGAAATTATTGTAGTATTATAGGAATAAAGCTAAAACTGACAGGATAGAGAAGAAGACGGAATTGGTAAATAGTTAAGGGATTATTTTGTTTATCAAAATAATGTCTTAATCATAGAAAGGGATGACATCCTAGATGTTAACCCTTGGGCAGATCAAGTTAATATGTATTTTTTAAAGTGCTTTATGTTTTGTGAAGCTGATTGTAAAAGTTATCACTGTTGATAACTTGTATAAATGTAAGGCATATGTATTGCGAAGAAGAGAGGTGAACATATGTATGCAAAAGATATTGATGTGAAGTTGTAACTTGTGAAAGTCAAGTAAGCAGACATTGTTTTTGTAATCAAAAATTATTTTACATTACTTCTTTGGGCAGTGGGCTCATCTTGTAATTATTTGTAATCTATACTACCAACTCTTAGTAGGGTTGAGGCTTCTAACAAGGCCTAGAGTCCCTTAATCAGGACTGAGACACTATATGTATGTAATAGGCTCCTAACAGGGTCAACATCCTTAACAGGATACTTTTGATTAGTGGATCATTTTGGGTATCATCCCCACCGGGGTTTTCCCTTAGACAGGGTTTCCTCGAGAACAAATAATGTGTTATGAGTTCATTTGCTTTATTGTTATGCATGTTCTTTAGTTTACTTTGTTTTGCAAGTATCAAGATAATCTGTTATATCCATAATTGTGCAAAAGTAAAAGTTTGTAGAATACTTATTCACCCCCCCCCCCCTCTCAGTATTCCCTATTTCTAACAATTGGTATCAGAGCTTAGTTACTCAAAAAAGAATCATTCAGAAAAAGCCTAGCAGCTTGAGTAAGATCTCTATGGATATGGATTAGCTACAGAAAAATCTTGAAGAAGCTCTTAAACATATTGATATACTTACTAAAGAAAGAGATACTCTGAAAGGAAAATATGATCATGCAAAGAACCTCATTGAGAAGCTGAAAAAGAAGCTAGAAGAACTGAAATCAGAGAAGGAATCTACAATTCAAATTGAAGATTGTGATGATAATCTGGAAAAAGAAAATGAGATCCTTAAACATGAATTAAAGATAGAAAATCTGAAGTTAAGTTTGAAAGATGGAAATAGCAAGAATGAAGCAAATCTAAAATCTGAGAATGAAGATCTGAAATCTAAACTTTGTAAAGTGACATCTGAACTTGAGAAAACAAAATTGCAGTATGCTGAACTTGAAAAGTACAATACAATTGTGAAAGGTGAACTAACTCAATCTAAGCAACAACTTGAGAGACTATATTCCACTAGTGAGAAGATTGATGAACAAATGTCTTATCAAAATCCATTCTATGATAAAAACTGGTCTTGGATTTAACTCATATAAGGTAAGTGAAGAAAGCAAGGAACCAGATCTGAAAGTTTCTCAAAACATAGATGAAAAGAAATCTAATGAAGTTGATAAATTTAAGGATATACCTAAATAAGAAGAACCACCTAAACAAGAAGAATCACCTAAAGATACGTAGAGATAATTTGAAGGTAGATGTTTTATATGTAATCTTTTGGTCATATGAAAAAAGATTGTACAAGTAAGCAATTCAAACCTCTTAATGGTTGATAAGTAGGAGATATTTTCCACAGTAAGTCAAATTATGATATTGCTATCAGGATTTAACTATGTAGTTTTTTTTGAGTCAAACTCATTGACCCATGATTCATGAGTAGTGGTTCATTGAACCCATCTCTCATGAGAATGAAATGGAACACTTAGCACTCATTGGATCTAGGTGATGCTCACAGAGGTGAAGCATCGGGACTTCCCGGGAGGTCACCCATCCCAGTACTACTCTAGCTCGAGCGTGCTTAACTACGGAGTTTCCTCCATGGTTAAACCCACTCTACTTGCATCCTCATTTGCAAAACCTTCACCAAATGTTGTGCCTTATGAACCATTCATTAGAAAGCCCCTTAAGCTCATTAATTGATAAGTAGGAGATATTTTCCACAGCAAGTCAAATTGTGATATTGCTATCAGGATTTAATTATGTAGTTTTTTTTTAGTCAAACTCATTGACCCATGATTCATGAGTAGTGGTTCACTGAACCCATCTCTCATGAGAATGAAATGGAACACTTAGCACTCATTGGATCTAGGTGATGCTCATAGAGGTGAAGCACTGAGACTTCCTGGGAGGTCACCCATAGAGCTATTGAATGTAAGAAGCTATTGTTATAATTGTCATGGTTTTGGACATAGAGCTATTGAATGTAAGAAGCCTAGATCTAATGATAATAATAATAGTAGAATGTTTAGAGATACTAACCATGCAGATAAGAGACCTACTGAAGATATGAATAGGAGAAATGGAGTAGTATGTTATCGATGTAGTAAGATTGGATACATTGCTAGGAATTGCAGATCACAAATTAGTCAGAAAGGACCGAGATATGGAAACAATGGAGTAGTTTGTCAGATATACAACAAATTTGGTCATACAGCAAGGTTTTGCAGGATGAATAACATGAGAAACCCTAATCCTAGAAGTTACACAAGGAGAAATGACAATGTAAGAAACAGTCAAAGAGGATGTTGTAGTAATTTAGAAGAAGTGAAATTTGTTAAAGCCATAGAACAAGGAGACACGTTCAACACTAAAGGTAATTAGATAGGTGAAGTATATGATAGTAAGTGTGAATCTCTTCCTAACCCATCTCAAAGTACTTAATTCATAAAAGAATGCATTAGAATAGGAACTTAGGATAGTGTAGAAATTAGCATATGATGAATTGAGTCTTGCGCAGTTAATGCAAGGTAGTATATGATGCAATGAAGCTATGGTTAAGAGTGCATGAGCTAATATGAAGTTATGCAAGTTTGCAAGAAGTTTTAAATTTTGCAGGAAAGCAGGAACAACTTTTTCGAAAGAAGCGGAAAAAGAATTGAATGTGATGTCAGAATCTTGAAGTTAAAAGTTTATGATTGGTATTAGTTAATCATTCAAGTGATTATAAGAGATAAGGAGATCAAAGCAGTAGTGATTAAAGGCAATTTGAAGGATATGGTGAAAGAACTTTGTGTTGGATCTACGCAAAGCCCTAATCATGAAATTGAGGTATTTTACTGAGCAAATCTATCAGTCAGTTAGAGAATTTGTAGAAGATATGGATGTTTCATTTGTTCACAACATAAGAGATACTATTAGACCTAAGATCAAAAGGTAACCAGTAGAACCCTTAGAAGAAGACCCTAAACTAGCATTATCATCCGTACCGGATGGAGTTTTACATTTAGAGAATGTTAGAGGCTATTTGGGATGCAAACTTGAAACCCTCAGTGAAAGTGATTTTACTAAGGAGTATGAGAAACCATACAATCAAGATATGTCTTTGAAAGTAGGGTTTGAACATTTGAAAGATAATGAAATCATAAGGTATTCACTACAATATGAATTTGATGATGAAGAATTCACCAAGATAATTTTGAGTAGAATTCATAATGGGAAGTTTTGGTTAGATGACAGAGTGATTGATATAATAGCAGACCTAATTCATGAAGTGACTGGTTTATCAAAATCAAGAGTTATACCATTCAATGAGAAATATGTGAAGAAAATAGTACTGGATAATACTAAGTCATGCTACAATGGTAGAGGAATAGTAATCAACAAGATACAGCAAGATGATGTTAGATACTTATGCAAGATCTTAACATCTAAATTTTGTGCTAACTCTAGAGAAGATGACATGGTAACTGGTATGATTCATGCAGCCTATTTGATGTGTGTTGATAAAGTTCAAGTGGATATGTGTGAAATTTTGAGACTTCAGTTGTTTGAGAACCTAGAAAAGATTAAGAAGATAAAGAACTCTCATTTCAGATTCTCATCCCTGATCACTTATATGTTTTTCCATTTGTTGAGAAGATTTCCATTTACTATTAGTGAAGATTGGAATGATAATAGGATTGCAATGGAAAGAATCAACAAAGTATATATGAGACACCCTATATGCAAGGTTAATGAGAGTGTAACTTTAGTGATCAAAACATTTCAAAACTTAATGAAGAACAGATCAAGAATCCCTCAGGCTATAGTTGAGAAGTATAAAAATGAAATATGCTTTATGGTTGACACTGACTTTACCTTTATTGAAGTAGTTGAACCTAGAGTAGAGTTCATAGACCCTCTTGGATATGAAATCTCTGAAGTTGAAACAAAATAATGTGTAAATAGATTGATTAAGAGCAAATTGGATGTGCACAGCACTAGATTTAAGACTTATAAGGAGAACTTCAACTCCACAAAGTCTATTCAAGGAGAGAAATTATCTAAGAAGAGATTAGAAAGCACCATCAAGAAAATTTTAAAGGATACAGGTATGACAAAACAAGAATTTTTGATTGCAAAGAATACAGCAGCAGCAATAAGAGAAATTGGACAAAAGGAAGTTTTGTCTGTTCCACCCCTATCAGTAGTTGCAGATCAGATTGGAAATTTGTAGAATGTTGTAAAAGTGGAGAAAGTAGAGAAGGAACAGGAAACAAGAAAGTCTACAAGATCCTCCTCCACTCCACTAGGAAAAAGAGTAAAGGAAATGGCTACTGGACCGGGTAAAAGGCAGAAAACAATAGTTGCCCCAGTGCATAGGAAAGTTGTAGAGATTAAAGATGATGAAGATACTAAAGTCAAGAAGAAGAAATGGAAACCTAAGATAGAAAAGGTAAATGAACAAATTATTAATGATAGAGACTTTTACAAGATGAACAAGTATTATGATCTATACAACTATTCAGAAAGATTGAACTTGGAGAATGCAGTTGTCAGACACATGATCCTAGAAGACAAGAAATTTGATACCATTCAAGGGAAGATACCTAATGATTTGTTTGAGAAATTAGTTAACAGGAAGAAGAGAGTGGCCGAAGAAGATAATAAGATCAGAGAAAACATTGTGAGAAAACTTTGTGACATCAGAGGTGAAGATCACTTTAAAGAAATCATGAAAGATCTTAATATTCATCTGAGAACTAAAAGAAGAACAATTCTGATAATGGGAGGTAATTATGTGGAAATAAATAAGGAAATTGAACAAGCAGTCATAAAGGTGATGACTACAAGTGTTAAGCACACAGATACAATAAATCAACCTTTAGAAGCTGAGCACCAGAAGAGTCCCACTCCACCACCATCCATTAACATCGAAGATGAAACAATGAATGTAGAAGGAACAAATGTTATACTAGCTAGTGATGACAATCTGTTTAGCAACCTTGAGAACATTGTTGACAATTTGGCTTTGGAGGAACAGGACAAATCAGTTGAGGAAGAAAGAAAGGAAACATGGAAGTAAGAAGAAAAATAAGTAGACATTCAAGTTAGTACAGAGGTTGAAGGATAGAAAGAAGCACAAAGAAAAGTAGAAATCAGCCCTACCCCTGAGATTGCATCAAAGAAACCATAGATAGAATCCATTTTTGCCAATTTTGGGAAAGAATTTGATGATGATGATCAAATGGAGCTGATCTCATCTCTTAACAAAATTATTGGTAAGAACAAGAAGGTAAAAATCCTTGAAGGATCATTGCTAGAACTAACAGAGAAGTTGCAAAGTGTTGTGACTAGTCAAATAACATAGGCAGATCCATAGATAAAAGCTAATGAAATTTTGAAGGCATTTGATAATGAATTCACTAACTTGTCAGATATAGAAATAGTAAAGGCTCGGGCAGCCTATGAGGCCAAAATATTTCTAAATATAAGTAAAAATATTAGAAATGATATCAATAATTTGGATGTGTGTATAAAAGATTTAAGAAGGAATTTGCACAAAGGAAAAGCCTTGTATATACAGTGTACAAAATCAGAAAATCATGTATCAAAAGTAACTGAGAAGATAAGAGCAAAAGAGGTAGAAATTCAAACAGAGGTAAATCTTCTTGTTAGCCATAATGTGAACATATTAGACTATGAAAAGAAAATCAACAAATTGAAAGATGATAGAAGAATCCTTAGTGATGAAAGAGAAAAGAAATTGAGAAGATTTGCTCTTCTAAGAGAGCACATTTTAGTTAAGATAAGTATCATTGAAGGACAATTGGAAGAATGTCTTTCATAGAAGACATCTTATGAGAAGTTCAATTTTGAAAACCTTCATGCATGTGAGATCACATCTTATGGTTTATGTGCACTACTCAGTGTTGCAGACACCATTAAGAACACATGGGAGAAGGAGTTAGAAAGTATAAAATTCAATTTTGCAGATTGTGTTGCAAGCCTACCAGATCTGCAATTTTGAATCAAAGGTAAAACATTTTTGAGAACACAGTTTTGGCACCCTTTTTGTCATTATTGTCAAAGGGGGAGTGATATCAGAAAATTGATATATTGATACATATATGGAATTATATTCCTAGGGGGGGTATAGATGATATATAAGATATATGGAGATATAATATATTTTTTTTTATGGCCACAATCTTGGAGTTTCATGACTTAGCCAATTTTCTCATATGTTGCCACCAATGACAAAGGGGGAGATTGTTGGCAATTTGGCTGAGTTAGATATCTAGATGTTGTCATTATGGAAACATATGATCTATATGAAGACCACATATGTCAGAGAGAAGTTATGATAGAGTGCAGAACTAAATTATCTAAGTGTAAGCAGTATTTTCCTAGTCTAACTAGAGACAGTTTTGATTGGCAATGTCAATAAAAGTAAGTTCAGTGCTTGTGCACTTGAACATGGATACTATGATGCATATTGAAGACTCTCCTGAGAGTGCAAGTCTGTACGGCATGTACAAAAGAAGTTATTGCAGTATTACAGTAATAGAGCTAAAGCTGACAGGACAGAGAAGAAGACAGAATTGGTAAATAGTTAAGGGATTATTTTGTTTATCAAAATAATGTCTTAATCATATAAAGGGATGACATCCTAGATGTTAACCCTTGGGCAGATCAAGTTAATATGTATTTTGTAAAGTGCTTTATGTTTTGTGAAGCCGACTATAAAATTTATCACTCTTGATAACTTGTATAAATGTAAGGCATATGTAATGCGAAGAAGAGAGGTGAACATATGTATGCGAAAGATATTGATGTGAAGTTGTAACTTGTGAAAGTCAAGCAAGCAGACATTGTTTTTGTAATCAAAAATTATTGTACATTACTTGTTTGGGTAGTGGGCTCATCTTGTAATCATTTGTAATCTATACTACCAACTCTTAGCAGGGTTGAGGCTTCTAACAAGGCTTAGAGTCCCTTAATCAGCACTGAGACACTATATGTATGTAATAGGCTCCTAATAGGGTCAACATCCTTAACATGATACTTTTGATTAGTGGATCATTGTGGGTATCATCCCCACCAGGATTTTCCCTTGGCGAGGATTTCCTCGAGAACAAATAATGTGTTATGAGTTCATTTGCTTTATTGCTATGCATGTTCTTTAGTTTACTCTGTTTTGCAAGTATCAAGATAATCTATTATATCCATAATTGGGCAAAAGAAAAAGTTTGTAAAATATTGATTCACCCCCCCCCCCCCTCTTAGTATTCCCTATTGCTAACATATTATGTCACTTTTAATTCTGATTAAAATAAAACAAAATAAAGAGATAATTTATGTTGTCTGATAAATTTTAGATGGCAAAAATTCAAAAACTAAAGAAAGTTGTTTGTAGACCTCTTAATTATTACATTCAAAAGACTATCAAGAAGGAAAATGCTTATGCTAAACAAGTACAATGGGATAATGAAATGGTAAATTTTAGTGAATAAACCAAAGTTTTTGATAGATATGCTAGAATCTTTAACTTGTATCAAAATAGGTATGGAGTAGAAATCAAATTAAATACTTATCCTTTGTGAATTCCATTCAATTTGATTATACATTGATTTCCATAAATTTGCATTGTATGTGTTGATACTAATGTTTGAGGAAGTTGTTGATGATGCTAAGGAGTTGAATCTATTGCTAAGGTAAGTGGTTAAAAATATAAAAAATGCACAATAACTGTCAAAGGTGCATGCTCCTAAACTCTTAATCTTTGATGTTACCTTCTTTTAGAATTGATATTGTGGCTATTTAATTTCAACACATAGAGTAACTAAAAAGAACTTTTTTTTGGATTTGAGATAATAAACCTATGCTCTCCTCTATCTTGGGTGATCAAAATGCCAAACCTATCAAGAATCCCACTTAGTTAGATAAGGTCAAAAAATGAACTGTGTTCTTTGTGTGTTTGGAAGCTAAAGATGGTTGGGATATTCTCTCACCTTTAAAGGTGATCAAAATACTAGATCCATCTCAACCTCACTTTCAATTTTAAATCTAGTGCATTCTTAGCCATAGTAGGTCTGCCTCTCGAGAATTTTCCTTACAAGGATGGTGAGAGGGAACAAACCAAGTGGGATAAAACCAATAATACATGGCCATTTTACCCACTCTAAAATAAAATCCATTCATCCTTAATGGGTTGAATGATAAAAAGCTTTTTAGAAATAACCTTTCTATAGTATTTCTTCATAATTGCACAAAACTCTATCTTTATGATGGTGGGATGATCCTGTAAAAGGGAGCTAAACTCAAATTTTTATTAAGGAATACTATCTACAACCTAGTTAAGTATAAATCTTACCTTATTATCCATTGAAGCCAAAAATGTCCTTAGGTAGCTTTTTTGAAGTGTTTTATTGTGTTAAACTCGTGGAAATCATTTGAACATACACTTAACACTACAACATTTGGGGTCAAATTTCAACGCCAATTTGCGACGCCACTACAATTTGTGTTTGTTTTTTGTATTTTTTTTTGCAAGTGCCCCCAACGATGTTGTAATAGCAACGCTATCATCATAATTGTGACACCCATTTTGTTATAAACAAAAAGAAAAAGAAAAAGAAAGTGTCATTTGTAATTTGTGAATTCGAAGAGTTGCCACGAAGATGACACTGCACTTTTGTTTGGCGCGAAGAGGGCATTGGATTTTGGCGTGCGCGAAGAGGTTGGCACTTAAAGTAGCCATTCGAGCTTTGTCTTCTCATTAAATCAATTTTAGTGGCATTGTTTACATCTTAGCATTGTTAATAGTGGCATTGTTTACATCTTAACATTTGGAATGCTTGATGACCCGCGAGCTTTGAGAGCTAGGGCATCGTTGCTATTACCTTCAAGTCATTGTGTGAAGTGTTTGATCTCTCTTTATTTGTTTTTCTATTGATATTCACTATGTGCGTACTCCCCATTTATGATCATTTCACGAGAAAATGTCTTGATGGCTCGTGGGCTGCAAGCTAGGGCATGATACATTGTTCAGGAGCTCACTGTTTAATACTGGCATTGTTTACATCTTTTCATTTGGAATGCTTGATGACCTGCGAGCTTTGAGAGCTAGGGCATCATTTCTATTACCTTCAAGGCATTGTGTGAAGTGTTTGATCTCTCTTTATTTGTTTTTCTATTGATATTCACTATGTGCGTACTCCCCGTTTATGATCATTTCATGAGGAAATGTCTTGATGGCTCGTGGGCTGCAAGCTAGGGAATCATACATTGTTCATGAGCTCACTATTTAATACTAGCATTGTTTACATCTTTTCATTTGGAATGCTTGATGACTTGCGAGCTTTGAGAGCTAGGGCATAGTTTCTATTACCTTCAAGGCATTGTGTGAAGTGTTTTATCTCTCTTTATTTGTTTTGGTGTTGATATTCACTATGTGGTACTCCCTGTTTATGATCATTTCATGAGGAAATGTCTTGATGGCTCACAGGCTGCAAGCTAGAGCATCATACATTATTCATGAGCGCACTATTTAATATATGGTCAGGCCATGTAAATGGTACCAAGCCAACCCAATCAGCCCAACAAAATGTGTCATGTTTATCTTTGTCAAATACACTCGTTCACCATTTTGTTCTTGTTCTTCACACAAATATTGCATCAAAAGTAATTATAAACAATGATTCAAAGAAAAAAGAAACAACTACAATAGATCAAACCCCAAAAGAATACAGTCAACTATAATAGCTCACAGTCTCAATGAAATAAATAGTGTATAAAATAATATATGGTGCACAACAGCAGTAAGCATGCAATGACAACAATAACATTGCATGATAAAATTCAATAATCTTAGTTTTTATTCACATTGCACATGCATAATTGTAGATGAGGATTAGTAATAGGGTTCCAGGCATTGCTTATATCATTTAGATCTAACCCCATCTTTTCTTTCCTTGTAGGTTTTGGATTATACAAGAGCATACTGGATTGAACCCCGGGCCAACACTTCATTACTTCAGGCAATGTCTAGTACCTTCATTATTTATGTTCATCCACTTATGTATGTTTGCATTCATTCATATTCTTCTGAAAGTTGGCTATTAGTGACCATATATGATGATTCTTGATGTTTTTGGGTCATTTGATGAAAAGATGTAAAAGTTTCTTAAAAGTTTATAATTTTTATTTAAATTTTTAAAATCATAAAATGAATAAAATTTAAAGATAACAAATTAAGATAATCTTTGTCTTCACTTAAAAAAAAAACATAAAGCTCATAAAGCATGGTAAAAGAGGGCCCTAACTGTGGTAAAATGCGAAAGTTACCACCTTGCACTGCTCTTCATATGGCAAATGCGAAGGAACTATGTTGTAAAATTTCAAGGCATGAAATTTTATACTTTTTGACATCATAATTTTTTCTCCTTAGCATTGGGTTTACAATGTGGGGGACTCGAAGAAAATATATGTATAGTTATAAAATTTCATGCCTTGAAATTTGGCATGAAATTTTATAACATAGTTCCTTAGCATTTGATCTTTATATGGAAGCCATGAATTGAGGTAGGCATTCGAACTTTGTCTTCTCATTAACTCAATTTCATTTTGATGGAATTTGTTGATTTAATGGAAAAATATGGATGTTAATACTGGCATTGTTTACATCTTTGCATTTGGAATGCTCGATGACCCGTGAGCTTTGAGAGCTAGGGCATCATTGCTATTACCTTCAAGGCATTGTGTGAAGTGTTTGATCTCTCTTTATTTGTTTTATTGTTGATATTCACTGTGTGGTACCCCCTGTTTATGATCATTTCATGAGGAAATGTCTTGATGGCTCGCTGGCTGCAAGCTAGGGCATCATGCATTGTTTATGAGCTCACTGTTTGAGCACCTCATGTCCCTATTTTATTAGTCGGTGCTCTATTTATTATATTGATTCTATTAGATCAAATAGGGACATCAGTAATAAAATAATACACTTACTATTTTGAATTTGAGCTCTGGCATCATGCAATGTTATTGTTGTCAAAACAGTAAGTGTATTAATGTATGATCTAATAGTAGCAATCTCATTGATCATTACCTTTGACTCCATCATTATAGAAGATATATGATGTAGATGTGGCAGAGGATATGGTGGATCCAAGGTCCAAATACAGAAACTCAATCAAATGCACAATTCAATCTAGTGACCCAAGATGGTTTCAATAAGGGATATGGTAAATTATCCTCCAACCAGTCTTATAGTGTGATCCAATAGCCCTAATTTATTTAATCCAAATTAATTAAATAGATTCCAAACTTTCTTCAAATGTTCAAGCACCAAAACTTCAAAATTCACCAAGTTAGGACTAACAATCTATCTTGTAGCCCTGAAGTAGCACTCACAAGGATTTTCCTTCAAATTTTCCCAAAAAACCAAGAAAATAAATCATATATTTAAGTACCCTTTATTGAGTACCTTAACATACCAAAAGGATAGGGTAGGTTTTTTTGGAAGATATATGACTACTCACACTGTTTCTCATATTTTTAAGGCCTAAAACTAGTGCATTTACAAAGGAAGTACTAACCAATCAAACTCCCAGGCTCTAAATATTTTCATAGTGTCTTTAATAGGTTTTAATTAGAGGAATATGGAACCAATTTTATTCCAAGAGACTTCTAGACACAAAAGCCCCAATTTGCACTTTCCAAACCCTTAAAATTAGGGCTTCTCCAATGTCACACTTCCCAAAGCTTCCTACAACAAATAAAGGATGTAACACCTTTTCCTCAACATTTATATACACATTCCATCATAAAATAGTGCCCTTGTTTGGCCAAGACTCTCTATCCTTCACCCTACCCTCCAAATTCACTTAGTTTTTTTTAGTGTTCCCTATGGTGATCACCACAACAGTCAATCAAACTTGCATTCCTAATGTTAGAGGAATAGAATACATGTTAATTGAGTGCCATTATATGAGAATAAATAGTCTACATCCATAGAATGACATTCATAATGAACAAAAACTCAATAAACTATCCTAAATCAGATTTCCAATGACTGTACAGTTCCAAGGTAGAATAACAGTGATTAGTATGGGATTCTTAGAGCATGAATGAATTCAAAGACATGAAATAATAAGTTCAAATAATTTTAGAAACCATTCCAAATGTTATCAACTTTGTTTCATACCAAAAACCCTTCAAAAATTGTAAGAAAATCAGACTTTATTCTCCAAAACTAGGTACAGTCCGTACAGCAGAGTCTCATGCCTGTATAATGGATTTATGAGACATTTAATAAACCCCTATCAACTACCCCAACTGATCCAAATTGGTTGGATGGATTAATTTGGCCTAAAATAATAACAAAACTAATTCCCTCCTAAATGTCCATAACCGTTATAATTTGAAAATTCAAATTTATAACTTTGTAACTTTTGAATATTTTAAATTGCCAAGTGATAAAACTTTACCAAATTATCTAAATAGACTTATTAACCTATTATTAAGACTAATTTATCCTATGTGAAACTTGTAACACCTAATTCTATCCTAGACTCCAAATTTGGTCCTAAGACTTATTAGGCCTTTTAGAACTGATTACACATTCGCCATTCTTATTGCATGAAATGACCTCATAGGCCATTATAGGTGCCAAAATCCTCCAATTGATGTCTTCGAATGTCTTTATAATCTTTGATGGCTCCAAGTGTTTCTTCATAGGTATTTGGGTTTCTTTGTGTCTTCTCATTAAGTGTTGCCATTAAAATATATCACTCCTCCTGTTATATAATGTATATGCATAGTTGTTTAAAATGCCATACTTGTTGCTCTTAAATATTATTACCATTTCACTCAAATTTACATGACATTAAAGCCAAGCCCAAAATGTATATATATGTGTAAGTATAAGAGAAGCTAGATTCTGCAACTATTGAAAAAAAAAACTATACCAATAGCAGCTTACAAGAAACTATACTTGTGCTTACCACACCATACCTCAGCATCATAATGCTTATCATTTTCAAGCTTCAGTGAAGCTTCATACCACGTAGCGTCTACAAATTTGTATGCAACACTAATTTAGGCTGGAGGTAAACTACATGTGTCATGTAAACAACATGGTTAAATGCAATCTCTTTTGCACGTTTTCAAAAGTTTTCCCACCAATACAAGTGTAAATAACACATTGAATGTAATCTACGAACACTGGGTGATATGAAATTTGCCGAAGCTTGAAATATATCACTCCTCATGTTATTGTCAAAATTAAATTCAAATATTTCTCAAAAAATTTATTCTTGTAGACTTAAGATATCCTTATCTCAATAATAAAACAATCTTGCATAATAGATTTTGAATCACATTAACACACACCCATATTGTTATGTAGCATAGTTCATTTTAGAAGTGTATGGCTTGAATATGCACATGCATAATTGTAGATGAGGATCAGTAATAGGGTATTGCTTAGATCCTTTGGATCTAACCCCATCTTTTCCTTCCTTGCAGATTTTGGATCATACAAGAGCATACTGGATTGAAGCCTAGGTCAACACTTCATTACTTCAGGCAATGTTTGGTACCTTCATTATTTATGTTCATCCACTTATGTATGTTTGTATTCATTCATATTTTTCTAAAAGTTAATCTTTATGAGCTCAAATTCAAAACTGTATGTGTATTATTTTATTACCGATGTCCCTATTTTATTATGGATGTCCCTATTTAATCTAATAGCATCAATATAACAAACAGAGCATCGACCAATCAAATAGGGATATGAGGTGCTCAAACAGTGAGCTCATAAAACAATATATTTAGTCTTAATAAAATCTTATAAAACAACATATATTGTGTGAAGTGTTTGATCTCTCTTTATTTGTTTTAGTGTTGATATTCACTATGTGGTACACCTCGTTTATGATCATTTCATGAGGAAATATCTTGATGGTTCACGGACTGCAAGCTAGGGCATCATACATTGTTCAAGAGCTCACTATTTAATACTGGCATTGTTTACATCTTTTCATTTGGAATTCTTGATGACTCGCGAACTTTGAGAGCTAGGGCATCGTTTCTATTACCTTCAAAGCATTGTGTGAAGCGTTTGATCTCTCTTTATTTGTTTTGTTGTTGATATTCACTATGTGGTACTCCCTGTTTATGATCATTTCATGAGAACATGTCTTGATGGCTTGCAAGCTGCAAGCTAGGGCATCATGCATTTTTTATGAGCTCACTGTTTGAGCACCTCATGTCCCTATTTGATTGGCTAGTAATCAAACAGTGAGCTCATAAACAATGCATGATGCCTGAGCTCAAATTCAAAATAGTAAGTGTATTATTTTATTAAGACTAAATATATTATTTTATTAAGATTTTATTAAGACAAAATATTTTGGGTTAGTTTTATGTTGTTTTATAAGATTTTATTAACACTAAATATATGATGTAAACTCATAATTATACTTGATATATATACTTCAAAGGAGAAATTACGAAATATATTTGTAGGTAGTTATCCCTTCTATAATGATGGAGGAGTGAAAGGTAATGATCAATGAGGTTTCTACTATTAGATCATACATTAACACACTTACTATTTTGAATTTGAGCTCAGGCATCATGCAATGTTATTTTTGTCATTGCATGCTTGTTGTTGTTGTGCACCATATATTATTTTATACATTGTTTATTTCATTGAGACTGTGAGCTTGGTTTTTCTTTCAGAAGTGTATGGCTTGACTATGCACATGCATAATTATAGATGAGGATCAGTAATAGGATGCCATTCATTGCTTAGATATTTTTTATCTAAGCTCCATCTCTCTTTTCTTTCCAAGTTCTGGATCACACAGGGGCACACTAGATTCATACCCAGGTCAAAAATTTATCACTTCAAGCAATGTCTGACATCCTTATTATCTATGTTCATCATCTTATGTATGCCTGTACTCTTGTATTTTCTTCTAAAATTTATTTTCCTTGTATAGTATATACAAGTTATTTTTCATATATATACATGTAATCTTTAGATGCAAAAATTTATTTTCCTTTACATGTATTTTTGCATGAAATGAACACAAATTAAACAAGATCATCTAATAATGCAAACTAGGGTACTATAGTCACTCATCTAGTAATTAGTTCCCCAAACCATTACTAAAGATTGAACATAAGTTTAAGTCCTCAAATCTATTGTTCTATGTGTATAAAACAATATATGGTGCACAACAACAGCAAGCATGCAATGATAGCAATAACATTGCATGGTGCCCGAGCTCAAATTCAAAATAGTAACTGTATTAATGTATGATCTAATAGCAGAAACCTCATTGATCATTACCTTTCACTCCTCCATCATTATAGAAGAGATAACTACCTACAACTCAGGCATCATGCATTGTTTATGAGCTCATTGTTTGAGCACCTCATGTCCCTATTTGATTGGCCAGTGCTCAAACAGTGAGCTCATAAATTATGACACCCATTTGGTTATAAGCAAAAAAAAAAAGAAAAAGAAACTGTCATTTGTAATTTGTGAATTCAAAGAGCTTCCACAAAGATGACACTGCACTTTTGCATGGCACGAAGAGGGCATTTGAGTTTGGCGTGCACAAAGAGGCCGGCACCATGTGGGAAGAGGGCACTGGTACTTGAGGTAGGTATCTGAGCTTTGTCTATTTGATCATAAATGGGGAGTGCCACATAGTGAATATCAACAACAAAACAAAGAAAGAGAGATCAAACACTTCACACAATATATGTTGCTTTATAAGATTTTATTAAGACTAAATATATTATTTTATGAGCTCACTGTTTGAGCACCTCATGTCCCTATTTGATTGGTCGGTGCTTTGTTTATTATATTGATGCTTTTAGATCAAATAAGGACATCAAATAGGGACATGATACATTGTTCATGAGCTCACTATTTAATACTAGCATTGTTTACATCTTTTCATTTGGAATGCTTGATGACCTGCGAGCTTTGAGAGCTAGGGCATCATTTCTATTACCTTCAAGGCATTGTGTGAAGTATTTGATCTCTCTTTATTTGTTTTGGTGTTGATATTCACTATGTGGTACTCCCCATTTATGATCATTTCATGAGGAAATGTCTTAATGGTTCGCAGGCTGCAAGCTAGGGCATCATACATTGTTCATGAGCTCACTTTTTAATATTGGCATTGTTCATGAGATCACTATTTAATATCTAGCTAGGCCATGTAAATGGTACCAGGCCAGCCCAATCAGCCCAACAAAATGTGTCATGTTTATCTTTGTCAAATACACTCATTCACCATTTTGTTCTTGTTCTTCACACAAATATTGCATCAAAAGTAATTGTAAATAATGATTCAAAAAAAAAGAAACAACTACAATAGATTAGACCCCAAAAGAATACAGTCAACTACAATCACAGTCTTAATGAAATAAATAGTGTATAAAATAATATATGGTGCACAACAGCAACAAGCATGCAATGACAGCAATAACATTGCATGATGCCCAAGCTCAAATTCAAAATAGTAAGTGTTTTAATGTATGATCTAATAGCAGCGACCTCATTGATCATTACATTTAACTCCTCCATCATTATAGAAGAGATAACTACCTACAACTAGGGCATCATGCATTGTTTATGAGCTCACTATTTGAGCACCTCATGTCCCTATTTGATTGGGCGGTGCTCAAATAGTGAGCTCATAAATAATGCATGATGCCCTAGCTTGCAGCCCACAAGCCATCAAGACATTTTCTCATGAAATGATCATAAACGGGGAGTACCACATAGTGAATATCAACAACAAAATAAATAAAGAGAGATCAAACATTCACACAATATAGGTTGTTTTATAAGATTTTATTAAGACTAAATATATTGTTTTATGAGCTCACTGTTTGAGCACCTCATGTCCCTATTTGATTGGTCAGTGCTCTATTTTTTATATTGATGCTATTAGATCAAATAGGGATATGATACATTGTTCATGAGCTCACTATTTAATACTGGCATTGTTTACATCTTTTCATTTGGAATGCTTGATGACCTACGAGCTTTGAGAGCTAGGGCATCGTTTCTATTACCTTCAAGGCATTGTGTGAAGTGTTTGATCTCTTTTTATTTGTTTTGGTGTTGATATTCACTATGTGGTACTCCTCATTTATGATCATTTCATGAGGAAATGTCTTGATGGCTCACGGGCTGCAAGCTAGGGCATCATACATTGTTCATGAGCTCACTGTCTAATACTGGCATTGTTCATGAGCTCACTGTTTAATATCTAGCCAGGCCATGTAAATGGTACTAGGCCAACCCAATTAGCCCAACAAAATATGTCATGTTTATCTTTGTCAAATACACTCATTCACCATTTTGTTCTTGTTCTTCACACAAATATTGCATCAAAAGTAATTGTAAACAATGATTCAAAGAAAAAAGAAATAACTACAATAGATCAGACCCCAAAAGAATACAGTCAACTACAATAGCTCATAGTCTCAATGAAATAAATAGTGTATAAAACAATATATGGTGCACAACAGTAGCAAGCATGCAATGATAGTAATAACATTGCATGATGCCCGAGCTCAAATTCAAAATAGTAAGTGTGTTAATGTATGATCTAATAGTAGCAACCTCATTGATCATTACCTTTCACTCCTCCATCATTATAGAAGAGATAACTACCTACAACTAGGGCATCATGCATTGTTTATGAGCTCATTGTTTGAGCACCTCATATCCCTATTTGATTGGTCACTACTCAAATAGTGAGCTCATAAATAATGCATGATGCCCTAACTTGTAGCCCACAAGCCATCAAGACATTTTCTCATGAAATGATCATAAACGGGGAGTACCACATAGTGAATATCAACAACAAAACAAATAAAGAAAGATCAAACACTTCACACAATATATGTTGTTTTATAAGATTTTATTAAGACTAAATATATTATTTTATGAGCTCACTGTTTGAGCATCTCATGTCCCTATTTGATTGGTCAATGCTCTATTTGTTATATTGATGCTATTAGATCAAATAGGGACATGATACATTGTTCATGAGCTCACTATTTAATACTGGCATTGTTTACATCTTTTCATTTGGAATGCTTGATAACCTACAAGCTTTGAAAGCTAGGGCATCGTTTCTATTACCTTCAAGGCATTGTGTGAAGTGTTTGATCTCTCTTTATTTATTTTGGTGTTGATATTCACTATGTGGTACTCCCTGTTTATGATCATTTCATGAGGAAATGTCTTGATGGCTCGCGGGCTGCAAGCTAGGGCATCATACATTGTTCACGAGCTCACTGTCTAATACTGGCATTGTTCATGAGCTCATTGTTTAATATATGGCCATGCCATGTAAATGGTACCAGGCCAACCCAATCAGCCCAACAAAATGTGTCATGTTTACCTTTGTCAAATACACTCGTTCACCATTTTGTTCTTGTTCTTCACAAAAATATTGCATCAAAAGTAATTGTAAACAATGATTCAAATAAAAAAGAAACAACTACAATAGATCAGACCCCAAAAGAATACAGTCAACTATAATAGCTCATAGTCTCAATGAAATAAATAGTGTATAAAACAATATATGGTGCACAACAGCAGCAAGCATGCAATGACAACAATAACATTGCATGATGCTCAAGCTCAAATTCAAAATAGTAAGTGCATTAAATGTCTTACTTATGTCCCTATTCAATTTTAATTTTATAGTGAATTCATGATTTATAATTCAGTTGTAGCAGCTCAATGTGTTTGAACTCAATAATACCCCTTACTTGGTTTCCTACAAAGCTTTTGGTGAAATCTGTCAAAAAATGAGAAGCTATGAGAAGGTGACATGAAGCTAATGAAAGGAGGCATCTCCAATTTGTTTTGCAGATAGACACATTAAGGATCATGTCAGATAATACAAGGGAATTTGATCAAAATAGGGAGACAATCGCTAGATTGTTGTCTAACTTTCAAAGAGAAGGCGATGACAAATGTTATTGTCCATACAAGAGTTGTAACGGCTTGAAGACAAGAAAAATCAAAATCAAAACAGCAAATAGACATTGTAGGGAGAATGGTCACATGGAAGGGGGTTTGATTATAATCCAATGGTAAGTTGTTTGTTATATTGTTTTCACAATTAATATACATATGAACCATGGAAGGAGGTTTGATTATCATCATTTTTATATAGGTCGATCTCCCCAGTGTGAATATAGAGGAACATGGAGGTGTGAATATTGAAGTTGAAGATCATGATCCCATGAAAGATGACGATCATGTGCCAGAAAACACATTTGAAGATGATGGTATGAATGCATTGATCATTGACACATTTGGTACTAGTAATGTTGGTGCTACTGTTGCTACTGATGAGGATGACATTGACAATGTCCATGATATACCTCTACTTGAGAAGGCAGACACAACCCTTTACAAAGGCTCCCAATCTACTCTTCTCTCTGTTGTATTGTTGTTGCTGAATTTGAAGGTTATGAATGATTTATCTAACATAGCAATGTCACGTATGCTAAGGTTTGTCATTATAGTCTATAAAAGGTGAAACATGTACCATTAAGATTGTTTATAGTAATGACTTATATTATTTGTTGCAGATTGATAGGTGACTTTCTGTTACCACCATCAAATGTTCTCCCTCGCTCATACCGAGAATTATGTGCCACTATGAAATATATTGGAATGGAGTATCAAACAATAGATGCTTGTCCTAAAGATAATATTATTTAGTATAAAGAACATGAAAATACAACAGAATGCCCTGAATACCATACAAGCAGATATTGAGATGATCAAGTGACAAAAAAGGTGCCTCGCAAGGTTCTTCATCACATCCCCATTATTCCATGTCTGAAACAATTATTCAAGTGCAATAGCTTGGCATAATTTATGGATTACCATGCACACGGCAGGAGTCAAGATGACATTATTCGAATGCCTGTGGATGGTTCATCATTTATGGACATAGAGGAAAAGTGGCCACACTTTAAAGAGGAACCTCTAAATCTCAGGCTTTCTCATAGAAAATGGTGTCAATCTGCATGGAGAGATGAGATCTGTTTGCTCGGTGTGGCCTATTTTTTTTATAAACAATAACCTTCCTCCATAGATGTCAATAAAGAGGGAGCACATTATGTTAGCAATAATTGTTCCAAGTATCTTATTATTTTATAGTTATCTACATGTAATTATAAGTCTTGGAGTGAAATGACCACAATAATTATCTGATGTTGTTGTTAATTCAACTAGGTAAGTACCAAGTGAAAGATATGAATGTATATATTGCGTCTCTTATCGATGAGTTGTTGGTGTTATGGAATGGTTTCACTATGTATGACATCTCCCAACCAATTGGACAAAGAGAATTTCAATTCCATGCAATGCTTGTGTGGACAATTCATGATGCTCTAGGGTTGACACATTTCTGTGGTATGTTATGGTGAATTCTAGTTGTATGAGATAATTCAAATTATAAAAATATATATATTTAATCCAATTTTATCATTATCTTGTAGGTCTTCAAACAAAGGGAAAATTTGCATGTTCAATGTGTGGTCCAAAGATGAAATCCTGTCATTCCAAAAGTTTAAGAAAATAGGTGTTTGATGAGTATAGGCAGTTCCTCCCCAGAAAGCATAAGTATCGAAGTGCAGAAAGTCATCTTTTCAATGGGAAAGAAGAGACTACATCAAAGCCTCAAAGAATGACACTTCACCTATGGCAGTTGGAATATAATAGAATTCAAGGTAATATCGTTCCACGTAATGGTCGATGTTTAAAAATTATATATTTTGATTGTGTTTTGTTGGCTAATTATGTAGTTGATGATCTTGAAGGTCATGAAGGCATCACTGACCAGCTTCCAAAAGGACTAAAATGTTATCCCAAAGAATTTAGTAGGCTGCCCTACTATGAGCATCTACAAATTATGCATTTGTTTGATACTATGCATATTGGAAAGAATGTAATAGAGATGCTATAGAAAATATTAGACGGAAGGCGTGACAAAGAAAAACTTGACAAAATTTGTAGTGACATTCATGATTCCAATCATGCAATGAAAAATATCATTGAATCAAATAGCAATGGAGACCGGATTAATACAAGTGCTCTTCCTTGGTTATTAACAGAGCAACAAAGTAATGCCATAAAAGAAGTGATCTGGAAAATTCAATTTCCTACAGGATTTGTTGTGGATATAAGCAATCTCATATCAAAGAAAAATAATTTTGGGTCAAGGATGAAAATGCATGATTGGCATACCTTAATCAAGGTAAGTCATAGTCTTTTGTATTTACAATATATTTGTGTAATTGCATTCAATTTTCATTGTATGAAATGATCAGTTGACTATTGTTGCAGTATTTGCTACCCCTATCTCTCCCAGAGAACTTTGACAACAATATCAAATAAGTGATATATGATCTTGGAAAATACATGAGGTAAGCAGTGATATTTGTTTAATATATCAAACAAGTAACATATTGTAAAGTCTCGTATTTATATATTTATGTCTTGAATCCCTTGTAGGTGGTTGTCATCTAAAGACATCCATAAAGAAGATATAAAATATTGAAAGAAAAGAATTTATCTATTAATGTGTGAAATGCAAAAGTGTTCACCTCCAACTTTTTCAATGCACAAGAACACTACCTCATACACCAAGTTGAGGAGATTAAATTGTGTGGACCTGTACATGCTAGGTCAATGTGGATGGTTGAGAGACACTTGAATTTTTTAAGAGTTTGGTATGACAAAGAGAATGTCTCAAGGGTTCTATGGTTGAGGGATATATGGTATACCAGATGATGGTGTACATTACTCAATATCTTCCTAATCTTGCAGCAAAGACCCATATAGATTGCATTTGGGATCTCGACTCAATTCAAAAATTTGAAGGGGAGTACTTGGTGGGCAATGGTAGATTTAGGAAAATGAAAGGTAATAAATTATGAGATGTTCTTGTAGTAAATTAATTCTTAATCTTCAAAATAAATCTGTTGTAAGTCATCTATTTACTTTTGTACAGCTGCTAAAGAGTGGGATGCAATACATGTGTTTATTGCAAACAATCAAGATTGGATGATGACATGGATTGAACGATATCAACATGATGGTCATAGATTAACATGGGAATCCATGTCTTCATTGGTTATACAAGCTCATCACAATGGAGATCCCAATGTTACATAAAAGGAAATAGATTTAGCATATGGTTTAAGAGATCACCAGGTACTTATAAATTTGTTAATTAATCAATCGTATGTTTTTCAACTCATGATGCAATAATTTATACATGTTTGACATTATTGCAGTTGAAACACCACAAGGCTATGTTTTGCAATGGTTATAAATTTTTCATCAAAAAGTTGGATGACACGAAGAGAACTTGTGATTCTGGGATAAGTGCAGTGTTCCAGGTGACTAATATTTCATCTAGAAATGACTTACATCCTTGAGAGTCACAAAATTGATACTATGGTATTTTGGTTGATATACTTGATTACGACTTCAATTCCTTCAAATTAGTTCTCTTCATTGTGAAATGGTACAGACTGCGACTCAATAAAAATGATCCTGATAGAGCTATTATTGAACATGACAATGGATTTCCAATGATTAGTACAAGGTTGTTTAAGCCAATTGGAGAAGAGCCCTATATTCTTCCAAGCCAATGTGAGTAGGTATTTTACTCAGAGGTTCCACATAAACTAGGTTGGTCATTTGTTGTTATACATGATCCAAGAGGAAGATCGATAAAGTATAATGCGATGGAAGAAGATACTGAGGAAGATGGAGAAGTGGAAGATGATGTAGAACCAGATCACGATCGAGAGCTAGTCGAAGAAGAATATGAAGAAGAAGACAATGATGATGCTGCTACTGATGAGGATGATGTTGCTACCGATGCTACTACTGATGAGGATGACGATGATGATGATGCTGATGCTGATGATGATGATGACAATAATAGTGGTGGTGATGATGTCATCAATGACGATGATCTTGATGATGAGATGGATGAAGAAGAATATCAATGACATGAATGAAATGTACAATTATGCCAGATGTTTGGCATGTTCTAATGATTGTTTTATTTGTACTACTCATATTCACCTTGTTTTATATGTCCTACTTATATATCTTTGATCTTTTGTTAAGAGAAATTTCATTCTAAAAGATTGTATTTAATCTCTATATGCTTAAACAACCTCACTAGTTAAGACTATTCTCATTTGTAGTGGGCGTGAATAGAATCAAATCACTTGAAAGACACGAGTATTTAGACATGCACAAATTAGTGATGTGATTAAGCAAATTACCTTTCTTTACAATTGCATGGTTCTCTTTGGTTTGTCATTTTGTCTTGAGTGTCTAGTGATTTAAACCAAAAGACTTCAACTTAGCCAAAAAATGTGCAAGTCTACATTAGTATGTTTCTTTTTATTGTAATTATAATTAGTATGAATGAACAAAATAATGACAATGCAATATTTGTCAAAATAGCATCGATGACTTCAATCAATGTGCCTACGTGTCAATGTGGTGTTGGCCCATGCATGTTGAAGATGTCACGCACAACAAGTAATCCTAGGTGTCAATTTTGGGTTTGTCCAAATAGGAAAAAGGTCTGGATATGTAATTATATTTTATGTTTAAAAATAATGTGACAACTAATCATTTTATGAAGAACTGATGTACATTTGGTATTGTCAGGGAAATACTGGATGTCAATACTTTCAGTGGGTTGATCAAACCACATTTACATCTACCCCATCTACATCTATATCTAATGTAGGAAATGAGTGCAACTTGTGCAAGGCTCGAGAGGCAGATAGTGATGCCAAGATTTCTTCAATGGCAAAAGCAAAAATCATATTTTTGCGATGCCTTCTTTGTGTAGTTTGTGCACTACTTTGTTGGGACCATATGCGTAAATGTGGTTAACAAAGGGCTATTGTAGATACTAATTTTTTTTTTAGAATTTCTAGTAGATACACATAAAGAACATGCACATAAACATGACAAATGAGAAACATAAATGTAGATATCACAATAGTTGACAAACATAAATGTAGGCGTCATAATCACAATTTTTTGGAGACACAACATAATTGAATGGCATACCCAGACGATGGAACTAGAGGAGTAGTTATGTTGCATCATCTGGGTATAAAACTCAATTATGTTGTGTTTCCAAAAAATTGTGACCATGATGCCTACATTTATGTTTCTCAGTTGTTGTGTCCCAGGACCCCTTATGACCCTTTACGACCATTTAGGATCTCTAAGAATACATCTTAGATATCTTAAAATGTCGTAAAGGGTCATAAGAGGCTCCTAAGAGGGGTCAGATGAGCTTCCACCTTCACATGGTTGGCCCTATTAAGTAGAGAATGTTAAACTATTCTCAAAACAAAGAGAAGCTCAATAATTTAAGATCTCAATCCACGTATGACAAATATATATCGACCCATCTCAATGGCTACCAAATCAACAGATCTTTGTCAAGAACCCAATCGCAAAGAAACACCATAGACCACACCATGAACCCGCACATCAAATTTAGACCAAAGAAGTCAAGAAGTTGCTCAAATCATATCCGAATACAATCAGGTCCACATATATCCCATGAACACATCAGGAAGAATGCATCTCTGATCGCCGCACTAGCTTCTTGTGCTAGAGTAGTCACTATCACAAGTCTTGATTTGGTAGGATCCATTCCAAATCTAAGTCTCTAGACTCGACTCAATAATCCATGAGCCGCTACCGAATCTATTGCAAAGTTATCTCTGAATTGTGTTGGAGCAGTCATTGTCACAAGTCTTGATTCGGTAGGATCCATTCCAAATCCAAGTCTGTAGACTTGACTCAATAATCCATGAGCTACTACTGAATCTACTGCAAAGTTATCTCTAAATGATCCATAACCAAATCACGAGCAGGAACCAGATCTGCAAGAACACTATTCTGAATCGATACCAACTCGATCGACAAATATATATATTTAAAAAAAAAATTGATTATCATCGTAACTATGACAGCTTCAAAACAACGACGGTTGTCCATCGCAAACATCTAACATCCATCCATCACACTAATAGCATCACTATTGGAAAACAACCATAAACAAAGGATATCCATCATAACTATCCAACACATGTCTATCACATGTACAGCATAGTCGTCGTTACAAACCACAAATGATGGATATGCATCATAAAATTTCGATGGATATCTGTTGCATTAAAAGAATTTTCATCGATGAACATGTTACAAACGACGGCTTCCCGTTGGAAGATTCTGACGGGTCACCATCATTTGTTATTTTTTGTGACATATAGGTGTCACAATTGCGATGGCCACAAATAGGTCCAACGACAGGTTCGCTATGTTGGCACCCTCTTTTTGTGATGGCCATTGTTGTTGTAATTACGATGCCTAACAAAACCGTCGGTCTTTTCGACTAAAAAACTATGACACCGGGTGGTGTCGGCTAATCAATAGTTTACTGTCTAAATTCAGACGTTCAGCCGTCAGAAAAAGGTCTTAAATGTACTAGTGTAATATTGTAGATCTTAGGAAAAAAAGTGTTTGAACATGATTGTCATGTTTTCATGGTCTTAAACATGAGAAGGATTCACCCATTTACAAGAAAAACTTCAAATAAACACCAACACTTAACAAATTCTCAGAAAATCAAGCAGTCTATCACATTTACCAAAATTTGTCTTCATACCATAGAGTTTGCATTAAGTAATAACCTAGAAGAAATGCCACTTAATCATTCACTTTTCCTAGGTCAAGATCAGAACTATTTATACATGCCTATGACTTCCTTGGTTCAACAAATTCAAGATCTCAAGAGACAGATTCATGACATAAAATTTAGAAAATAGGCTAGAAATGAGCCAATAACAACGTCTAAGAAATAACTTTGAGGAACAAATGACATCATAGTTAATGCAAAAATTCAAGGAATACAAAAATAAATAGCTAAAATTCAACAAAAAGTGGCTAAAGATCAAAAGTAAAATCTTAAATCCAACATTTCTTCTACAAATACAAGTGAATCTAAATATCCCTTGGATAGAAGGTTTACCCCTTTTGGACAATCTCTTGAGTCGACATTAAAAGAGCTTCTCAAACATAATCTCATAACATTTCCTCAAGTGACCTCACTTGGAATTACATTTTTTAGTACATGTTGTGCATACCATAGACATAATAGACATAAAACTTCAAATTTCATGGAGTTGAAACATAAAATCCAAAATCTTATTGATGATGAAATAATTGAAGTGGAAAATCCTAATGATTCATATAATGAATAACAATATGCTAATCCAAAACATTCACTTTTGATGCAAACTACATCTCTTTTACTCTCTATTATGTCACTTTTAATTCTGATTAAAATAAAACAAAACAAAGAGATAATTTGTGTTGTCTGATAAATTCTAGATGGAAAAAGTTCAAAAACTAAAGAAATTTGTTTGTAGACCTCTTAATTATTACATTCAAAATACTATCAAGAAGGAAAATGCTTATGCTACACAAGTACATTAGGATAATGAAATGGTAAATTTTAGTGGATAAACCAAAGTTTTTGATAGATATGCTAGAATCCTTAACTTGTATCAAAATAGGTATGGAGTAGAAATCAAATTAAATACTTATCCTTTGTGGATTCTATTTGATTTGATTATACGTTGATTTCCATAATTTTGCATTGTATGTGTTGATACTAATGTTTGAGGAAGTTGTTGAGGATGCTAAGGATTTGAAGCTATTGCTAAGGTAAATGGTTAAAAATATAAAAAATGCACAATAACTATCAAAGGTGCATGCTCCTAAACTCTTAATCTTTGATGTTACCTTCATTTAGAATTGATATTGTGGCTATTTAATTTCAACACATAGAGTAACTAAAAAGACCTTCTTTGTTTGTGGATTTGAGATAATAGGCCTATGCTCTCCCCTATCTTGGGTGATCAAATTGCCAAACCTATCAAGAATCCCACTTAGTTAGATAAGGTCAAAAAATGAATTGTGTTCTATGTGTGTTCGAAAGTTAAAGATGGTTGGGATATGCTCTCACCTTTCAAGGTGATCAAAATACTAGATCCATCTCAACCTCACTTTCAATTTTAAATTTAGTGTATTCTTAGCCATAGCGGGTCTACCTCTCAAGAATTTGCCTTACAAGGATGGTGAGAGGGAACAAACCAAGTGGGATAAAACCAATAATCCATGGCCATTTTACCCACTCTAAAATAAAATGCAATTCATCCTTAATGGGTTGAATGACAAAAAGCTTTTTAGAAATAGCCCTTCTCTAGTATTTCTTCATAATTGCACAAAACTCTATGTTTATGGTGGTGGGAGGATCCTGTAAAAGGGAGATAAACTCAAATTTTTCTTAAGGAATACTATCTACAACCTAGTTAAGTAGAAATCTTACCTTATTATCCATTGAAGCCAAAAATGTCCTTAGGTAGCTTGTTTGAAGTGTTTTATTGTGTTAAACCCATGGAAATCATTTGAACATACACTTAATATTGTATATCTTAGGAAAAAAAGTGTTTGAACATGATTTCCATGTTTTCATGGTCTTAAAACATGATAAGGATTCATCCATTTACAAGTAAAACTTCAAACAAACACCAACACTTAACAAATTCTTAGAAAATCAAGCAGTCTATTACATTTACCAAAAGTTGTCTTCATACCATAGAGTTTGCATTAAGTAATAACCAAAAGAAATGACACTTAATCATTCACTTTTCCTAGGTCAAGATCAGAACTATTATACATGCCTATGACTTCCTTGGTTCAACAAATTCAAGCTCTCAAGAGACAGATTCATGACATAAATTTAGAAAATAGGCTAGAAATGAGCGAATAACAACAACGTCTAAGAAATAACTTTGAGAAATAAATGACATCATAGTTAATGCACAAATTCAAGGAATACAAAAATAAATAGCTAAAATTCAACAAAAAATGGCTAAAGATCAAAAGTAAAATCTTAAATCCAACATTTCTTCTACAAATGCAAGTGAATCCAAATATCCCTTGGATAGAAGGTTTACCCCTTTTGGACAATCTCTTAAGTCGATATTAAAAGAGCTTCTCAAACACAATCTCATAACATTTCCTCAAGTGACCTCACTTGGAATTACATTTTTTAGTACATGTGTATACCATAGACATAATAAATATAAAAATTCAAATTTCATGGAGTTGAAACATAAAATCCAAAATCTTATTGATGATGGCATAATTGAAGTGGAAAATCCTAATGATTCATCTAATGAATAACAATATGCTAATCCAAACCATGATCAAAATCATGGACCTATGTGTAGCAATGGCCCACATGTAGCCTCTACTTCTTCCATGATTCCTTCATCTCATAAAGCTTCACAACTAGTCACATTGCTTCCATAAAATAATGAACCTAATGATGATGCAAGTCCCTCCCATACTTCAAAAATCCTAAATCCTAGGATATCATGTATTTCAATTCCCATTATACCTATTCAAATTATTCCATCATTCCTCCAAAAATCCCCTATACATATCCAAACTCCTACCTTGTCCTTAGAAGTGGCTCCATTGATACTCCTAAAAGAGTTACTTTGTTGTCATTAGTTTTGTTAAAGTCGTATTAATTGTCAAAGTTATTTGGTAAAGAAGGGTAGTCAAGTCAGTAAAGGACAAGATGATTTGGTAAAAGGAACAAGGAACAAATACCGAGCAAGGCAAGGCAAGCACTAAGCACCAAGCAGTTACTGAGGTACAAGAGTTACCAAGACTAGAGCATACATGTTATCGAGCAAAATAAAACATGTTATCGAGTAGCATAGGCTGACATAATAGATACATTGAATATAGACACTGAGCATAAAATATTTTACAAATCTCGAGGAGATTGTTTGATAAAGCATTAGAGATTTAAACATGATGATTTTGTATGATTACAAGGTAAGATCCACCAATGAGAATTAAATGTAATATATGCATTGGAGATATAACCATTGGTAGCACCACTTAAGGAGATGAATCTAGAACATTTTCATCACTTCTAGATCGAGTATAAATGGATCAGAGTATGAAGATCATAGTGTGTGTATGCGAGAGAGAGTGCAGATGATGATCATTGAGAGATAAGTGTGAAGGTGATGAGTAGAGAAGCCACCAAGTAACATAGTAGTTAGAACGTAATTATGAATGTGACTAAGAATTGAAGCTACCAAGTACAAAAGTGGAAATGTGAGTGGAATATAGTATGAGGTAAATTATTATTGAGTATATTGAGTCTAATAAGCATATATTGATGCAAGCATTATAGACAATTTATGTTACTAATTATATTGTAATCAGAAGTGTAAAATATCTTAACTGAGTAGATCCTAATAGGTCTTAAATTGTAAATCCTTTAACAAGGTACATCTCTTAGATTAGAGTTGTAAAATCCCTTAGCAAGGTAGACTGAATAAGTCTTTATACTCTTAATAGGGTAAATACTCTTAGCAGGGTAAGCTATCAGAAATAGCTAATTTTGTAGCTCTAACCAAGTAAGATTTTTACTCCAGTAGTGAAGTGTTGTGGGTACCATCCTTGCAATATTTTTTTCCTCTGACAAAGGATTTTTGTGAAACCAAAAATCATGGTGTTATGAGTTGTGTTTTATTTGATTTATGTTTTATGTTGTTATATGAAAATTTATCAATTTTTTGAATGGTTAGATAAGTAGATAAAAGTTTTTGGAGTATTGTTTCACCCCTCCCCTATCAATACTTACATTTCCATAATTAATCTAATAATTGGTATCAGAGAAGAGTCTCTTATTTAGAAGTTTAACCACATGAGAGGAAAGATCTGGAGAGATGGAAAGTTATAAGTATGAAAAATTGATTGATAACATGAACATGGAACTAAGGATTGCAAATGACTAGATTGATGAACTAAGGAGGAAACTGAAGCATTAACTTAACAAGAGAAAGGAGCTAGCCCATCAATTGAAGGATACACAAGATTAGGTTGAAGAACTTTAAGAACAATCAGAGGAAAGTCTATTTGATGAATCTAAAGCTGCCATATCATAACTGACTAAAAAGAACAAAAACCTAACTAATCAGGTAAAAGCACTAAAAAGAGAACAAGAAACTCAATCGGTAAGAATGTGTGAAATTCTGGAACAAAAGAGAAAAGTTGAAGATGATAAAACAATGGTTGAAGATTAGAGAAGACAAATGAGTGCAAGGTTGAATGAGAAAGATGTGGAGATACAAAGGTTGGCACAAAATCACTACAATATGTTAGATCAACTAATTAGTGCTAATAAGGAGATTACAAGGAATTTGAAGAGATTGTTGGACTAAGATCAAAGAATGAACATTTGAAGAAAGAACTGAAATCTGAAAAAGATGCAAATTAATTTTTGGAAAGGAATGAAGAAACATGAAGAATAATGGATGAACAACTAAGAGGTCAAAGAAAACTGAGAAATACTACTGGACTTGGATTTAATGTAAACAATACTACCGAGAAGGGTGAGTCCTCAAATCAAGCAGCCAACCAAGATAATGTTGTCCCACTGAAGAAAAAGAAGCCCACTTATTATCATTGTGGGAAACCAAGTCATACAACTAATGTCTGCAATAGAAAAAGAGGTAAACCACTGAGAATTTATAAATTTGATGGTTATTTCTATAATTGTAATAAGTATTATCATAAAGAATTTGAGTGTTGATCAAGGATTTCTAACAATACAAAGAAGCCAAAATTCAATGGTTACTAGAATAATTATAATAGATATGGTCATAAGTCTGAAGAATGTAGGTCACAAAGGAAGAATGTGAAATGGGTACCTAACCGATAGAATTCTAAACACAACCGGCAAGGCTCAACTATAGCATGAGACTACAGTACAAGAATTTCATGTACAACATGTGGGAGATTTGGACACATTTCAGCAAATTACATTTTGATGCATGGAAGGAACAATAGAAGATCATGGAGAAATTCTAGAATGGCTTATTTTCATTGTCACAAGGTCAAACACTTAGCCAAAGTTTGCAAAACCCAGCTAAAGCACCGAGGAACAACCAAATGAAACTGTTTAAGTAAATGTTGAAGAGATAAGAGATCAGATGAATAGAACATGGAGAAGAAAGTCTCAAGATGATGGAAATGAACTCGGAACAATGGATGAAACCTCATCCTCTGGATTGAGTGCACCTATCTTTAGCTAATTGGTCAAAGGTATGTGTAGGAGCTGATAACTAAAATTCAATCTTAAATCAATTCCTAACATTTGTGCAAAGATCCATATTATCATACTTAGATACATTTGGGTATATGTTGTGAAGTTGACATTTCATGTTTTTATCATTGAGAGAGTATGTTATTTTGTTTTATTCGGTGAAAGGAAGTATATTTGTTAATCATTGAAAAGGGAGTTGGTAACAACATTTAATGCTAAAATTATAGCCATTGAAAACCCTAATCAAGAAAAAGGTATAAGTAGACCCTTTGTCATTTCATTTTTCACCTTACATTTTTTAGAACAATTAAGCACTTTGTATAAACGAGTCCTCTGAGAGCATTTGAGTGATCAATCAAGTAGATCTTATCATTATCAAGAGCATTCAAGTATTTATTGGTGTTTTCCCAAGCTATGAAAGAGAAACCAAGTTGTTATTCAAAAGAAACCCTACCAATCAAGCGAGTATATCTATAAAGCAATGACACCAAAAGTTTAATATCTTGTTGTATTGGAGAAGATTGATCTAGTCAATCCAAAGTACAAGATTCCACCAGCCATAGCTGTTGAACCTGATAAAATGGGAGCCCTGTCTTCAATCCCTTGAAGATTAATTCTGATTGAAGACATTTGTGTCTTCATCCACTACAAGATTGAAGAGATTTGTCAAGCTGACATTGATACATCCTACCAGAATTTGTATGTAAATGGGAAGTTGAAAGATGAGCATATCCACTTGGAGACCAAGGGTTTGATGCATACACTACATGTACCGAGTGTGTTTAAATTAGAATGAATGAGAATTGTGTTGAGTTGAGTTTATGACCAATTCATCTAGCTTGATGCACCATTAAAAATGACAAAGGATGTACTACATATTGTGATTGGTTATCCAATCGGTGATAGAATAAAATTATACAAACAAACTAATAAGAATAAACTGTGTGAGATGACTCAAGCAAAATTGGATGGAAGAGGTCACAAATTGTCTACCATTGATGATCCTTAGTTAAGATTTTCATGTAATGTGATATCCTACTGAACCTTTCAATCATATTAGGTAGATAATGTACCATGTGGAGCTATGGATATAGCCTACAAGATTGTTAAGAAAGATATGAAGATTGATCTATGTGAGATCCTACTGAAGCAGTTTGATGACAACATGAATATAATCAAGAAAGCAAAGACCAACACTCTAAAGTTCGGTTCATTGTTGGTATGTATATTTTTCTACTTTCAGAACTTTTTTCCATCAATTAGTGATGTAGAATAGAGTGTGACTAAACCTATTGTTTATCAAATAAATGAGTTCATTCAAAGTTTAGGAGATAACTTTGATAAGATTATGAATGACTATTTTTCAAAGTTTCAAGCAAGAATTCATAAAAAGTTTAAAATTCCACCTCACCTAGTAGAAAACTACCATGATACTATATAGTTTGAAGTAGACACCGACACATGCATAGTAAAGGTTGTGGAGCCTAGGACCATCCGGCTACTGTAATACCCCAAAAATGGGCTATAGGTTTTAACCTCCTACATCTTCAAATCGAATAAAATCGACATCGAAGTCCTAACCTAATCTGCACATCATCGAATCCTAATTGATTATCCGAAATTCTACATCGGGGAATATTCCTTATTCCTATTTATCCTAGTTATCTTTAATTTAATGATTATTTGGCAATAAATCTTATTTATTCTAAAGTTTGATTAATTGAATATTCTAAATATTTAATTAATTAGATTTAATACTGCCACTTAATTATTTAATTATATTTAATTATATTTATTCCTAAATTGTATTATTTCATTTTGACAATAAATCAAATATCCTATGACTGATTGATTAAATTCTTATTTAATTAATGTCAATTGTCAAATTTAATAATATAGTTTTTGAATAAAAGTTTGATTTAATAATTGATTAACCCATAAATCAATTGTTATATTTTTAAAATCAGTTAAGTTGAGGATAAATCACTTTATTTATTTCTTTAATTCATAATTATTATGCACATTCAAAAAGCAGTTAAACTTTAAATCAGAAAGATAATTCAAGTTGTTTTAAAAATAAACTCAACTCTGATTTGAGTTAAAAAGTTATTTTTGCATGATTTTGCATGATTTTGTGAATTAATTATCTTTTATTCTTTGATAACTCAAAAATCAACCTGAGTTTATCTGAGTGATTTATGGCTTTTTTCCATGCACCTCCAAAGCTTTGGATTTCTATAAAATCAAGGCTCAGCTCTTCATAAATCTTCTCACAAGTTTACATACTTACTCTACCAAAATCAATCCACAAATTTGCACAATCACACTGGTGAATTGACATCTGAAGAATTGAATCTTCTTTGCGAATCAACAACTTTTTTGAAATCAATCTTGTTTTTAATCATTTTAGTTTCATATTTAGCATATCATTGTTAGCTTGCATTGTATGTCAGTTTTCTTTCATCTAGAATAGATTCATATCAGTTTATTTCATCATCTTATTGCATAGAAAAACCAAGAATATAGATTAATTTGCATTCATCTCATATCTATTCTGCATCCAAATCCTTCATTTAGGTGTCGTCAAGGTCACTGATCTCGGTCCAATCTAAGAATACATACTCGCATCTACTAGAAGGCAGTAAATCGCCTGGTTAGATTAGTTTCTATTTCACTACACGATTTTGATTTTAACTAACCTCTAATATTTTACTAAAGTGTTGTGTCTATAGCTAGGTACAAAATTCACACACATTTCTAGTGCCCACCATGGAAAACCTAGCAAACGAGCACCACTTGTTCAAAACACTCTGTCTATTAGCACAAGGAAAATGAGATGGACATTGATACTTCATCTCAGCAAATTGAATCTCCATTAGCAAAATCAGTTGGTAAGAGGGCCAATCGGTATGGTACTTATGAAGAAGTAAAGAACAAAATAAAGCTAGGTATATTGATACCTAAGGCATTGAGGAAAACCAGTTGAATGATAAGTAGTTTGTCAGAGAATCTAGGAGTTTCTAATGAAGAATATGAAGCTGGTCCTTCTAAGATCAAGGGAAAGAAAATTAGAATGAAAAAGGAAAGCCCAAGCCCAATCCGTACAAGACCATTAACAAGGTCTTCATCCACACTAAGAGAGAAGAAGAAACAAAAGGCAGAGCAACAAAGCCCAAAACATATATGAGAGAAAAGAATACATCTGGAAGACCAAGGAGAAATTTGAAGCTACAAGAAGACAACGAAACTAAATCAGAAGATTTGAGCCAATTCAAAGTTGTAAAAAATAAACTTTATAATCTGAGAAACTTAGATGAGTTTCTTGAAAATATTAAGAAGTATGGAAGTATTTATGGATTAAAATATGCTAAATATGAAACTATAACTGAAGAAGAAAAAGAAAAAATTGAGGAAGCAATTGTCTTTACTCTACATAAATTTAGAACTACTTCGGTTGAGATGGCCAACCAAATACCATATGAGCTCTACAAAAAGATAGATGCAAGATGGAAATATGTTATGGCATCTGAGAAACAGGTGAGGGAAAGATCCCTAGCTACCATTGTGTATGGTAAAAATGTGACCACACTTCTATGAATCATTGCATGCAAGAAAACTCAAAAATGAGCCCTCACAAATCGATCCATAGTTCTCTATGCATGGAGTTGCAAGATTTGTAAAATTGCTCTCAACTAGAGCTATAAACTCATTACCTTGCTAGTCAACCACACAATGAGAGATTCCAAATCAAAGACAAGGGTAACAATGTCAATATCTCCAATGAAATCCAAATGAATGCAATGCAATGCAAAATTAATCTAAGATGAGCATGCAAGCTATGCTATGAAAGGAAAATACAAGTGTTACAAATCCTCCTATTAAGCTATGTGAGATTAATCTAAAACATGAAATGAAATGATACCATGATAATGCAACTATGATGCAAGCTAGGATGTGATGTAGATGCAAGATGAATGCCAATGATGCTCCAAATCTTCAAAACTTGATGCAAGAATGTCTCTAAAAGCTTCAAGATGACTTAGAAAACCTATAGCATAACAATAGCATAAAATTTAAGTGTATGCAAAATGAAGAAGAGAGCTCTTCTTTTATAGGAAATGAAAATCAATGGATGATCGAGATTAAGAGGCAAAAGACTTAATCAACGATGGAGAAAAATAGAAGCTTGATCCTTGTGCGCAAATATCCTCCAATAGGAAAATAGGAGTTGACTTTATGTCCATATGAGACAAAAAGTGTTTTTTCCTTTTTTATAAAATAAGAATAATGCTTTATTTGTGCAACATAGGATAAGAAGAAAAGTGGAGATTTTTTATTTAAATAAAAGGGGAGGAAATTCATTTTAATTAAATAAAGGCTTAGGATAAAGTGATTTTATTATTTAATTAAAAGAGATTTTTAATTAATTAAAAGGGATTTATTCTCTTAATTAAATAAGATTTTTATTTTTTTCTCTTTTAAATTAAATAAGGCTCAAACCTTAGGAAATATTGAATTGATTATGATTTGATCAAGGAAATTGATATAATTGATAAAATGTTGATATTTGAAAATATTGATTCAGGGATTTGACAAATTGCTAAATGGGAGCCTAAAGTCTAGGTGACCATTTTAGGGTGCATACATTTGCCCCTCTTTGACTAATGTGTGATCGATCTAGGAACACATGCAGTCAAAGAAGAATTGAAATGTGAGATCGATTTGGGATCACAAAACAACCCAGATGTGTGTTCATTTTGGGAACACATCAGGACAAAGATAAGCAAAAGCTGAAAAACAAGACCAACACCGTCGCTGCTAGGTGCAAATCAAGCCTTAGACAAAACTATCACCGTCACTGCTAGGCAATAATCAAGTCTAAAAAATAAGAATCTCAAGCTGAGCTGAATGATAAAGCTGAATCAAAGATTAAAGCTGATAGGTACTGCCCCCTCGGAATCAAAATCAAAATCAGGTAGAGGAGAAGCAGCAAATTGATAAACCTGATCAAGTCACAATAAATCATAATCGAAGGATGGAGCATGATAGGATAACCATCAAACAGTGAAGATATGCCCCAGGTTAACGAGGTTTGACTGAAAAAGATATAGGATAAAGATTAAGTGAAACCTTAGAGAGAGGAAGCGAAAGGGGTGAATGAAAGACTAGAAGTTTGGAAGACACGGAAAGGAAGAAATTTCATCAAAGATCAAAGAATTATGCCTCAAAAGGTCAGTCAACTACGTAGAAGAATGAGAAAATTTAGAAACGCGACTCAGATTAAAATGTATGGTAAAAATGTGACCACACTTCTATGAATCATTGCATGCAAGAAAACTCAAGAATGAGCCCTCACAAATCGATCCATAGCTCTTTATGCATGGAGTTGCAAGATTTGTAAAATTGCTCTCAGCTAGAGCTATAAACTCATGACCTTGCTAGTCAACCACACAATGAGAGATTCCAAATCAAAGACAAGGGTAACAATGTTAATATCTCCAATGAAATTTAAATGAATGCAATGCAATGCAAAATTAATCTAAGATGAGCATGCAAGCTATGCTATGAAAGGAAAATACAAGTGTTACAAATCCTCCTATTAAGCTATGTGAGATTAATCTAAAACATGAAATGAAATGATACCATGATGATGCAACTATGATGCAAGCTAGGATGTGATGTAGATGCAAGATGAATGCCAATGATGCTCCAACTCTTCAAAACTTGATGCAAGAATGTCTCTAAAAGCTTCAAGATGACTTAGAAAACCTGTAGCATAACAATAGCATAAAATTTAAGTGTATGCAAAATGAAGAAGAGAGCTCTTCTTTTATAGGAAATGAAAATCAATAGACGATAGAGATTAAGAGGCAAAAGACTTAATCAACGATGGAGAAAAATAGAAGCTTGATCCTTGTGCACAAATATCCCCCAATAGGAAAATAGGAGTTGACTTTATGTCCATATGAGACAAAAAGTGTTTTTTCCTTTTTTATAAAATAAGAATAATGCTTTATTTGTGCAACATAGGATAAGAAGAAAAGTGGAGATTTTTTATTTAAATAAAAAGGGAGGAAATTCCTTTTAATTAAATAAAGGCTTAGGATAAAGTGATTTTATTATTTAATTAAAAGAGATTTTTAATTAATTAAAAGGGATTTATTCTCTTAATTAAATAAGATTTTTATTTTTTTCTCTTTTAAATTAAATAAGGCTCAAACCTTAAGAAATATTGAATTGATTATGATTTGATCAAGGAAATTGATATAATTGATAAAATGTTGATATTTGAAAATATTGATTCAGGGATTTGACAAATTGCTAAATGGGGGCCCAAAGTCTAGGCAACCATTTTAGGGTGCATACACATTGTACCTGATTTGTTAGTACAAGTGATTAATGAAGCATTAAATTAATATTCAAAGATATTTCTAGTCTAGAGCAGAGCATTGAGGATAATTGCTCAGGATTAAATTGGGAAAAAATTGAAAATCTAATTTTTCAAATTTTACTATGTTTTAGTAAACTGCATTTTTTTAGGGTCTTTGGTGCATTTTTGGGCTTGGAATGTCCCTACTTCTAAAATTTGATTCTAGATAATTTGAATACCTTTCCAACGCATCAAATGGTTCACAATTCAGAGCTAGGACCAGAAAGTTATGCCTTCTCCAAGTGGACCTAATTTTTATATATAATTTTTTGATAATTTTTGATAGTTTGAATAGTTTATTTGTAATAAATATTATGATGGCTCATCATTTCATTTCCAAGGGGTTTTGATGACCCTTGGGATCCATCAGACTTGTATAAACTCAAATATTCAAATAGAATGGATCAATTTTTGGTTTGCAATCTTGTTGTTCTCAATTTTCATGTTGAATTCTATAATATTGCAGGTATCACACTAGGTATTGTAATCTGGTTTCATAAATTAGATCAATAATGGTTAGTAAACTAGAAGAAGTGCAAAAGCAAATCGATGAATTATAGAGAAATATATTCTTTCTCGACCAACTGATATAAATCAAGGAAACACAAGGTAAGTCAAATCCTATTGATTTGACAATAGATAAAGATGAGGTCATCTTTGAAGATATAATAGACAAAGACCCAATAGAAGAGATAAAAAATGATGAAGATGTGATGGTAACTAAGGTAAAGGATACATAAGAAATGAATACTGATGATGTAGCCAAGGTAAATTTGATGGATGTAGATCTAGTTATTGAGCAAATACTTAATTTTCCTGAGGTAAATGAGGTTATCTTAGAGGATACAAAAGAAAACCCTACTAATGTAGAGGAGTCCACCAAACCAAAAAGGAGACTGAACAAAAGGACACTGAGGGAACTTTAGAGACCGAGACTACAAAAGATCAAAATATAGAGTCGGTCATTTCTACCGATACTACAAGTCCACATCAGTCACAAGAACCAGAGAAGGAGAAGCCCAAGGAGAAGGAAAAGGATAAAGAAGAGAAGAAATAAGAAATTCATGAAGAGGAAAAGGAGGAAAAGAAACAAGAAGAGAAGAAGGAAGAAAAGTTAAAACAAGAAAGATAAGAGAAAACCAAAGATACAACTACTGCAACATCTAATGCAAAGAAGGCATCTCATTCCCCAAAGTTATCTACTGGAGAGAGTATGCAAGAAGAAATGAAAAATTCAAAGAAGAGGAAGCACGAAAAAGAAAAAGTTGACTTGAGCCAACCAATTGTAATTCCTAAGGTAGACATTTCCACCTTAAGCCCTAAGGAGTTATCAAAATTTGGAGATTTACTTAAGAGGAAAGAAACACAAGATAAGTTACTAGCTAAGAAACAAAAAATTGATGTGCTAGAGAATGTCAAGGAGATACTTCAGGAGATTGTACTAGATGAAACTATAAATGATAAAGGTAGTATATACAACCAATTGAGTGAATTTGTAAGTCAAATAAATCAACATGGTATTGAGACCACATAATACTTGATGCAAGTACATCGAAAGAAAATGGAAGATAAGATAATTGAAGAGTTACTTCAATCAAAGGCACTAGACAAGGTAACACTTTCTCAATTGGTTTCCGAATTGGAAAAAGAATTGTAATATATTCTTTCATTATTTCAAAAAAATTGTTTGATTTAAAATTTTACAAAGGACATAAAGGAAAAAGATGAATTAGTTGAGAAATAGTTGACTGAACAACTAGCCAAGGTCACAACTGACCCTGATGCATTCAAAGTTTATTATCAAATGCTTAAGCATCTAATGGGAGTGCAACATGAGTTGAGAAAAGAGGAGAATAAAATTAGAATGGAGCTCATGGAGTTGAAAACAATTTTGATACCCAGATTGAGTCACATCAAAAACATATTCATAAAGCTAAAGAGCTAGTGAACACCCCTAATATTAGTGCTATGGATAGCATGATAAGTCTTGCAAATGACATAGGAGAATAAATTGTGGTGTTATAGACAATAAATGAGTCATGGGAATTATCACTAAAAGATGCACAATAGAGATATAAAAACATTTTTTATAAGATTCCTCCATCGAATAAAAGTAAGTAATTTTATTTTTGGCATTTTTGTCAAAAAAAGGGGATATACATGTAATAATAATTAAAAAGGGGGGATATATATGTATATAAAAGAGATGTATAGATATGTATTGATGCAGTCAAGGATTGGTAAATGTTAAAATAATAACAAAATATAGAGAGAGATAGGAAATTGTTTAATCAATGAGCTAGGAATAAGAAGATTTACCATGAATAATCACAAAACTAGGAGCATTCACCAAAGAGAAAAGAAAAAAAGGAGACAATATTTTGAAGGGGGAAAGCATAAAAAAAACCCCATGATATAATGAAAGTGGCAAAAAAGCCTTAAGAATGAGAGAGAGAGAGAGAGAGAGAGAGAGAGAGTGAGAGCTTAGCTCATACAATAATAATCAAGAAGAAGAAGAAGTGTCTCATATGTTGAGAGAAGGAGAGCCATCTCTTAATAGAGATGTGAGAAGGGAGTTACATTGTAACTCCCATTTCTGTGTATGCCACATTTCACTAGTGTGTGAGACAAGTGTAGGATTCCTCATAAGGAGGAATATATATTTTCCTTAATAAAGGAATTACAAATATGACATGTCCTCCCACTTGGACTAGAGGATGAATACAATAGGATACCTTGGTTTATCCTTTAAATACATATATATACCAAGGAAATATTAAATTCTAATAGTAAATCCAATTAAGGATAGTCTAAACCTTGCAACCAACATCAACACAATGGAAAATACTCAACACAACAAGAGTGTTGGCATGTGATGTTTTGGAGTACTGGAAATATTCTAAGGGTTGTGATTTATGGAAACACTTATGATAAGTATGATCACATGTTGAGGAGATTGCTACTGGATTCACAGTCATGAAAATGACTAAGTCCAGAATTAGGAAAGCAGGGTACAGTGCCACAGTTTTGGATGGAGATGGAGACATACAAGGTATTATGACTTGCAAAGTTAACTAGAGGTATTTTGGTATATGTAAATGCTTCAGTTAAGATTGCATAAGTTTTGGATAAATGTTGTATGAGATACAGTACTCAGAAGGTATGCGAAGATAGTAAAATAGTATAATCAGGGTACATGAACAGTTGTGATGATTAAGGAAAGCATGATGAATATGATAACATGCTAAGTCATGTAAATAAAGAATAGTGCCAACTCTTTGGTAATATAAGAGTGTCGAATCCATATATATCATTTGCACAAGTTTTCACTATGTTAAGGATGACATTTTGTGAAGCCGAATAGAAGGCCAATTTTGTATAAGTACAGATTACCCTTGTGAAAGAAAAGATAATAACATATATGAGGTTGTGAAGAATATAGAAAAAGTTAGATGTGAGATCAGTAGGAGGCAAAGCTATAACTGGAACTATCTAAGCAAGATAAGTGCTTGTATTGTTCCCTTTTGTGAACTATTTTGGGGATAGTATTGATTGTAAGAGCAGTGTGCTCACCACCTTTAACCAAGTGTTTTGTATGCCCCTAACAGGGTTTTTGTAATCCTCTAGCAAGGAAATTTATTGTGTAACAATCAACTCCTAATGGGGCTAGATCTCTTAATAGGGACATTATACTTTAGTGCATATTTGTGGGTACCATCCCCACCAGGGTTTTCCCTTTAATCATGGTTTCCTCAAGAACAAATAATGGTGTCATGAGTAATGTGTTATGCTTATATGTTCTTTTCATTTCTGCATTACTTTGGATTATTTATAATTGTTTAAAGTTGAAAGTAAAGTTTTGTAATACTGATTCACCCCCCCTCTCAGTATTACTCAATCCTAACAAAGAGATAATCATAAATAAACTTGTATTTTTCAATAACTATGCTTACAAGCAACATGTCAGGTTCTAAGGTCTTCCCAGTTATGGCCAATTACATCAAAAATTACAACAAGATCAACAAGGATCCAATCTTTCCCTAGCTAGTCTAGATCTACAACAACAACAACAACAATTAGTTGGAACACAAAGACAAATTTAAACTTGAGCTTGCAAGCCTCTAAGAAATCTCCTTGTTCCAAAAACAACACTAACTCTACTACTACCAATATCACAAATAGTATTTAATCTGCTAACCCTTAGGAACTTCTAACCTCCTGCCTCTGCCTCCTAGACACTACCCATACCTTTCTTATATACTACTTAGCCATAAGTCATCTTCACAACAATAATTAATTACAAAATATCAAATGACTCTCAAATAACCTTTTCAATATTTAATTCTTCATATCGGCCTTCAAATGGTCATCAAATCCACATAGAAGAATGCAACACGCCAGATTTAGGTCCCCCACACGTCAGGATATCGAGTATAGAAGTGGAATTGTGAGTAAAAAATAGTATGAGGTAAATTATTATTGAGCATATTGAGTCTGATAAGCATATGTTGATGCAAGAATTACATATAATTTATGTTACTGATTATTTTGTAATCAAAAGTGTGAAAGCTCTTAACCAAGTAGATCCTAATAGGTCTTAAATTGTAAATCTTTTAACAGGGTACATCTCTTAGATTAGAGTTGTAAAATTCTTTAGCAAGGTAGACTGAATAAGTCTTTATACTCTTAATAGGGTAAATACTCTTAATAGGGTAAGCTATTAGAAATATCTAATTTTGTAGCTCTAACTGAGGAAAAATTTTACCGTAGTAGTGAAGTGTTGTGGGTTCCATCCCCACCACAATTTTTTCCTCTAACCAAGGATTTTTGCGAGACTAAAAATTATGGTGTTATGAGTTGTGTTTTATGATTTTGATATATATGTTTTATGTTATTATATGTAAAGTTATTAATTCGGTGAATGGTTAGATAAGTAGATAAAAGTTTTTGGAGTACTAATTCACCCCTCCCCTCTCAATACTTACCTTTCCATAATTAATCCAACATCCATGTTAAGAGTGTAATCCAAAGTGTGAAGAAAAAATTCTTTGTAAAGATCAAGATCAAGATACTATCCAATCCTATCAAACATTTGACCAAGGTCTCATACTCCTAGGTTCCCATTATGATCCCCTCATACCCTTTCACTTCTTCCAAGATGATATCCTTGTTAGATATTGGTTGGAATTATTGTTGTTGTTGTTGTTGTTCAATTTTTGTCATTGATGTTAACATATGACATATACTTTAGTTTTGAGTTGGTTATATCAGACAAATTATACTTCTAGTTGCTACAAGTAGTTGGACATAAATGTAAGGACATTGCACAAAAATTAAGAGTATGCAAGCTTGGTTTTATAATTATAAATATGTATACACCTTATGTCTAAGGTTGCATTGCTTAATATGATGATCTGAGTGAGTTACAATTGTTTTGATGAAGTCTGGTTACAATACAGAGACATAAAATTTGACATAGTTGTTGAGTTTTGAGCATAAGTTGGTTACAAGATAGAATCATGTTATGTGAGCTTTAGGCATGGGAGAAAACATAGGATGGAGTACACTTGAGGATTTGTGGCTTGATTTGGTCATGTTGATGACAATGCTAGTGTATAAACTTGGATAATTTCTTTTGGGAGCTGACTAGGTGGTGTAATGTGTTCCATGGATTGGTGAGTGTTAATTGTGGATCTTGACATGTAAATTAATATTTGTAACTATTTTATATTTGTATCAAGTATCGTGTGTGCCTTAGAATTATATAATGTAATTATTTGTGTATTGGGGAAGCCCGAATAGGCTGACCTAATTGAGAATTGTAACTTATATAAAGTAGAGTAAATTCTCTATTGTAATGTGAGGAATGTGTATGGGAGGTATATGAGATTGAGAATATGAGCATTGTAATAAGAGTATAGATGAAGAGAAGAGATATGAGTGGAATCTATGATCATTCCTTGTGCACTTCAGTGGAACTGTAAAGGCAATTAAGTTTCTATCAGTCAATTCAATCATTTGAATAGTAAGTCCACTTCATTATATTTGGACAGTGAGTCTTGAAGGTGGGTTTAACCTGCTCCTTGGAGCAGTGTGCTTGGGTGGTGTTCCTTTTTAATCTCATCAGCTCCTAATAGGTTTGAAGAACCTTTTAACATGGGTTATGTCCTTTAACAGGGACTATTGTAACAGATGTATTATATCAGCTCCTAATAGGGCTAGATTTCCTAATAGGGACATTTTTATACTAGTACACTATCTAGCAGGTTCCATCCCCACCAGGGTTTTTCCCTTAACAGGGTTTTCCTCAAGAACAAAAATATATGTTCTATGGTGTTTTTGTATATCATGTTCATCTTGTTTAGCATTGTTATATTCTTAATTAATGTTTTGGTTCATAAGTTTAATGTTTAAAATTATTATGCACAACTAATTCAACCCCCTCTCAATTGTGTGGTGTAGCTTGCTATTGCTAAAAGTTGGTATTCGATTTGTTGTTCCTCTTATAGAAAGCTTAACTACTTGAGGAGATCTAGAATGAAAAGCTATAGAAAAGACAATCCTAAATTTGATGGAGAAAATTTTGGCAACTGGAAAAACAAGATGAGACATCATTTGATATGCTTGGGAATTGAATACTAGTTGATTACAAAGAACAAAGAATATTTCAAGACTGAGGATGAATTGGAAAATAATAAAAAGGATGAAAGGAATAAATTCACTTGCAATATGATTTCTAGAGAATCCCTAATTAGTGCATTTTTCTTAGGCATAATTTACAGAGGTCAAGGAGCTTGTGTTGGCGCATGAAATTTGGACAAAGTTTAAAGCACTATATGAAAGAGACAAATATACCAAACAAGTCGAGTTTCAATGTTGGAAAAAAAGTTAGAGAACATGAGGATGCACGATGATGAGTCTATTAGAGCATATGTTCAAAGAGTGACAGAGACTTCTAGTGACATCAAAAATATAGGAGGGTCTATTACAGAAGATGAAATCATTGTGAAGATTCTAAGATCTTTGACACCTGCATATGACACCAAGTTCATGACAATTGAAGAGATCATACAGCTCACAAAGGGATTTACAAGGGATACTTTGATTGGTAAGTTATTTGCATTTGAAACCTCTAAATTACAAGATACTTTACCTAAAGTTGATTCTTCTTTTAAGGCTACTATTCATAAGGATAAGAAGATGTTAATAGACAATGTGAGCACCATTGGAAGTGACAAGTATGCATATCTTAGAGAACATGCTAAGGAATGGGAAGAAATAGAGGAAGAACAAAGGAAATTGGATGAGCTTGTAGCCTTGGTTGCAAAGAGGGAAAATAGAGGTAAGGGAAAGTACAAATGAAAACTATCCTTGAAGCATTTTTCATGTAATAAGATAGGTCATATTGCCTCTATATGTCCTACTAGAGTTCCAAAATATAAACCTAAGCCATACAAGTCTAAATATCCTTAGGAATTTTTTATTGCTAGTGATGGTTCTTCTTATGATGAATTTTTGAATGATGAAGATGAGATTGGGTTTGTTGCTATTAAAGATGAAGATCCTATTCATGAAGAAAAATATTTAGTTCAACATGTAGAAAAGAAATCTGAATAGATTATAGATAGTGGATGCTCTCATCACATGACTGGTGATAAAGATAAATTTGTGCAACTTAACAAATATGATGGAGGTGTAGTCAGATTTGGAGATAATACTCCTTACTTGATCATTGGAAGAGGATCTATAACTCTTGATGGTAAAAATAATACTGATGATTTTTTGTTTTTCGATGGATTAAAGCATAATTTGTTGAGTGGTGGACAACTTGTGGATAAAGGTTATCATATACAATTCAAGAATGGAAAATGTACTACCAGAGATCAGTTAGGCAATCTGATTGCATCGGGTACTAAGACTAAAGATAACACGTTTCAATTGAAGCAAGTTGTTTTGTTGTAAAGATAGAAGATAGATGACAGTTGGTTATGGCACAAGAGGTTCTGTCATATAAATTTTGATAGCATTGTGAAGGTCAGTAACACTAGTGCAGTTAGGGATTTACCAAAGATTGTGAAGCCTGCTAACATGTTGTGCAAATAATGTGTTATGGGAAAACAAACTAGGACTAGCTTTCAGAGAAAGACTTATTCAACAAAAGGGAGATTGGATCTAGTACATATAGATCTATGTGGTCCTACAAGAACAAAATCATATTATGGTGAAAGGTACTTAAAGATTTTTGTTGATGATTATTCAAGAATGATGTGGGTTGATTTTATTAAATAAAAGTTTGAAGCTTTTGATAACTTCAATATTTACAAGGAAAAAGTCAAGAACAAATCAATATTAAAGATTAAATGCTTAAGGTCTAGTAGAGGTGGTGAGTTCACATTAGATAAGTTTAATGCATATTGTGAGGTATTTGTTGATGATATCATATTTGGTGGGAATGATGGTATGAGTATGAAATTTTCTGAAGAGATGAAAGGTGAATTTGAGGTGTCTATGATAGGGTAAATGAAATTTTGTCTTGGTTTGAAAATAACTCAAACTAAGGATGTAATTTTCATATCTCAAACTAAGTATATTAAGGAATTGTTGAAAAAGTTTGGAATGAAAGATTGTAAGCCAGTAGGAACACTTATGATTATAGGTTGCAAACTAACTACTACTGATGATTCACCAAATGTTTTTTAAACAAAGTACAGGTCAATGATTGGAGGATTGCAGTACTTGTTTCGTACAAGGCTACATATATCCAACACAGTTGGAATTGTTGCTAGATTACAAGCTAAACCTAAGGAACCTCATTTTGTTTTTGTGAAAATAATACTAAGATATCTAAAGGGAACCTTAGACTATGGTTTGTGGTATGACAGATCTGATGACTTTACTTTACATGCATTTACTGATGCAGACTGAGCAGGTAGTGTGGATGGCAAAAAAATCACAAGTGGAGAAGCTTTCTTCCTTGTAAAGAGATTGGTTTCTTGGTTCAGAAAGAAGTAGGATTGTATATCACAATCTACCGCTAAATCAAAATATGTTGTTGTTTCTATTAATTGTACTTATATTATTTGCATGAAACTGATGTTGAAGGAAATTTGAGTAAGCATTAAAGAGCTTATTGTTATTCACCACAATAACACAAGTACAATCAATATGCCAAAGAATCTAGTATTACACTCTAAGACAAAGCATATATCAATTAAATATCACTTTTTGAGAGAAAAATATATATAGAAGGAAGTCGGATTGGAATACATCAACACAAAGGAGTGAATTGTAGATATTTTTACAAAAGCCTTGCCAAAAGAGACCTCTAAGTATCTCAGAGGTATGCTTGGGGTGATGGCCCCACCTTGTGATAATTAAATGATGTAGAAATGCATTAGTCTAGTGATTATCAGAGCTTTATTATCTTCTACACTTGATGCTTGTTCCTACTCCTTAGGGGGAGTAGTTGTAGAGGTTGATCTTGATAGGAAACTTGCATACAACAATATGACATTTCCACATAACCCATTATAGATATGATGCAAATAAACACTTGGAATCCACATGCAAGAGAAAGTACAACATACCCATAGAAATGTGATACAAGATATATCCTAGGAAAACCTCATGAGGGAAAAAAAAACCCAGCCTCCAAAAGCATCCATCACTATGTATTATTCAGCAAAACACCATTGCAATACAACCATGGAAGCCTTAAAAGCCCTAGCCACAACCAATAAATCCATGTGAACAAGCATGAATCAACACATCCCATACCATGCTTCCAACCTTCACAAATGCTACCTTTGGCTAGCCTGTCTAACCTCAACAACTACCCTAGTTGTGGTTGCTTTTATAGAAACAATCTCCCACAAAACCACCAAGTGGTATTATATAAACCATGTGCTACTAAACCCTATTGACCCATATTTAATATTAGGTACTTTATTTACTTTATTTCCCCAATATTAAATAATTACATCAAATAATATCATAATGCTGCAATATAACTCAAAGAATATTCCATGGGAATCTCTACATGTTGTACGTCCATCTAGGTGCAATATTTGCATAATAAAATGAAATAATACAATAATAAACATTATTATGCAAGGTGTACAACATCATTTTTTGAAAAATCTCCCACTTGTTGTATACATTGCATAAGGGTCAATATGTAACCACATAAATGAACAAGGGAACAATCCCTCCTAGCACATACACCATCATGAATTAAAGTACACCATGTGCTCCATCCAAGTACCATGTCATCTCTTACATGACACACATGAACACAAACCAATGATCACAAACTCCAACCAAACTCAAAACCAATATAAGTGAAACCAAACATCCAGGAAGATAATCAAGACCAAAGAGACCATGCAAATCATAACATGTATCACATCCTTCTACATACACCTCTAGATGCCAATTGTGCCAATTACGATCTCCTCCATAAAACCCCAAAAAATAAGCTACAACAACACCCAAACCATACCATATAACTAATCATGGATGTAAGCCTCTCACAAGAAGATCAAACTCATAACCATTCCTAATCCAAGGAACATGCCCAATAAAACCATCTCCTAAACTCAACCATAATGATATCATAATAACAACATATGCACAAGGAGATAACCAATGCCAAAATCATCTCTCAAACAAACCCTCCAAAACTAACTCATACCATAGCTCAAGATCCATATCCATGAAAGATAAGCATAAACATAATGCACCTGAGAAGAAACAAAGGCCTATACCTCTCAAGTAGTAAACCGCCAAGTAGACCAAGAGTGAGAATGAGAATTCTCATCAAGATATCCAAGTCTCCAACCAAGACTAATCTAAGAACACTCTCCTCTCAAGTCAATATTAGGTGAATGCTCCTCGGTCTTTCTGCTAAAACCATCAACCATCCCAACACATACATCTCTAATCCCAAGAGAAAAATAGCATCACCTTTGTCTCTAAGTATCCATGAGAACCTGTAACCAATCAATCCATGCCAACTCCAAATGCAACATAACAATATAATGAAGTATCCAAAAAATGATCAATGTACTCAATATCAAGAAACTAAACCAAGATCAATGTCACAAATCCAACCTAGGAGATCATAAACATGACAAACATCATATAAACCATCTCAACCAAAGAGATTCCATGCTCCATATGAGCATACCATAACATGCCAAAACTCTAAACGTGTATCAAGAGTATGCCATGACATAATAATGAATCCATCCTAAAACCAAGGATAACATGTCAAAAGAAAGTATAAACCACACCTCTACCAAGGACCCCATGAGTCCTCAAGATGTAACCATCTCCACACACTATGGAGATAACCACCACCTACAAGTGCACCAGCAAATGTCAAAGATGCTTTTGCAAAAAAAGGATCTAAGACACCCTCCAACATTTTCAAGCACTAAATCCATATCACTTCCAAAAACTCCCACTCAACCCTAGTACCGAGTCACCCATGGCATCATGATATCCATCTCCTACACCAAGAAGATACAAAACCATCAACAAACCATGAACCAATCCTATACCACCACACCATCAGTGTCACAAGCTCCCACTGAACCATGTATCCAAGTTATCTATGACATCGTGATGAAACCATCCTCTAACATGCAAATCAAAAAAAGCATCAAATCATCAAACAACTCAAAGTGCACAATCATGAGCTCCCCAAAAGAAACAAAAATAACCATGATCCTCAACCAAGAAGATATGCTGCCATAACCAAACTAGGAATCCAAATAAATCATTATCAACCAAAATACCTATTAGCATAATAGAGTAAACCATAATCCTCCACCATGATTGTACTTGGTAACAACATCGCATCCCCTCTACATGAAGACAAATCAAAAAATCATGTGACAAAACCATGCCATCAATCTGAATATGTATCAATAATGAAAGATAAATGGGCATATAAAACCCATATCCAAGCCATAAATGCAACCTATTGTTAGCATGAATGTCAAATATGTCCTATGGGGGAGTATTCTAGCATTTCTGGAGTAGTAGCATGTTTCATTCATGACTGAGTGTGGCATTGATGTCAACATACTGATTATACTGAAGACTAGTAGGGCAATAGGCAAAGTTTGGATTAGCACACATACAGTATTGCAAATGAGATTATGTGAAGTTGAGGATATGTTTCTTATGGTGTCTTGATATCATGGTTAAGAGCACGTATGGAAATTCAAGTATTTGCATCAGTTATAAGTAATATAGTGGAAACTGTATTCTAACAGAGTTCCTGAGAAGCGGTTTGTGATAATCGGATTATATCTCCTAGCATGGATAGAATATGGTCAAGTGAAGTTATACAGAGGTTGAAGACATTGAAGAGGAAACCTAGATGAGTCAGTATAGTCAGAGGTTTCACATGTGAATATTTATTAAGTTTGTGAGCTGACATTATGAAAATGTTATGTAACATGTAATGTTTTATATTTTATAATTGGTTAAGCCTAATTGGCTGACTCAATTATGAAATATTGAGCATGGTATAAAGGAAGGACTATTTTCCTTGATTGATATGTGAAATGTAAGATGTGGATGTGAAATAATGTTAATTAGTGATCTAAGGGATTATTATGTGATGCGAAGTGAGTAGATATGGTATTGGGATCTGGTGAAGCATTTGGTGTGGTTTGGCATAGTCAGAGGAGAGAAGAAAATTTGTTAAGATCGGTTTTACTTGGTATTATTTTGTTTGGATAATACAAAGATCATTTGGATAGTGTATTCGATGATCTTTCCATTGAAGTTGTTTGGACAGTGGGTCCTTCTATCTTCTTTAATTCCTAACAGGGTTAGAATCTTCTAACAGGGATTCAAAGTCTCCTAACAGGGACTGATATGTACTAAATGTATTTCATAGACTCCTAATAGAGTCCATCCTCTCACAAGGAATTTTTATATTAGTACATCTTTTTTGGGGTGCTATCCCCATTGGGGTTAACTCTCTGATCAAGAGGTTCCCTAGTTAACATATCTGGTGTCATTGTGTATTGTTATCTTTTTATGGTTGTTGTTTATGTTGATTACATGTTTTAGATATAATAAGGTTAATAAGAGTTATTTTATTCAAATAATTGATTCACCCCCCCCCCCCCCCCCTCTCAGTTATCAAGTATGCTCATTGGAATAAATCATCCTCCTATACCATAAATATAAATAACAGATTCCCACAAAATCACCAATATGCCCAAGAAAATAATTTTCCAAATTTCTCCAATATGCCCCCAAAAAAAATGATTTTCCTCCCGGATATGACCCGACCCCAAAATAATTACAGCATAAAATCTAGGCATATTAAAAAAAATCAACTGCCAACAGAAAATATTTTAAAATTTTACCATAGTTTTTATTTAAAAAATAAAAAATAAAAAAAATTGGCAGAAATTTAATTTTAAATTACAAAGTTTTTATATAAAAAAGTTTATTTGAATAACCCGTTGGCAGTGGGGGAGGACCCACCACCCCCCAACTGGGGTACGGGCTTGGCCTGAAACCCAAGACGGAGGTGGGGGTCGATAGCCTTGCCACTGCAGGGACAGTCCCTACGGTGACAAGGATTGTTGTCCCTGTCACCTGCAGGAAAGGGGGTACGAGGTCAGGGGTGGTGGCTCGACCCTACCCAAAAATTAATTTTATATTTTTGTTTTAAAAACATTTAAACTCCCCCCCCCCCCTCCCCCCCCGCGCTTTCAAGTGCATTTAATTTTTTATTTTTTTATTTTTGCAAGCTGATGGCTTTTTTATTTTTATTTTTCTGTAGATGAAAAAAAGTTGACGGTCGTCGCGACCTAAAACTAATTTTTTTTGCATTTTCCTTCAACTTCGTCAAATATGGGAAAATTTTATATCAAAAATTTATGGAAAGGTCAACCCAAATCCAATGGTGAGTTCCATTTTTACCTATGAGGTCATTTCTACAAACTCCCCTCCAAAACCCTCATTTAAATGAAATAATCCAAACCCTTTTCACCAACAATTTTCTATGCCCAAAATCTGCCAACAACCCGTCATAATAGCAAACCCAAAACCCTCAGATCTGCAATAAATAACCTACAAAACCCATATATCTTTCCATTTCTTAAATTCTTTCATGCATTCCCATGGATTCAACCTAGGGTTACAATACCACAACCATGACGCTGATACCACTTGATAGGAAACTTGCATACAACAATATGAAATTTCCACATAACCCATTATAGATCTGATGCAAATAAACACTTAGAATCCACATGCAAGAGAAAAGACAACATACCCACAGAAATGTGACACAAGATATATCCTGGAAAACCCTCACGAGGGAAAAAACCTAGCCTCCAAAAGCATCCATCACCGTGTATTATTCAACAAAACACCATTGCAATACAACCATGTAAGCCTTCAAAGCCCTAGCCACAACTAAGCAATCTATGTGAACAAGCATGAATCCACACATCCCATGCCATGCTTCCAACCTTCACAAATGCTACCTTTGGCTAACTTGTTTAACCTCAACAACTACCCTTGTGGTTGCTTTTATAGAAATAATCTCCCACAAAACCACCAAGTGGTATTACATAAACCATGTGTAAAACCATGTGCTACCAAATCCTATTGACCCACATTTAATATTGGGTACTTTATTTACTTTATTTCCCCAATATTAAATAATTTCATCAAATAATATCACAATGTTACAATACAACTCACAAAGAATATTCCATGGGAATCTCTACATATTGCATGTCCATCTAGGTACAACATTTACATAATAAAATGAAATAATACACTAATAAACATTATTATGCAAGGTGTACAACACCATTTTCTCAATAGAGTTGATGAAGTATTTGAGAACAGAGCACCTGGTATGTTGCAAGCATGAAGATTTGAAAAATCTACATCATAGGGAGAGACATTTGTTTGATTAGATTTGGCACCATTGGTACCCTTTTCCATTGATGTCAAAGGGGGAGAGAGTTATGTGAAAAACCTCCTACTATCTTAGGGGGGGGCATTGTTGAAGATATTAAGAAGGTTGCATTGAGTTGAATGCTTTTGGATTAATGGTTTTTCACTCATATGTTGCCAGCAATGCCAAAGGGGGAGATTGTTAGATATTGGTTGGAATTGTTGTTGTTGTTGTCATTGTTTAGGTTTTGTCATTGATGTCAACATATGACACATGCTTCATTTTTGAGTTGGCTATATCAGACAAATTGTGTTTCTAGTTGCTACAGGTAGTTGAATAGAAATGTAAGGACATTGTATGATAGTTCAGAGTATGTGAGCTTGGTTTTATCATTCTAAAGATGTATAGACCTTTTCTAAGGTTACATGGCTTGATATGATGATTTGAGTGAGTTACATTATTTGGTGAAGACTGGTTACAAGACAAAGACAAATTATTTGACAGAGTTAGTTGCTGAGTTTTGAGCATAAGTCAGTTGCGAGCTAGAATCATGTTATGTGAGCTTTAGGCATGACAGAAACTATGGGATGGAGTATACTCTGGGATTTGTGGCTTGATTGGGTCATGTTGATGACATCGATAACATATGAATTTGGATAATTTCTTTTGGGAGCTGACTAGGTGGTGTAACATGTTCCATGGATTGGTGAGTATTAATTATGGATCTTGGTGTGTAAATTAATATGTGTAACTATTTTATATTGTATTAGGCATAGTGTGTGCCTTAGCATTGTGTAATGTAATTTCTTGTGCATTGGGGAAGCCCTAATAGGTTGACCGAATTGAGACTTGTAACTTGTACAAAGGAGAGTAAATTCTCTATTGTAATGTGAGGAATATATATGGGAGGTACGTGTAATTGAGCATGTGATTATTGTAATAAGAGCATAGTTGAAGAGGAGAGGTATGAGTGGAATCTATGATCATTCCTTATGTACTTAAATGTAACTATAAAGACAAGTAAGTTTCTATCAGGTAATTCAGTCATTTGAACAGTAAGTTCACTTTAATATATTTGGACCATGAGTCTTGAAGGTGGGTTTAACATTCTCCTTGGAGTTGTGTCCTTGGGTAGTGCGCCTTTTTATTCTCATCAACTCCTAACAGGGTTAAAGTACCTTTTAACAAGGGTTTTGTCCTTTAACATGGACTGTTGTACTGGATGTATTGTATCATCTCCTAACAGGGCATGTCTCCTAAAAGAGACATATTTATACTAGTGCACTATCTAGTGGGTTCCATCCCCATCGAGGTTTTTCCCTTAACAAGGTTTTCCTTGTGAACAAAACTCTATGTGTTATGGTATTGTTGTTTATCTTGTTCATCTTGTTTAGCACTGTTATATTCTTAATTAATGTTCTGGTTCAAAAGTTTAAAGTTTACAATTATTATACACAATTGATTCACCCCCCAAATTGCATGGTGTGGCTTTCTATTGCTAACAATCCTTCCATCTCAATAAGTCCTATATCTTATCCACCTCCTAAGAACGATCAAGATATCTCTTCCACCATTTCTAATGAGCCCATTAAAAACCAAGAGAAAAGTACCCTTTCTACACCATCCAATGATCCTCTTCCATGTCAAGATCAAAGTCTCCCATCATCTGCCTGTTATGATCCACCATGTCTACCTCAAGAGCCTATAATTTCTCTTAGTACCCCTCATGGTAGAAACTCTCCTCAAGCTTCAACTACTCCTATCAAAGCTACCAATGAGCCCATTGATATAAAAATAAGTCTTAAAGATGATGGTCATGGAGATATATCTCACTCTAAAGATGTTGACATCCCTTTTACACCTTATATCCCTCCATTTAAACATAAGAATATACTGTTAGAGTAATAAAGTGTTTACTAATTAATTGAATCATATTGATTTAATTATTCAGTCACTTATTACCTCTTTCTACTTAAGCTAAACTTTAGGCATATAATAATTAATTGCTTTATTAATTGTTATTATGCAACCTAGGGTTTTACCTTTTTAGGTTTTCTGATCTCCTTTTATAAGGATTGATCTCATAACACTTTGTAACCTTTTCTGACATTTCATTATTGATTGCAACTTTTATTTTTGCACATCAAGGATTTCTCCTCTCTTGTGGATCAATGTGTTCAGGCCTCCATAGTTGTTTGCTTCTCTCTCTTTTTGTGACAGGTGTTTGCGTGCAGGTGTTCTTGGGAGTTGTGGGTTGTTTTTCATCAACTGCAACATGGTATCAGAGCTTTAGATCTACTTGCCCCTATCCTCTTTCTGAGAGATTCGACTGTGTTTGTCATATCTACATTTTCAGAGGGTTTCCTATTAGATCTGAAGGGGACCTATTTTTTTGGTCATCTTGGCTTCAAACAGACCTCACGGTTGCATTCAGAGTGTCCAAGAACCCCAAGATCCATATAAATTTTGTCCAATTTGGACAAAGTTGGAATCTGTGGAAAAACAAAAATTTTGCAATCGGCCTCGACACGGATCTTGAGGTGATCACTATTTTTTGGAGCACTTCTGGCCCAAACAGACCTCATAGTTGCGTTCGGAAGGCCTGAGATAGTCAAAATTCATATAAAACTTATCGATTTTGGACAAGTTGGCTTCTGAGGCAAATTTTTTGGGGGTACTAGACCGTACGGCCAGACACACAAATTGAGGCAGAATCTATACTGCATTTGCACACAAATCGAGATAAAATTATACCAATTTGGCATGCAAATCGAGATAATCAATTTACTGTTTAGCTTGCAAACTCAAGAAAAAAAATTTAGCACACAAATAGAGGTAAATTTCTGAATAGCCTAGCACGGATCCCGAGGCATGCGTGTGATTTTATTAAAAAAAAAAAAAAATTTATTAAAACTGGGCGGCGACGGCCATTTGGCCATCAAATTTAAGCCCACTAATTGCATGCATTCCCAACCCCTGGTCATATGGCAACCAGGGGCCCATATTTTTAGCCCCAAGGGCTTTGTATGCTGCGATAGCCATTTGGTCATCAATTTTAAGCGCATAAAGTGCTGATGTCAGCACATTTGGACACTTTTTTGGGCCTTTTGGAGCTATCTATGGTTTTTTGCGAATATCTCGAGCATCTAAGATTGTAATTGGACGTGCGATATATCATTGGAAAGCTGGTTCTGAGCCCAATCCATTTTTGCTTATATGGTTTTCTGATTTTGCCATTTTGATGATATTTTTTCTGTCAAAGTCAAATGTTCTCTGCGATTGTGGCATTTTAGACCTTCTGCATTCTGGGATCCGTTTCTCTTACATCTGGGCTCCATTTTCGGCAAACAAGATATTTTTGGAAAGCTCTTTTTGAGATTTTATCAGATCTAATGGTTTCATGTGTGTTTTTGTCCTTTTTCTAATGTCACCCATCCTCAGATCCTTCCAGACACCTTCTTTGGGCCCTCTAGCGCAGCTATTGGTTTTTTGCTCATATCTTTAGCATACGGTGTTGAAATTTGGCAAAAGAGATATCATCGGAAATCTAATTCTGATATCTTTCCAGATCTGGAGGTTATTTTTTCTAATTTTATTTTTCTGATGGTGTTTTTTCTATCAAAGCCAAATCTTCAGTTCTGCACTCCGGGAGCTCTATCTTGCACATCCGGACTCCATTTTCAGAAAATGATATATCATTGGAAAGCTTGTTTAGAGAGATTTTTAGTGTTGTGAGTCATTTTTCTAGATTTTGCTCCAAGTTCATTTTATTCAGATTCTTTCTTTTTTGCAGTCTAGTGGATATCTTGGTTGTTTCAGGTCCTCAGATCTCTTTCCTTTGAGAGATGGCTCGTCTTAGGCTGTTCTTTTGTTTTAGAAGCCTTTGATCTTATTTGAGTAGTGTATACTTCACTTTTGTAGCATTCTTTTATGCACATGCACTGAGATAAAGTGTCATTCTATTGCATGTATGGGATCTTGCACATGTTCATGCTCTGTGTACTCACACTCCATTATAAAGTGCCAAGGGGGTTTGATGTTTGACTTTATTTGCCATCTTCTTTTTTCATGTGAGCATTCCTCTAATGACATTAGCCTCAAGTATCTTTATTTGTGCTTGTACTCTCTCTGCACATTCGATGTTTCAGATTCATCTTCATCATGTAGTTCATATTGGATGATCTTTTCAGTGTACCTATCATTACTCCCTTGTCAGCAGTATGGGGAGGTTTCTATTGTTGGCTCTACTACTTCCTTGGTTCAATAGTGTGAGCTATGTATTCTGTATTTGATTCTATGTACTAGGTGGTTGCAATGGCTGGGTACCTATGCATTCTGATGAGATGGATCATTTACCATATGGACACTCTTTTCTTTCCTATTTTTGGATGCACTCTTCCAGCTTTGATTGATCAGCTCTTTAGGCTTTTGGTGTTTATGCCATTTGTATCTTTGAGTTTAGGTGTTTGCCTTTGTTTTCCTCTTGATTCAAGTAGTGTCATTTGAGGACACTCATGCAGATTACAGTCTTCTCTACCTGGTCATATTTCTGCGGAGGATCTTCAGATCATCAGTTTCTTCTTGACAGAGTGTGCATTTTTATGATTCAGTGATGTTGTACATGTTCATCCTTGTTCCTATTTTCTGGAACATTCCTAGTTTTGGAGGCTTCTTCAGGCCTTTAGACTAGTCTTTGTCTCTTTTTGGAGTAGAGTTTTTCCCATGTGGTTTTCTCTATTTCTCTGCTTTGTAGAGACTCTCTTTTGTATTTGGGTACCTGATCAAGCCTTTGTTGCCGGGACCCATTTGCTTTCAGTTATTCTTTCTAGGTTTTTAGCTTCTCCCAAAGTTTATCTTAAGGGGGGGTGTTAAAGTAATAAAGTGTTTATTGATTAATTGAATCATATTGATTTAATTATTTAGTCACTTATTACCTCTTTCTACTTAAGCTAAACTTTAGGTATATAATAATTAATTGCTTTATTAATTGTTATTATGCAACCTAGGGTTTTACCTTTTTAGGTTTTCTGATCTCCTTTTATAAGGATTGATCTCATAACACTTTGTAACATTTTTTGACATTTCATTATTGATTGCAACTTTTGTTTTTGCACATTAAGGATTTCTCCTCTCTCGTGGATCAATGCATTTAGGCCTCCATAGTTGTTTGCTTCTCTCTCTTTCTGTGATAGGTGTTTGTGTGCAGGTGTTCTTGGGAGCTGTGGGTTGTTTTTCATCAACTGCAACATATACCTTCACCATACTCCAAATCTATTCTTGGTCCCTATGTCTCAAAGTTAAAGTCTTCATCCCTTCCATCCATATTGGTTCCTTATATCTCTCCATCAATGATGCCTATCATTCCTAGCCCACCATCCACTTACCCTATCATATATCAAGATCAACAAAGGCACACATACTTGAGAAACTTCCAATCATTTATCCATATGAACCCTCCACATGATTCCTATCCATCCATGACCCCCCCAAAACCTTTGGAAGCAACTTGGATGTCAAACATAAAAATCATAAATTCAAGAATCCACATACATTCAAAGATCAACATGTCCAATATAATCTACATATGAATACAAAGCAAACAAAAATATCCAAAAGGTTGCAAAGGTCCACCAAGAAAAAATAAGAATCAAAGACAATGGGGGTTCCTAAATCCCTCATTAAAGAAATGTGTTCAAAAGCATCACAAGGAAAAGGAAAATCAAAGACTGTGTGGATTCCCAAGTTGCTCTTACAAGATTTGAACACAAGAAAAATCAAATTTGACATTCAAGCTTCCAAAGGCTTCCAATACACCTCCATCTAAACATATCATGTCTTCAAAATATATTTTGGCTCACTATGTCCCAAAATCCACTACCTTAGATACACCATCACCTCCTCCATCCATTTTGGGTCCTTGTATACCAAAATCCACATTCTTTCCTCCATTAAATTCTCAAGCTTCCCAATCCATTTTCTTTCCACCATTTCCTCACCCCTTGAGGTGTGTTTCAAAGTTGATCTTGCCAACATTTCCATCCACACATATACATGCTTCTTATCCTCCCATCTATTATCCAACACTAATTTTCTATCCTTCCGTCCCCATTATTCCATCATATGCATAAATCCTTAACCACCATCTACCTTTATCCTCCATATCATCCCCTTACCCATCACCCTATCATATCTTTGAGCATACTTTCAATAGCCATGGTCCCATTATAGTGTATATTTCAAAGGAGTACTATCCAAAGAGTAAAGATGCTTGAGTCCCTCCATTATGTGACACATATTCATTACCTTCCAAAAAGTGGAAAAAATCAAAGAAAATATAAAAATAATCCAAGAAAAAATTAAAAAAAGAAGCAAAAAAAATAAATCATAAAATCTTAGGTTAGCTCAAGTATCTATTAAGTGTTCTACATTGCATATCCATTCACATCCCATCTTTTTTGTACATATCCATCTGCATTTTTCTATCCTTGTACATAGTCATAGTAAATCCTCTAGCTGCATATCTCCATTTCCCTATACAACTTTTATTATGATTTGGAATTTTGTCTTAGACCGTCATCAGTTTGTCAAGTCAAGCTAGGGGAAAAGTCCAAAATATAGGTTTGAAACAATCATTGAGCTAAGTAAATCAGCCACCCTAGCATTCAACAAAACGTATCAAAACCAAGATCAAGAGTCACAACTATTAAACATCATAAACATTCAAACATCCAAAACATCAACGTCGACATAAAAAAAAACTAAAACCGACGAAGGGATGAATTCTTTTGGAACTATGGATCAAATTACAATGACAAATATGTTCAATATGTTGTTTCTTGATTTTTGAAATCATGTCTTTTTAGCAACACAAGGATATCTTCGGACTAGAGAAACAATGATGAAGCATGATATTTTATTTTTCTTCTGCTTGTGAGTTAATTCATGTAATAGTGTGGAAAATTTGTCTCATTACATGATCATCAAAGTATCATTGAGGACAGCCTAAATTTGTATATGAAATGATTGATTCATGTTTGTTTAATCCATGAAAGTAGTATTCATATCATCATGGTTTGATTATACTAGTCGTGGTTGTACTTGCTAGTGACATTCCAAAAAAGCTCAATGATGATAAAAAAAACAAAACAAATGATTTAGTGAAAAGTGAGAATAGGTTTGTTGCATATTGCATTCATACTTAGATTTATATCTTGCATTCATTGAACCATGGGATTTATCAAGGCTTCCAAAGGAACCAAAGATTCTCTTTTATGATCCTTCCCACCAGTTCGTAATCCTATATCATTAGAACATCTAATGGACCCCATATTGTCAAGACATCCAGTATACCTATCAAATCAAACATCAATCAATCAATCATTTATTGATCATCTTAATCAATCAAACAACAAACATAATCCATCCTATCCACTCAATTGAGATTTTTATCAATCTTGGTGGGCACATCTATTTTTGATTCTCTATATCATGAGGCTGGAATATCATATCCTATCATCTGACATTGAAAATACACATAAAAAATGTTGACTTATTCATCAAAAAAGGTATACAATCTAGTCTTTGAGACACATTAATGATCTAATTTAATTGGAGCAATCACTTTTAAATCAAATTTTCAATCAGGAAATCAATTAAAATATCAAAAATCAATTAAAAAATTGAAAATTATTCAAGAATCCATAAAAATTATAAAATTGCAAAAAAATACCTAAGCAACGAAAAATCATTTTGATTCATTTCCCAAGGGGCCATATCATCGCTAAGAACCAAAATTTTCAAAGTTGGGGCATCAAAATTCAAATTAGGGATTCATATTGAAACAACATCATCAAATTCATTAATCAATCAATCAGTTTGACATCAAATAATCGAACAATCATCAAATCAAAATCAAACTTCAAATTAATCTTTGAATCAACGCACTTCGCATGTTAATTCAAAGAGGGGCAAATATATACACCTAAAAATGGTCAAATCAAACATTAATTAAAATTAAATTCATTTGGATTAATTAAAATCAAAATTGATCAACTATATAATTGAATTAATCATTTGATTATATAGTTATTTAATTAATTAAATCCAACTTATTCATAAATTATACATGGCTAATTTAATTAATTCTTTGAATTAATTCCTCCTAAATTGTCTCACCTATGACTACAAGACAAAATCAATTGACTAATGGGAGACAATAAATAAGCTCACATGGATCACAAACAAACTTTTCTATCTTGACCATTCATTCTTGAAAGAGAATCTTGAGCATCCAAATTGGACACATCATCAAACTTAACCCCAACTCTAGCTTGATCATGGTTTACATAAAATCACCCCCTACACCTTGAGAAATCCTACAAAATAGGATGCATAATTAGATTAATTTATATCCACTTTCATTAAATAGAGTATCATCATAATGCTAGTTTGTGCAAATTATCAATGAGAGCGTTGTTATTAGAGGCAATTGTAATTAGATTACATCATTTAGAGTAAGATTATAATAAAGCATCTTAGAGATCTTGATCATTTAGAATAGAATTGCATCTCATATCATTGAATTCTTATTTTCTAGGTTATCACTCGAGGATCAAAGTTGTCGATGAGAGCATAATTCAAGTCCCTAGAATTAGAAAGCCATAAAATGGTCATAATCTTTCATTTACTTATTTTAGATAGTTTATCCAATTGATTTAAATGATTATACTAATGTTCTATGAAGGCTTATATTCATATTACACACACATGTAATGTAACCAATAAATGATCTGCTAGAGGTGATAGTCATCCCTTTAAGAAGTCTCAAGATAATTCAAATCCTTCAAACTACCCTAGGATAGCCAAACTATCACTTTGACTCTTTCCAGGAGAGTTTTGCTTGTGGCTACAAGTATCTTCACAATCTTGCCTGTAGGAGCTAACTCAATTGATCAAGTTGAGATGCTAACAGAAACATTAGTATTTCAAACATCACATGTAGCACTTGTCCATTCAAATTCATCACATTGCTCATGTAATTTCAAGCATATACATATATATCATCATTCATTAATAAACATACCAAAAAGTGTTATATTTTATTTTTGGATCATAACAAGAGTTAAGTCCAGATCAAAGTATACAACTTAATAAACATAAAAGAGTTCCAATAAAGTTTGGTAAAGGACATATAAAAGGAAAAAATCTTGGACTCATTACTCATCCCTATGCTCAAACATTGCAATGCATTTCTTTACCTATACATTTATTACATTCGCTTGTACGCATACTTTGTATGCACACCATTCCCACCTCAATTATATTAGTTTTTGGTTCTAGGTAACATCCATTATTATGGGGTTGATCCTAGACCCCTAAATACAAGCCTTTCAAATTTAACCAATTCTCACCAAACCTTTTTCCTTTGAGAGTTGACTAAACACAAATTTGCATCATTTATTATCATAAAACTTATATTTAAGGGCCATTTAATTCATGCTTATTCAAAAATTATCTTTAGAGCTATATTTATCTCATTTATATGTTCACATTTCACTCAATGCATTAAAATGAATTTAGTTTTATGTGAACATTCTTAAAAGCAATGTATGTCTAGAAAAGTACCGTTTTAATCTTGTGTACATATTTCTATAATTTGACCTAGAAGAAAATCATGTTCCAACTGTAACACACCAATCTATTTTATTAAATACCATAAGACCCTAGATAGTACAAAGCACATAAAGAATGAAAGCATATCAATCAAGCTAAAAAGTAAAATTCTAGACACATTGCCAAATTAGTCTATATGTACAATAAAAATATGCAATTTTATGGACAAGACCCTTCAAGAAAGAAAAATAATATTTGGATTCCAAGGTGAATATTAGATTGAGTTTTTTCTATTCTAGATCCTAGGACATATAAAACTTTAGATTTGTATTAGGTTTTATGCATTTTTTAGTAATAAAGGTAAATATGATTCTTTTTTATAAATTTTTTTTTTATTAGTAAAAGGCCAGAGCCAGAGTTATTTTATTAATTATTAAAAGTAAGATACATGATTCTCTATTTAGTGTGGGCACTAGTAGGAAAGAATGGAGAAGAAAACCTCTAGTCTCGCCCATGACATATGTCTAGTTCATCAATAAAAGGCATTGCCTTATTACATAGTTATATAGATAGGGGCATTCCCCTATTTTCATACAGGAAGGATAGATGCCTTCCTTTATTTACACAATACAATCAAAATATCTTCCTCCAATTGAGGACTATTAAAGAATAATCTGAACGATTACATAATATAGGGCCCATGGTCTTTTGCAATGTCCGGAGTCTCATCTAGACCATTCTCCATATCAATCCTAAAGAATAGTTGTTGCTTTATCAAATATCTAAAAATCTTCAATCCAAGTTCCTACAAAAATTATTTTATTGCACAAGATACTATGTATATATTATATTTAAATGATAGTGAAGTCTTTGGAGTCATAACCCAACCTATTATAACCTTTAGGATATCATGAATTGCCTAAATCTATTCAATGTAAAAATACATAAGTTGCCCCTTTCCTTTCACTTTGTTAGTTTATAAGGATTTATTTTATTACCTTATGATGCTAAAAACAAACTTTTAATACATCTAATATATTAACAAACATTCTATTTTCTATTTTGATAAGAGCTCTGTTTAAGGAAATGAGTTAGAATACTCCTGTTATCTTGAAATTTATTTAGGAGCTCAAATGAGTCCTGGCTCCCGAACCTCCTTTTGAAGGTAATGCATCCTCTTTTAATGATCCAAGTTTTTGTTTTATAAGTTTGATCTTAGGCCTAATGTTTCCTAGATCTTGACTCCACCTATCCTATCATTTTGTCGGATTTCAATTACTAATTTAACAGAACTTTCATCCCAATATAGGAGACTAACGGAATCTACTAGATCAACCCTTGATTGACTAGTCATATTCTTGAAATAACAAATTTGGCTACTTTCACTATGATATTCTTAGCCCTTAACTAATGATCAATCTACAAATTATCATGGGGATAGAGACCATTTCCAGAAGCTAAGTATGATTAGTTTATGAATCTTTATGTATGCATATATACATACATACATACATACATACATATATATATATATATATATAGATATATGGGGTCTGTAGCTATATAAGAATGTCTTATGTATAAATATATTATAGAAAACATTAGATACTCTTAACCTATGTGGTACTGAATTTAGCTTATCATTTCCTAGCACTTAAGGACTTGTAAGATAGACCTTTATCTTTTAAATTTAACTTCAGTACTTTATTAACATAGCTTATAAGTGCCAAGTGAAATTAGGACAAACACACCTTGCATCACACACTGTTAAAGGGAGACTGAAGCATGGTAAATGTGACCATTTCTCAATATTAACAGACCATCAAGATGAGTTTTTCGTTATACTGATCCTTGCAAGGTTCCAATTCATTCCAGTTTTATGGGGACAACCCGAGTCCCTATGCATCTTTAAGACTTTAGGCCATCTTTACTATATCACTCCTTTGACCAATTTCTCCCTTTATAGTAAGTATTCCTTAGCCATAAATAATATAGAGAATTAAATAGGGACACACCATGTATTGGTGTTATTCACTATTGACACTTCCTAAACGATGGTCCAAGAAAACATACATTGAAAGCTTCTCATTAGACTTCTCAAGCCCCCTGCAAAAATGAAAGAAAAGCATACAAGAAGAGTTAACATAGCAATAATTTTGTACCATTGCACTTTGCTGCTCCATCAAGGTCATACATTTTTTGATAGATAGTAATTCTAAGAAGCTTGTCCTTAGTTTACTTTGCTGAATTCAAAAATGCTTATCCATCACTGTTTGCCAATAAATAATTATTTGATTACCTAATTGTTGTTAACCAAAATTACCATAGGATAAAACAAGCTATACATATACTCAAAATTTCTATTTAACAGATAGTATGCCTTATTTATATCCTTCTACTTAACTCTTTCTAACATCACATATAACATAATTATCATGATGTTTGATTTAAGAAGAAGATCCTTTATTTTAATCCTTCAGGCATCCCACTTTTTAAAAAATTAATGACTTAAGATTCTAAACAAAAACAAGATGAAGATTTGAAGTAAGAAGCAAAATCTTCAAAACAAGCTTTCTAAAACAATCCATAAAAATTACATAATCCGACTGAGAGCTTGGAGGGCTTGAATAAGAAATCATAATATTAAACACAACTAATGAAAAAAATACTAAAGCTACACTAAACTGTCCACCTCGATTGCTCAAAAAATACAAACATCAAGCTAAAAACCTAAATACAAGAAGTCCTCCCCTAAACAGGAAAAGAGAAGTAACCAGTTGGAGAAACAATACAGATTTGAGGGTTCTATCCAGAAGTCATCACAAAGGTTTTTGTGTTGACTTCAAGATAAGGAGATCCTCATAAAGGATTATACCATGCTAGAACTAGCAAAGATGAAGAAATTAAATAGCAATATAAGTATCTTTACCCTACAACTTTCAGTGTGATAAAGATACATGGCAGGATATTGCTCCAAATGCAGACTGTTTAAATACCATGTTATAAATAGAAAACAATATCTATAATTCGTACACTTGCTAGAAGTAAAGGGGAAAATAATTGGATTATAACTGGAAAGAGAATCATAATTATGATTTTGACAAAGACCTCTAAATCTTATTGTAAGAAGCATATTTGTTCAAAGAAACAAAGGCTAGGTAGGCAATTATTTATAAACCAATAAGCTTGCCCTTAAAAGGAGACTTAAACGGATAATCTGATTAATGAGACTTATTTCAAAATATATGTCTTCATCCTATTAGTAAATATGAATCTTTATCTAAAAACTAATAATTTCCCTAAATATAACATGGCCATTCAAAGAACTTGAAAATTTCCGCAGAGTATTCATGTGCTAGAAAGATAAGGAAGATGATTTATGTCCAATCCTTATTAGCCTTTAGCCAACATTTTATTAGTTTAAAGAAAATGTAAAAACACAAGAGATAAAGAACGCTTAATAGGAGCATTACTAAATTAACCCACATTCCAAAATGAATATGTACATATATGTCTACATTTATATGCACACACACACACACACACATGTATATATATGCATACATGTACATATATATTTATATATGTATACATATGTGTGTATATATTTATATATACACACATATGTATTTATATGTATTTATATGTGTGTATATATTTATATATGTATATATATATCTATATATATACATACATATATATATATATATATATATATATATATATATATATATATATATATATATATAATATATATATATATATATATATATATATCATATACATATACATATACATATACATATACATATACATATACATATACATACACATACACATACCATCATATACATATACATATACATATACTATATATATACATATACATATATACATAATACATATACATATATATATATAATCATATACATATACATATACAAATATATATATATATATATATATATATAAATATATAATATATATATATATATATATA